>UESW01004888.1:26064-587828 GCA_900491605.1 Calamus simplicifolius | reverse complement strand
TTTCCTAACCTACCAAATCCTCAGAAATCCCTGATTAACCCTTCCACTAGATCAAATGGCTCCTAAAACCCGTGGATCTACCTTGGTGCGGCCGGAGTGAAAAGGAAGAAGGCGGTGAAGAAGACTGTGAGGCGTCCCGCTCGTGAACCCTCACCGAGCATGGATTCAACCTCATCCTCTTCGACTCCAAGTGCTTCTCCCACTACGGCCCATCTCAGGTAGATCGTCTTGCCGATAGAGTGATTACAACCGGGAGGAAGGTGATTTTGAATTATTTGAGGCAGAAGGATTTCTTGTGGGGAGGCAGTTGATTGAAATGGGTTGGGAGAAGATATGTTCTTTAGATTGTCCTACCTACCCAGCCCTAGTTAAAGAATTTTATAAGAATCTATCAAGAGGAGACAATGGACTTAGTAAGCATCATTAGAGGAAATAGAATAACTGTGACAGTGGATTTGCTTCAAGATTGTTGGATCTTCCAGTGTCGGGTACCTCTACTTTTTCATCTGATGATAGAAGCCCAGCTCTATCAAGATTGCTTAACAGGGAGATTGTTGGTTTTGAAGAAGTCTTTGCTAATCAACTGTCCTTAGAATTGAGACTTCTCCATAATATTTGTAGTAGGATCCTATTCCCCAAGATTGGGAGATTTGACTATGTTTCTGAGAGAGATATCTTTGTAATGGATGCTATAGTGACTGGAAAACCCATTAATCTTCCAAGCATGATATTATGGTACATTGCTGATTGTGGGAGCAAGAGGAAATCTAGTTTACCCTACGGCATGATTCTAACTAAAATCTTTCAAAGCCAAGGGATAATCATATCCGATAGTGAGCCAATGAGAAATTTAAGACACACCGATTACTATAGTTTGGCCACTATTCATAGAATGGGATTTGTGAAGAAGGATGGCAGATGGGAAAGGAAAGGTATGATGGAAGATAGAGCGCGGATATTGAGGCACCTGGACCGTCAGTTAGACATTCATCTCCTGTACCTCCGAGCTCTTTTGTTCTGCTCCAGCTCCTTATCCTGCTCCGATGTTGATCAGTCATCTTCTTCGTCTGTCGGTTTTTCAGATCTTCAGTTAAGGCAGCTTAAAGTCTTCTTGATGATCAGGCAGATAAATTGAAATCAGAGTTTGACAACAAATTTATGAATCTTAAAGAAACTCTTTACTCATTAGATGATCGGATCACCAAGATTGAATCAACTCTTAGCACTTCAACTGAGTCTTTAAGTGGAGACCTAAAGAATATTTTTGAAGAACTTAAAGACATCTGTGGAGATGGTGAGACCTATGCAAAATGCAATGCTGAACTCAAGACAAAATATTAACTGCTTGTACTTTTGTAGATGAAAGACTGAAGGATTATGTTAAGATTCAAACTGACGGAATGAAAAATATTATAGATCACTTAACAAGGATTGTAAGGACTCACTTTTGATGTATTAGATGCTTAGTCTTTGCAATGTAATGAAGTTCATATTATGTTTTACATTTTGATACATTGATGTAATGAAAAGTCAGTTTTGAATGCTCAATGTAATCTGAGTTTGAATGTACTTCTCCTATTATCAATGAATCTCAGATCTTGTTAAATACATCTTGAATGAATGAATGAGATTATGTTTGATGCTTCTCTACCTTTTTGTTGATAACAAAAAAGGGGGAGAGTTTTATACTATATATGCATGGGGGATAAATTAATAATGCAAATGATACAATGCATGAATGAGAAAATAATTGAATGAATGGAATACTTAATTGAGTTTCATAGGGGGAGCTACCTCATTCAGGGGGAGCCTTAACTATGAAAATAAAATAAATTCTTTAATCAATCATGCATATACTCAATGTTTTTGTCATCATCAAAAAGGGGGAGATTGTTGGGGAGATTGTTGAGAAATTGTTGCCCCAATCTTATTGATTTTGATGATTACCAAAAGCCATGAGTATATTAAAAGATGCAATGAGTTTATTTACATGAGCAATGATTTATTTAGAACAATCAATGAGTATGTTAAGTATGACTTTAATCAATTTGAAAGTAACTTCAAGCTCCATGTTTAAGCTTTCAAAAAGAAATTTTTATACTTCATATCTCAATCAATGAGTTTTTGGAACATTTCTTGAATTGATTCCTAATGACAATTTTATTGTATTCAAGTCAAAAAAATTGATTTAAAATGAATCTGGAACGAATTTCAAGTCAATCAGAAAATTCTCTGATTTTTGATACGTTCCGGAGCCGACTCTAGAGTTTCAGAGTCGACTCCACTCAGTATACAGAAATGTCTGTTTGTCTCGAGTCGACCCATGTGATTTCTCGAGTCGACCCCCGATTCTGTCGAGCCGACTCCATGACTGTGTGAGTCGACTCCGCTCAGACACCAGAGTTGTTTTTCTGAGCACTTCTCGAGTCGACCCCTTACTTTTCATGAGTCGACCCCCGACTGTCAGGAGTCGACACCTTATTTTCGATGAGTCGACCCTTTGACTTTCTGAATATTTCTATTTTTGGTATCGCGTCTTCGAGCCGACTCGCTAAAGCTGGAGTCGACTCCAACAAATCTGGGCATGATTTTTCTGAATGCCAACTCAGCGTCAACGGTAAGATTTTTCAATAACGGCTATATTTCTTTGTTTCTAACGGCTATATTTTTGCAGAATCTATAAATAGAGAAGCCGTTTTCAAATCAAAATACACAATAGAGAGAAATACAAATCAAGAGAGAAAAAGAAAAATTCAGGAAAAACAGCATCATTTGAAAAAATCCGAGATTCAAAATAGAGTGAAAAAAGGTGTGAAATCAAAGGAGACTTCATCTGTGCTCAAGTTCAACAATCCAAGAGAAGTCTAGAAGAAAATCCAAGAGCTATTCAAGAGCAAATCAAGAGATTTTCAACATTCAAAGAAAGAAAGAAAAAGCTCAAATCCTCCAACTGCTTCAACGTGAAGAATCCGGAGCTGAGGCCTTGATTCACACTCAAAAGAAGAAAAGAAGAAAAGAAGAAAAGCTCAAAAGCCAACCAACTACAAATCAGGCTTTTCTAAACCTTGCTCATTTATTTGTTTATCTGCTCATTGAGGAGCTGTGTAACTTGAAAAATAATATTTCTATTGTTTGTGTCTAGTTCAATCTGGGGGATTGAACTAGTGGAGGTAGTCTTACCTCGGTACAAGCTTGGTATAGCTTGTGTTAGGGTTTTTGTGCTGGTGAGCCCTTGAAAACAGCTGGGTTCGTTGTGATCCCGGAAAACAACAAGTTTGAGTTGTGAGCTTGTAAAACAACTCGGCTGTAATCAAGGAAGATTATAGTGTGGACCCAAGTGAATCTTGGGAGTGGACGTAGGTGTTGGATACACCGAACCACTATAAAATCTTTGTGTTTGCCGTGTCTCTTTTATCTCTATCTCTATCTTTTTTATTGATTGTATTTTATTTTGCATTGCATTCACTTTCAATCACACTAAGCAAACAAATATTTTAAAAGGCTAAATTTTTTAAAGAACCCAATTCACCCCCCCTCTTGGGTTGTCATCTGGGCCAACATCTTGGTTTAGCAAAAAGCAAAATTTGGTTGTATTATCTACTGCTGAAGCAGAATATATTGCAGCTGAAAGTTGTTGTGCTCAAATCCTTTGGATTAAGCGACAACTTGAAGACTATGGCATAACACTTGATAAAACTCCTATTAAATGTGATAATACAAGTGCAATAAACTTAACTAAAATTTAATCCAGCATTCAAGAACTAAACATATTAAAATTAGATATCACTTCATTAGAGAACATGTAGCTAACAATGAAATTTGCCTTGATTATGTTAGTACTAAAGAACAGTTAGCTGATATATTTACAAAACCTTTGAGTGAAGAGAGATTTTGTTATCTTAGAGGAGAATTAGGGATTTGTGATCCTTTGGAATGATTTTAAAACCCCTAAGGAATGATTATCTAGAATTCAATCAATTTCTTGAGATTTCTCTCATGATTTTAAGGACAATTTATCTAGACATTTGAGCAATTTGATTATCTACATTCCAAAGATTTTTTTAAAAATTTATTAATTTTATTTTGACATGTTTCGGTTGTTTGAAACTCACTATTTTTTTCTCTAAAATTGTCAGTGGAGTCGACACCTTAATTTATGGAGTCGACACCTTGTCTGTGTCGCTCTCGGTCTCTGAACTTGGAGCCGACACCCGCTTAAGCGGAGCCGACTCTAGCTCAGGCTAACAGTGTTAGCGACTTGGAGTCGACACCCGACTTTGCGGGAGTCGACACCTGATGGCCCCAAATTGATTATATTAGGGCAGAGTCGACACCTTCTCACTTCCTATCTTCTCCAAACCCTCTCTAAAACCTCTCCAAACCTCCCAAAGCCAAATACTCCTCAAATCAACCATTCCCTAAGATTCCAATGGCACCTAAGCGTAGGGGATCGGTCTTTGATGCTCCCGTGGCTACAAGGAAGTGTACGGCTCGGCGTCCCGTCCGTGAACCTACTCCAAGCATCGATTCCTCTTCAACTGACTCAAATAATCCTAGCCCCTCCTCTCCACAAGTAGATACTCTTGTTGGGCGAGTCATAATCATGGGAAGGAAGGTCAATTTCGATTTCTTTGAAGCCGAGGGTTTTGCAATCGGTAGACAAATTAAAGAGCTCGGTTGGGATAAGGTATGTTCTTTGGATGTTCCCACTCATCCGGCCCTAGTTAAGGAATTTTACCTCAATTTTTCAAGGGGAGATGGTGGAATAGTTAGTTCTGTAAGAGGAAAAAGGATTCATCTCACATTTCAAATTTAGGAAATCTTTTAGGAATTCTTGTCACTGGGCTTACTGCAAACATTCACAGTGAGAGATCATATGCTTTATCAAGGATGTTAGGAAGGGAAATAACTGAGTTTAAGGAAGTTAGGGCAAATCAATTGCCACTTGAGCTTAGACTGTTGCAAAATATTTGTGGTAGGATCATATTTCCCAAGACTGGTCGTTTTGAGTATGTCTCAGAGCGAGACATAGTGATTATGGATAGTATCTTGATGGGTCAGCCTATCAATCTTGCTGGAATGATGATATGGATATGGCTGAGGCCGGGGGCAAGAGGAGATCTTCATTGCCTTATGGGATGATCCTGACCATGGTTTTTTAGAAGTCAAGGAGTTGTTATTTCTGAAAATAAGCCATCGAAAAACCTAAGGCTTACTGACTATTGCAGCTTGGCTACTGTGCACAGAATGGGGTTTATAAAAATGGATGGTAGATGGAAAAGAAAAGGTCATCTGGATGAGAGAGTAGCTGATATTAGGGCCACTGCACCATCTAAGGTAGGTCCATCAGTGAGGCATCCATCATCAGAGCCTAGCAGATCATCACCACCACTGGCATCTACTTCAGCTCCTGTACATGTACCACTGCCTATGTCATCAATTGGTTTTTTTGATATGCAGTTAGAACAACTTAAAAGTCTATTTGATACTCACAAAGAAGAAATGAAAACAGAAATTGACACTAGTTTGATGAATTTAAGAGAAATGTACTATTCTTTGGATAAGAGAGTTGGTAAAATTGAATCCACACTTGGAGCCTTCGCAGTATCTTTGAAGAATGATCTCAAAAATATTTTTGAAGAACTTAAAGATATTGGAGGAGATTCAGAGACTTACTCCAAATGCAATGCTGAGCTTTAGGACAAAATTATGACTGCATGTGCATTTGTTGATAGAAGACTAAAGGAATTTGTTCAAACTCAAAGTGAAGGAATGGGAAAAATAGTAGAAGAATTGTAAAGACTTCTTAGAGCTAATTTTTGATTATCTTGTAATGAAGTTCTTTGATGTTATTAAAAGATGATGTTTAGTTTAGTTTGATGTTGATTTACTTTTTCCTGAAGTTATGATGTAATAAAGTTTTTTTTTATAATATGATGTAATGCTGACTTCATGAATATGTAATGAACGTATTTGATACTTAATGAATATCATTTGATCTTTGAAGCATCTCTCAATTCTATCATTTAACTTGAAACTTCTTAACCTTTTTGTTGATTACAAAAAAGGGGGAGAAGTAATTGATAGTCGTATATGCATTAAAAGTTATAAAGAGGAAGAAGTATTTAATATTTGCATTAGAACAAATAAGCTTAATTAATTGGTATTGCATATAAGGAGAAGTAATTGACATATGTGCATTGAAATGAAGAAGGTTACCTAACTTAATTTGATACAATTTGATATGATTGTTTAATTGGTATCAAACATTAAAAGTTTACTGTTAAAAGGGAAGAATAGATGTTAAATTGAGTATCATAGGGGGAGCTACTTCGTTCAGGGGGAGCTTACCTATGAGAACTAAATATTTGAGAAATTTATTTGAAAACCTTATTGTTTAAATCATGCATATACTCAATGTTTTTATAATCATCAAAAAGGGGGAGATTGTTGACCCAATTATTGATTTCGATGATTAATAAAAGGCATGAGTATATTCACTATGTTTCTGATAAATTTAATAAGTGCTTCAGGGATTAAAATGTTTAATCAAGCAAAAGGTATAAAGAAACAAGTTTTGAATCAAAATGTTAAAAGAATTTTTCAAAGTTCAGAGCTTGGAGTCGACACCCAAATTGTCAGGAGCCGACCCCAAGGCGTTTCAGAAGTTTTCTAGAATTTTGGCACGGTCTGGAGTCAACACCCAGAGTTTCAGAGCCAACTTCAACCTGAGATACAGAAAAGTGTATTCTGTTTCAGTTTCTGGAGCTGACACCTAGTATTCAGGAGCCGACACCTGAGAATTCGAAAGCTGACACCTGAGTTTCTGGAGCTGACTCTAACCTGAGAACAGAGAGTGTGTTTTTATGAGCATTTCTGGAGCCGACACTTTTGGTTTGTGGAGCCGACTCCCGAAAGCGACGAGCTAACACTTAACTTTATTGGAGCCGACTCCTCAACAACTTTTTATTTGCTATTTTTGGATACCCGATTTGGAGCCGACACCTGAAAAGTTGGAGCCGACTCCAACCTGTCAGGAACAGATTTTTTATTTGTCAGAACGGACTCCAACGGTAAGATTTTTTCTACCTAACCTCTAACGGCTATTTTTCTTTATGTGTAGAACGATCCAAGCATCTCACAACAGCTATATTTCTCACCTAATCTTGGATTAAGAGATATATATAAAGGGAAAAACCATTCATTTGAAAAAAAAAAAAGAGGAAGAGAGAAAAATCGAGAAAAATACTTAGTGAAAAAGAAAGAGAAATCAAGAGGAAAGACTCAGAGCTCAAATCCATCAACCCCAGAAAGCTTAAAGAGAAATCCACAAGCTTCTCAAGCTCAAATCAAGGAGATTTCCATCATTAGAAGAAAAGAAGCAAAAGCCCCAAAATCCTCAACTTCTCAACTGTAAATTCTGTGAAGAATCTGAGCTGAGGCCCTGATTCAATTTTTCAAAGGAGAAAAGAAGAAAAGCATTCACTCAAAGAGCTTCAAACAGACTTTTCTTATCCTTATTTACTTTATTGTTTATTTGCTCATTTGAGGAGCTGCTGTGTATTCATAACTCTATTTTTCATTATTGTTTGCTAGTTCAATCGGGTTATTGAATTAGTGGAGGTAGTATACCTCGGTACAAGCTAAGGATAGCTTGTGGTTGGGTTGTGTGCTGGTGAGCCCGAAACCAGCTGGGTTTGTTGTGATCCCGGGGGAAACAACAAGTTTTGAGTTGTGAGCTTGTAAAACAACTCGACTGTAATCAAGTGGATTATAGTGTGGACCCAAGTGAAGCTTGGGAGTGGACGTAGGTGTTGGATACACCGAACCACTATAAAATCTTTGTGTTTGCCGTGCCTTGTCTCTTTATCTCTCTCTATCTCATTTAGTTGTGATTAGCATTTATTTATACTTTGCACTCAAGCTCTTTCATATCAAAGAAAATAGTTTTTAAAAGAGTTAAATTTTTAAGAACCCAATTCACCCCCCCCCCCCTCTTGGGTTGCCATCTGGGCCAACAGTATCTTTTATTATTAAAAGCCTCGACCAAAGCCGAAGTGCATCTCTTACTATCAGAACCCTCGGCCAAAGCCGAATGAAATTTCTTATTAATCTTTGAAGCCTTGGACAAAGCTAAGTGGCCCCGGCGATCTGCAGTAACAGCAAGGCCGGTTAATTTCTCAGACATTTAGCGCAACTGATACATCTTATCATACTTCGGCGCAAATAAGCAATCCCTCTCTCTGCCCATCAGCAAAGTTGTGTAAGTCTCTCCTCCTTAGGGAAAGACCTACTTAGCCCCTTTTTATCGGACCGCGCCTACCTTGTGAATCGGCAAGGTCACTCAGGTCTCTCTCTGACTTAATCAGAGACCAGTGCCTCCTCTGAAGGGGTCAAACACTATGAAAATGCCTAGCGAAGGCAGTGCTACCCAAGCACAATCGAAGGTCTACAAGCCGAGCATGACTCGGTACGCCTAAAACGAACAAGACTGCATGGTCACACCAAAAGGGAAAAGCAAACATCTGCAAACATTTGAAAAAAGGAAGAATAAAAAACTTTCTTTATTCCGTTAATCGACGAGAAATACAACCTCTGAAGAGGCATTACAAGCGCACTACATCGCAGGAAGTAAAAACAAATGGATTAAAAAGCAGCTTCGGCCTTTAGTGTCGCTACAGCATCCAAGAATCAGAGAAATCATACGACTCCAGTTGAGTCGCTGATCCCTCGGACAGACAAGCCAAAAGACCCAAACTGGGCCGAAGACCTGTGGATGCCGATGCTGAGGGCTCCTTTCCCCTATAGTGGGATGCTGGGCTGCTAGCCACTACCCAGAGACATAGACAGGGTACCAGCAGACCAACACCTCCCCTCATATTGGATCCCTCAGTTCATCCTGTGAGGGGAGGGGAAGTTTATGTAACCCATGGGGACTGCATGTGCCTTGCATTTCTGGTTATCTCCATGGCGAACCACAAAGGACACACAGGAAGCGCATATGTGTGCTCGCCATATGACTTATGTGGGCCTCCCGTGCGCTCTCCATATGACCTCCAAGAATTCCTTCCTTGAGGACTGCTTGCTCTTCAGCAGCTTCTTCATCACCCCAGCTATATGGGATGGACCAGCTTTCAAAAGGAAAGCTCGATCTCTCCACTCTCAACTTCAATGAAACGGACACCATGGGAGCCTTTGCAAGTCACAGAAAGAAAGGCCTTGGGAGATAGCCTAACACGGCCCGCTCTTCCCATTTTATAGGCAACAGACCGGGAGCAGGCATTAAATCAGAAAGCCCCAGGATTTAAAATGCCTTGGCCACGCTACCACATGGCGGTTCAGGATAAAAGAGCGCCTTTCAGAGCGCGCCAAGCGCATCCCTCAGGTCATTATGGAAGGCAGAAGATCTCCCCACGATCTCAAATCAGGAGCCTTAAATGCGAAAAAACCGTCTACAGATCTCCGAGATGAGGACGAGCCTGGAAAATCCCCACTGAAAAAGATGTCCCCCAATGAAAGTCGGATGCTTGTCACCCACATAAAGCCAACTCGCCTTGAAAAAGACAAAGCGCTGGCAGAGCAATAAAAAGGCGCAGAAGCCAAGTACTCCTCAATAAAGATGTGCCGATACCTCCTGCTTCGGCCCAAAGCCGAACCATCTATTATATTTCGGCCTAAACCGAGACATCGCTTTTTGCTTCGACTCAAAGCTGAGATAGTCTCCTAACTTCGGAAAAAAACCGAGGTATCTCTTTTTGATTCGATAAAAACCGAACGTTCCCTTATTCCCCGGTCCAAACTGATATAGTTATTCTCGTCCCAATGGTAACAGGACATTCCTTATGCTTCGGCAAAACCGAGCATACACTACACTCCGACTGGAACTAATGAGTTCCCCTTACCTCGGCAAAAAGGGGAACGCCATACCTTAGTCTCGATAAGATCACCAGAGATCCCCCAAAGGGGTGGTTCGTTCATAAGACTCACATGATGAGAACGAACATTTCGAAGATGTCAGCGAATACAAAAGTTGCAAAAATTCTTTTTTATTCATCATACAAAGAAAAACAAAAAGAGAAGAAAAAGACACACGAGCCCTCATTGGGGCTTATCGTCTCCACCGGGCGTTGCCGAGCTCTCCCGACGCCGCAAACTTAGCTCGACAGTAAGAATAGCAATTTATTGCTGAAGAGTCACCACTTGCCCTTCCAGCTGACTGTTGATCCGACGAAGGAGCTCGTGCTTCCTCGTGGAGACGGCCAAGTATTCTTCAACCATCTTCCGGAGTCGGTCACGCTCCGCGAGCATCAATAACAGGTCCTCCCTATCGATAGTTACCGGAACGCGACTCCGATGGGGGCCCCCTTGCGGAGGGGCTTGCCCCCCGCAGCCATTATTGCCATTATCTGGCGCTCCAGTATACCCCCCTTCATTCTCAAAAGCCATCCTACTATCCTAAATTTTGGAAGGTCAACAGGAAAAGTGATTAACGATGGCATCCCCCCATCTGCATTTAAACTACTTCTGGCGGGTATTTCGATCGCTCGAGCTATCAGTTCCAACGTCACTATCGCTGAAACTCGCCACGCGTCACCGCCTCGGTGGGCGCTCACGGAAACGAAGAGTCACGCCCCCTCGCCGAAGAGGATCAATAAATAGCAGCAAGACGCTCAAGATGCACCCCCATCTTGGGATCGGACTCCCTTCGATCTGCCAAACTCATTCGAAATAAATATCCTCGAAATAACGCAGAAAAGAGGAAAAAGGACATAATAGAGACAAAGAAATTTTTAAATTTCATCAAAGTCTTCTATAGACGGCAAACAAAGAGAAAGATAATACAAAATCCGAGCCGGCCCTCAGTTATCAGGGCATGGGCCCGACCTCATGGGCATCAGCGGCCGGCACTGGAGAAACGTGGCTCGGTCCACCCACTTCGAAGATGGCCGATCGATGAGCCTCGGGCGCCCCTGTTTCGCTCGAATGGCTCTCCCCCTTTCGACCATCTACACTCGAATCTATAGTTGCATCAGCCCCCATGAGGGCATCTACGTCAATATCCAAAATCTCTTCATATTCGGTCTTTGCTGATAACTCGGTCCTAGGGGTCCGCACATCATGACCCTCCACCTCAAGGAAAGAGAGGTCCCATTCTGGGTGCTTCCGAGATATCCTGGTTCGAACCTCCTCCATGTCGAGCTGGAACGCCTCAGCACAGGTCACATCCTATTCGCCCCGAAGTAGGGCGAGTTGCCTTTCAGCATCAGTGACCTGACTCCGAAGTGAAGCAACTTGCTTTTCAGTCTTAGCAACCTGATCTTCGAGCTCCAAGCTCATCCGGCGACTCGACGCCAGCTCTCCTTGCAGGATCTCTAATTGACTTTGGCCCTCGAGTTTCGCCTTCTCCATCTGTAAGCACAGGATCAGTCGGTGCAACAATGAGAAAATAGGGGAAGTTAAAAAGACGATATCATACCTCCCCCTTCTACCGGACTATTCTCTCAGCCAATTCTTGACCTCGCCAAAGGCCGTCAGCTTATCAGCCTTGACCTGCTCGATCCTATCCTTGAGGTCATTGATCCTCGGCTGCCTATTGTTAGCTTCTTCCCTGGACTGGGAGAGCTCATCGTCGAGCTTGGCTATTTTCTCTTGATGCCATTTGATCCTATCATCCCTAGCAATAACGCAATGTTGCAGCTGCCGGATCTTCTCCTTCATCTCGCCGAGCATTCTATTCAGGCGACTCCTCTCCTCGGCAGCATCTATCCTTAGCCTGTCCCGACTCTCATCAAACTATTTCTTAACAGTTTCCATTTCTCCAGCATGTCGCAATAGCTTCGAGCATGCTTCTTCATACCTCGGTCATAGCTCACGTAGCTCCCTAACTCAAGCCTCAGCCTGGACGCTTCGTCGAGGGCGGCCTGATGCAATCCCCTCGCCTTCACCAAGTTCTCGTTGGCGACGTCCAGAACTCGTTCGAGTTTATCAGACGCCTCCGCTCACAACCGGAGCTCAGCTCTGACTCTCTTGGCCTGGACACTGGCCCCTGTTGCCAGGTTCAAGTGCCAGCATAGCGCCCTGGTGATCAAAGCGCTCTGTGAAACAAAACACAAGTAAGAAAGTGCAATCAAGTCAACCAGAAGGCACCCATTACTCTGGAACAGCAACTCATCCAGGAGGCGTAAGACCTAACGAGCTCCATAAGGGCAGGGTTATCAATTTCAGGGAGGAGGTGAACACCTTCGCTACATTCCGCTGACCAAATGCGGCGTCGATGAGATCCAGGTCCGCGAACTCATTCACCAAGAGACCTGCGCTCGCGTACAACACCGACCTCATCAGGGCAGCGAACGCGCCTCGATAGCCGGGTCCAAACTACCGGGCTGCACGCCCGAAGGACCAGTCTGGACCACCTCAGGCTGAGAAGCCTTCAACCGTCTTGCCTCCTTCAGCAAAATTCTGGCCTGGAATTTCTCGGATATCTCAGCCAGCCCATGCGCCAATATCCCGAAGCCTCAGTGGGAGAAGCTTCGGTTGGAGGATTCTTATCTTGTTCTCCCCCTCATCCAAGGGTTCTTCCTCGATCACCAGCATCTGCTCCCCCCCCCCCCCCCCCCACGGGCTCCACCAAAGCCTCGATCCTCTTGCCAGCTCCTCCAACCTCTTCAGGAGGAAGCTCTCCAGCAGGAGACTCCTCTCGAGCCTCCGCCACTGTCGGCCCAACATCACCGCTCCTTAATCCCTCCGAACGAGGCCCTTCGATGGCAGGCTCATGCTGAGCCTTGGCGACTGCAATCGCCCCCTCCATTTCTCCTTCCGAAGCTAGAGACATCTTCGCACTTGGAGAGGGAACCCTTGGGATACCGACCTCCGCCGAATATGGGAACAACTCATCTCCAGAAAAGGGAACTGCCGGACAGGCCAACGGAGCCTCGTCCGAGCTGTCCACTATCTCCACCACCAAAGGACAAGGGATCTCAGCGATCCTCTCCAAGTCCTCCTCTGCTCTCTGCTCCTCTGTCGCAACTATAACTTCTTCCCCCAACTGAGAAAATCCCTCTCTCACCGCGCGCTCCCACCTTCCCTTTCTTTGATGACAAGGAGTGTGGGCTAACCTTAACTCGCTCGACCTCCGAGTGCTCTTCAGAAAGATGAACCTTTTTCTCAGACTTGCGTCTTCTCCACTACTGGTCTCTCTTGGGCATTTGCCCAACTTCTTCTTTATACGGCCTGCCAGCGCAGATCTCTTAGCTACAAGCACAGTGGGCGAACAATCAAACTGAGATATACTTGCTCGAATGAAATCAATAGAAAGGAAAAAAAGGAGAGGACTTACCTTGTGTGTTGATGGGGCTAAGCTCGGTGGCGAAAAGAGCCTTCTCCGACAGTAAGTCATTAGCTGAAAACACTCGACCGTCATGAAGGACCTCTAGATCCTCCTTCTCCTGTGCGGATAGAGCTGGACGCGCTTCCATGTCCCTAACAAAGTTTTCCCATCCCTGTGGGAAGTCGGAGTCGATGTTCCCCTCGGTAATGAAAAATCGGACCTTCCACTCTTTATGACGATGGCTTATCCATTATCGTCTTAAACGATCTCGAGGTCCGATATAGGACCACTCGAGTTCCTCCCATACATCAGATAGTAACAGGCACAGAATAGGGGAAGAGTTGCTGTTACCTAAATCTGGCTACACATCGAGATAAACCCGATGATACTGCGCCAGCTGTTAGGAGCCACCATTGTCGGCAGATGTTGTAAAACCTCATAATCTCCTTCACCAGGGGGTGAAGGGGAAACTGGAGGCCTGCCTTCAGGCTATCTTCATAAAGAAAAATCCATGCTCCAGTTCCTGCGAGACCCTGTGCTCGGGTTCCGGCAATCACAAAAGGACATCCGAGGGAACGCCATACTTCTGGCGTATTCTCCCAAGTCTCGACAATAATCTCTAAAACCATGTCGCTGGGACTCACCATGCTGCTAGGTCAAAAGGGACACCGAATGGGGTCACAGAAGAAGCAGGGGAATGAAATCCTCCAAGAAGAAACGAGAAAGCGCGGTAAACAGGAATGGCACTGCTTTGACTTTGCTTTCCCCCAAAATAAACCACTTCAAAAGGAAGATAAGGCATCTCAGCCAAGGTACTCGGAACCGCCATCGCGGGCACCGTGAAAGTTGGGATTTGCTTTTGCTACGTGGCACTTCCCCGACCATTGTCCCTAAGTAACGACGGATCCTCCCGTAAGGGCAGGGCGGCCGCGCGACATTAATTAGAGCATCATTACGCAGGCTATCAAATCTAGATCCTCCATCCGATCGTGCCACCTGGGGTTATACTCCCTATGCCCGAACCTACGCTTCGAACTAGGGAGTGGGGGGCATGTATTGAGAGGTAAAATCTCTATTGCATTGATAACCGTGCAAGGGGTTAGGATCAGCCCTGACTCCCACTTGCCGTGTGGTGCCCGCAAGAAATGAGCCAACCATTATACCTCGTGGATCGAGGCGCCTTAGCCCCTTGGCTAACCAAGGATTCCCTGGTACAGATTACGTCTCTATCTCTCGGTCCTAAGCCAAGCTATCCATGTGTCTCGGTCCTGGTTTGAACGATCCCTATCTCTTCGGCTCTAGCCGAGCTATCTCTATCTCCCAGCCCCAGCCCGAGCGATCTCTATGCCTTGCTAGCCGAGCTATCTCTATCTCTCGGCCCAGCCCGAGTGATCTCTATGCCTCGCTTGCCGAGCTATCCATATCTCTCGGCCCAAGCCCGAGCGATCCATAACTCGGCCTGCTCGAGCGATATCAACACCTTTGCGAAATCAAACCATCCTTATGCCCATCTTAATCCTTTGCCATGCCTCGGCAAACCGAGCCTTTCATACTTGGCGGATCAGGCCGATCTTTGTGCCTTGGTCTGACCGAGGCACTCAGGCACCTATCTCTGCGGAACCACGATGACCGAACAAGATCCACATAGGAATCATGCCTATACTACCAGAAACGGCCTAGAGCCTATATGATCACTGAATCTCAAAGCGCCGGATAGCCCCTTTTGGCCGTCGATCCTCTAACTAACCGGATACGATCCTACCGGCCTCACAATAGCCTAATTCAAATCAGCCTCGAATCCCAACAACTTTCCAGACCTTCCTATGACGCGCCCAAAGAATCAGGTGATCGCCTATAAATAGCACAGTCCTAGATTCTCCAAGGTAAGAGCATTCCTGGCGCATTCTAAGCACTACTCTCATTCTATCTCTGCTCATCCCTTTCTGCCATTGACGCTCTACTCAGAGCTCGCAAAAGGAACCCTGGAGGGACTCTTCAGCGAGAGCCTTCTCCCATATTTGTTCGTTGTTGATCTCCGCTGACTTGAGCATCGAAGGATCTTCGTAGAGGGCACCCCCAACGCCTCTCGCATGAGGACTGTTTTACAGGTCCGCCCAGGAGGGAGCCCAATCTGAAGCTCGACCGTGCCCGAGTCGAAAGACGGATTCCAGCAATAACAAAACTGATCAAAAGATTCTGGTAGTGAAGACAAGGGATCCTAACTCATTTCAGAGCCAAGGGATCCTAACTCATTGATATATCCAATTATCTTCATGACATCATCATGAACTGGTGTTCCCTCAATCATCTTAGTGGACACCAATCCTTTCATGGCATTTTGCCTTGCAGAATTATTCTGTTGCTCAAACATTTCCTTCAAATTTTCCATGGTGTCCGTGGCACTAGACAGTTTTTCATATTGCTTTTGAAGCATATTATCAATAGATGCTAAGATGTAACATTTGGCCTAGGAATAATCTTGATGCCAATTGTTATAGGAATCATGGTCTTCTTAAGGGGCATCTTCTGAAAGGTGTTTCATTGGATCCTCATGCAAAACATGGTCTAGTTTTTCAGCAGTAAGCATAATATTCAAATTTCTTTTCCAATCACTATAATTAGGACCGTTAAGGTGGTTTTCATCCAATATCTTCGCTAGTAGAGAAAAGTTAAACATTATACCTACATACAAGTACAATAATGTAATAAGAAAGCATTCCACAACATAGTACATGCAATTATCATAGGATTTAATATTTTCTTCCACTATTTTTTAAAATAATTAATAGTAGGAGGAAGGAACTTCACATATTTTGCTTAATAATTCGTTTTAGAATTCTCCAAGCATCTTTGTGAAGCAGATACTTCATATTCTTCTTATAACAACTGTGAAACCTTTGTTATAAATTGGCCTCCTATTAGAATACTCTCACTAACATACCATGTAAGCTTGCCATAGCTTGCCATATTCTTAATTGTTCGAATATATACTCATCATCTAGACATAACATGGCATTGCGGTTAGCACCACCATTTTATTTGATGCTCCCACTAGCCATGATACATCTATCATCCCATAAAATAAATAATAATAGTAAATTTTGGAGATGAATTTTATCATTTTACTATCAACTCATCTTCAGAAGAACTATCACAACTTATTGCCAATGGAAGGCCTTTAGAGAAAATTTTCATAAGATTACCCCAATCTCCTACACTTGATATTAATAGCATATAAGTCATTCAAAATCTTGAATCAAAAGAAACAATATAAATAAGTAAATAACATAGATCATATCTATTTAATATCTTTACAAGTATATCATGTGATTCAATTATTTAACATCATCAATACAAATTAAGTAAATCACATTATAACATAATCTATAAGCATTTGTGAGAACTTTATATATATATATATATATATATATATATATATATATATATATATATATATATATATATATAAACTATGAAATTAATCTATCAAATAGAACTAAAACTATGAAATTAATCTATCAAATAGAACTAATGCACTTTGAGTCTGACTCAAACACATAAATAAGAATAAGTATCAAATATATATCTTAAATCCATGCAGTACATATGAAAGCATGCTCTAATACCAATGTTAGTAAGATTAGGATCTTTTTTTATTTTTTAAATGGCATAATGCACCCATTTTAAGTACATAGTGAAAATAGGTACATGACAACCTTCACATGATCAACATGGATTTACATAAAATATATATATATATATATATCATATTTTATCGAGGAATAAAATCTTCCTTTCAAGCACAAACTTTCTTTAGCACAATATAAAATGTTCCCACAAGACTTCACAATTATAGAGCCCTTCTAAGTTCATAAGCATGCTCTTCTTGCACAAAATCCTATATTGAGCTTCAAACTTAAATTCCATTATATAAAAGTGATAGCTTCCCTTTTATCTCTTAGGATTTTATAATCCATAAAACCTTTTGGAATCCTATAACTCTTTCATGATTATTATAACCTTTCAAATTCTATAACTCATAACTTAATGAGTTCAATCCTTTGGAATTCTATAATTTTTTACCTTTAAAACTTTATAACTCATATCATAATGAGTTCAATTTTTAGAATTATATAACTTATTCATAATTAAATTGACACATAAAATTCTATAACTCATATTATTAAATTCTATAAATGAGATTGTTGTGAGCACCCCAAAGCATAGTATTTTATATGGTAGTTCTTTTATCAATTAATATTAAACCAATAGGATTGGACCATTAAAATATTATAACTTCTAGCTTATATATGTATCTGATTACAGTATTGGACTATTGAAACTTAATTTAAAAATATTTATAAATAATATGAAGCCTTTATATATAAAAAATATTTAGTAATTTTTTTTAAAAAAATTAATTAGTTGGATTTTACCCAATACATTAGAGATACAATCTTGAATATTCTTGGTTGTCTAAAAGTGATAGATCTCATTTTGAATATCTACTAGTCTTCATGCATCATATATACACCCAACATATCCATATATAGCCTTTTGATTAGGCATCACCAATTGATAAGATCAAGGTTGTATTAAATCAATATGAGATTTAGCAATAACCTTAGGCCGAAAGGGACTTTCTACAACTATGATTAGAATAACTCTTTTGTAACAATAGTTGGTCCAAGATTATTCCTATTGATCCAATCAATATTTATTGCCTTACAAACATCCATGTCTTTTATGTGGCTATTATAATAGAATATGCCATCCTTTCATATTCTAAGGCTATGATTAAATTTTAAACTATAAAGAATTTGGAGTATCATCATTCTCTGTTAATAATCTCTATTATTAAGATAATCTTTATACAATATAACCTAAGAATATAATTATCATCTAATGATTAGATTAATTATAATGTACTCATTAATATAAAATGCATATTGATAAAATTGATTTTATTATAATGAATATTGGCTTTGTAGGGAATACAAGCATGTTACAAAATTAGGATTATACACTAATACATGCCTTATCTACCTAGGTTGATGGAGATATTAAGTGTACTAAAAGTATTGTTTTCTCATCATTTTTAAACTGCATATACTTTTTGGTCATTAATAAGAGAATAGCTCAACCAATTCTTGTACAAAGCTTTCGGCTCTTATAAAGCCTTTGTCCTATCAAAACAATTATCGGAAGCATCTCATGTACCTCTGATACCAAACTTCCTGCATTTATAGCTCCTCTAAGCTAAAAAATTAATTAGCATCACCCATCTATTGATAATTAGGAAAGAAAAAAAATGAAATATTTGTAAGCAGAAGTAAAAGGAGAGTGAAGGGCAGTTTGGCTGCTCACTTCCATAGAAACAAGTACAACCTTAACATGTCTTGATGCAAATGATCATATTGAAGAGGCTAGTTAATTGTGAATCCAGTATAGTTAATGGTGGCTTCAACATTTACAACATATTTACCTGTTATGCTTGACTATTCCTCGATTATTAAATCTTTTAATGTATTCATGCACCGCCATTTTTTATTGTAGAAGTGAATTTTCTTTAGCCACACTATAGCTTGCTCCCTTTCTAATAACCATTTCTAACATTGTCATTCAAATTAAGCCTTAGGATGAATAAGCAAACACGAGCTAACTCAAAAGATTACATGAAAGAGGAACATGAGCTTGAGTCGAACTCGGGCAACATTTTTCTTAGCTCCTATAGCTAAGTGAACTTATCAACCAATCCCAAATTTTTATTTATTTTCTTAGGTCTTGAGGGCTGATAAACTAGTTTGTTTCTTTTCAAAGAGGAAGAGAGGGAGATTATTCAATCCAAAACTTTGCACCACACTTGATTGGTGAGCAGAGGTTTGGTAGATTAATATTTGAGTTTTCTTTTTACCTAACACAATATTTATAAATTTTTAAATGATGTACTACATGTGAAATGGTTAATCATCCTTCAAATACATATTAACCATTAGTATTTGCTCTTTAATGCTAACTAGTGAATAACTTGATTTGATATTTTGTTAGTACTCCATGATTATTGAGATAAAATTATCGAAAAAGTGAAAAGGCAAAGGAAAAGAGAGCTTTGGTTAAAGTTATTTTACCTTCCTCTTAGAAATAAACTTATCTAAGTTAAGCACTTTTTGGATCGTTGATCATAATGTTCATCCGCATTTTTGGATAATGTTTGGCTAGTTGATAGGATAACTTTATATATCAAGCCTTTAATCGTGTATAAGCATAGCCTTGGATCCCTATTCATTTGTATTCAATTTCTCTTCAAAGTCTAGTTTAAATGGAATTTAAGTTTGACTCATTTTTTTAATAATACAAGCTTATTTAAGTTAGACTTAGTCTAAGATGAATGCTTATTGTCGGTTTTCATTTTTTTAGCATGTAACTTATCTAGGTTAATTATATTTTTTCCAAAAAACCTAGTTTGGAATGATTATTTGATAACTTAACTTCTATTTTCAATTTTAAACCTAATAACTTTTGAAAACTAGAAAGTATTATTTGAATATTTTTTTTAAATAAATAATTATCATCCTTTATCATCATCATCTATCATTGACATTATTGAACACTTTATTCCCTCACCATTGATCATTCTCGATCATCACTTATCATCAATGGTCATTTTCAACCACCATCTATTGCTTAAAAAATAGCTTATTTGATGATTTTTATTATCAATCATTATTTATCATCCATCATTATTTATCTATAAGAATCAACTATGTATCCCTTGACCATGTAAAGTGTTTCTATTCTCAATGTTCATCATCACTCATCTTATACTGCTAGCCACCATTATTTATCATCCATCACTTTTTTTACCATCATAGTAAACCTCATCTATATATATATATATATATATATATATATATATATATTAACTTTTTAACCTAAAACATTAGTTTTTAAAAATAAAAAACAAAAAATCTGTAAGAATACTATCTAAAATTGGCTGGTTGCTGTCCTCTCTTCTTCTTCCTGTAATCATCATCATCATCATCATCATCATCGTCTCTTCCCTCCGTCCTCCCTATTTCCCTCCGTTCGTAACTTGATGTGCGGCCTTAATTCAAAGTCAATTCATTTGCTATGCCACCACACAAAGCCCACCGGTGACTACACCCAATCCCAAAGCGGAGCACAGTAACCAAACCCCACTTAGAACCCCTAAAATCGAGCGGCGCCTCCCGCTGAGAGCCCAGCGAAGAAGGATGTTCGGGACCCCGCCGTCCACTCCGGCGTTCGGGACGCCCTCGTCGACGCCGGCCTTCGGTACCCCTTCGTTGACGCCGGCCTTCGGCACCCCGTCATCGACGCCGGCCTTTGGCACCCCCTCGTCCACTCCGGCCTTCGGCACGCCGTCGACTCCGGCCTTCGCCACACCATCGGCGTTTGGGTCCTCGCCCTTGCCTTTCTTCTACCAGCCGCAGCAGCAGCAGCAGCTGCAGCAACCCCAGCCGTCACCCTTCTCCGTCTTCCCTCAATCGCAGCTGCAGCAACCGACGCCGTCGTTTGGATTCCAGCCGTCGGCCTTCGGCAATGCTCAAATCACCACCCAGATGGCCCCCGTTGCCCCCCTCACCCGCTCCCTTGCCGATCGCGACCTCCAGGTTCGAATTTCGTGCATTTCTCCGTCCAAAACCCAAGATTGTTGAAGGAATGAACAAACGCTTGGTGAAATACTTCTAAAGCTTGTATCTCGATGTTGTTAGGCGATCGTGGATGCTTACAGGGAAGACCCTGGGAACCCTAAGTACTCTTTCAGGGTCTGACTCTTTTGCTCACCTCTCTCTTTCTTGCTGGAACAATTTGAATTTTAGGGTTTCATGCTCTCGGGTTTTCTTGATTCATGGGAAGTTTTGCCTTTTCTGCAGCATTTGCTGTTCAGTGTGACTGATCCGGCGGCTCGGGTGAAGCCAGTTGGTGTGTCAGATGTGCGTTCTTGATTGTTTTGTTCAGTTTGGTCCATTTATTTGTTGATGGATTTGTTTCAGGACTGGTTATGGTTTGTCGGTTTGATATGGGAGTATGGATTGTGGGTTTGATATGGGAGTATAGTTTGTGGTTGCAGATTATGTGGGCAGAGGCAATGGGAAAGCTGGAGGGGATGGATAGTTTGGATCGAGAGAGGCTGTGGCCCCAGCTTGTTCAGGGTTTTAAAGATCTCTCTCATCGGCTCAAGGTAAGGAATAAGGAATACAATTCAACTGAAATCTGGGCAACCTGTTTGCTTAACTGACCTTTGCCACTAATCATACCATCTCATTTGGTCCTTCACTGCTTAATTTAGTATTGTTCTTTCTTTTGTCATACTTGCACAATTATGCTCATATTTTCATTTGTTTTTTGATTTGTTATTCATTTAACATGGCATGCTTTTAATTTTCTTTTAATTTGAACTTGGAAGGTGCTTATTTTGTATCATTGTCAACATCATTTGTGATTCAAGGACTTTTTTTTTTTAGAAAAGAATTTGTTGTTGCTTGAAATCTTTCGTTCAAGGTTTTAAATATCGTGGGACATAGATTTTTGGCTTTTCGTGGAACGAGACTCTCATGTCGTATTCCATCTTGATCTCCGATCCGGTCAGTTGTTTCGGTACTTGCTTTGAATGTTTTTTTAAAAAAATTATTTATGAAGCTTTAGTGTTTTGTTTGATTTTTAAACATATTTGGATTTCAAATGTTATATCTTTATGATGAATTATATCTCTCTAAATTGACACTATAATGTATTATGGTTGAGATAGGATGGGATGGAATGGAACAGTAGGAATCAGTTTCGTAATCTCTCTGGGACAAGACGTTTCGGCCATCTTGAACCACATCTTTCTAAGACTTAAATCATTGCTTTCATTCCCCCTCTTGACCATCTACTTTATGAAGGTTGAAAATGGATATTGATATAATTTCAATTCTAAATATAGAAAATATGACTAGTTGTTTCATTAGAGAATATCTGAATATATATACATATATATTCAGATATATATATATGCATGCATATATATGCATGCATATTTATGCATATATATGGGAAAAATTGGAGCAGACCAGCGAAAAGATATTTGCATGAATATTGATGAGATTACAGGAAAAGACATTATATATATATATATGGGAAAAATTGGAGCAGACCAGCGAAAAGAGATTTGCATGAATATTGATGAGATTACAGGAAAAGACATGTCTAGCACATGAAGAAAAAAAAGAGAAGACTTTTTGAACTTCATGGATACGGGTGAAAGGAAAAGGATATTTTGATGTTCAACTGCTATAAGGTCTCTGTATTAGTTGGCCTCCACCCAAAAGCTAGTGAACCATTGCTTCTTTTAAATTTCTTCTATATTGTACCCAAAACTTTTTTTTCTCTCAATCTAGTATAACATTCACTTAAGTGGCTGACCACATCTTTGCTTGCCGTACAAACATTTAGTCTGCATCTTTGCTTTCCTTACAAACATGCAGTCTGCAAGTTGTAGATGTGGAGCAACTTAAAATACGTGTATACTTGAGCTGAATTTAACTCTCATGGTCCTGCAATTTATTCTTACTCTGAGTTTCTCATTGTAACTCAACTAAACTCATCTAAGCCTTTTTTCAACTACATGGGGTCGGCTATATGAATCTGCTTCCTTCACTTTGCTTTATTCAGGACTAAATCGACACTCAAATTATAAATAGTTATATCTCTCTTAATTATTTCTGTCCTCCTAATGGGACGTTCTAGCTATAGTTTGATTTAGTAGATTCATGTTTTAGAAAATCTAACGGAGTTTTACGCTGGCTGTCAGCGACCTAACGCAACCCTCCTCCTTTACTTGGCCTTGGCGGAGTTAGTTTCTCATTGTAGCTGTCTTACGTTATTCAAATTCATTGTTCATAATGAAAAAAAAAAAAATCTATTACTGATCCTAAATCTTAAAAGAAGTACCTTCCCTGTTATCCCCATTTTATCTTTGTTTACTGGCATCACATTGAATTTTCCCTAAAATTGCACTCCAACTGGATTGACCCGAGTTAGATGGCACTCCTTCCTTACCATGGATTCACAATGGACCCAACAAAATTCATGATGCTACCATGGAGAAGGATGTCATATTGTACTTGCTTTTGGTAAGTGTTTCACAATTATTGTTAGAAGACATTTTTATAAGTTGTTTGAGGGCCTGTTTGAGATAGCTACTGGTCAACAACTATTTCACATAGCTACTGAAAAATAGCCATTTAAAAGCATCCCAGCAGTCAATCTAAACATGGGCTTAATTTCCTAGCTGGGATATACACTGCTGCTCATGGTTTTCTGAAGACCCATTTTCCAAGAAAGTCCTAAGCCAGATATGGAACACCTATCATCCATCCTCAAAGCATAATCATAGTATATGATGTTTGTGTGGAAAATAGCCTTGTCTTCTAGATATTTGTTCTTCAACATGTACTGTAATCATGGTCTATTGTGGTAAGAGGTTCTTTTCATGTTCTTCATCATTTTCACCAATATGCAGCTATGCAGTATGTGCTAATATGTGTAGCACTTATCGGCAGAGAAAGTGTCAAACATAGAGCTAATTCCCTTCATTCCACATGATTGATATGCTGCCAATTTTATCTTGCTGTCATGGAAGCTTAACTGGGAATTGGGGGCGTTGAGTTGTTGATGTGAGCTTGGGTTGTGAACTAAAAGTATCTATTGGCACCTGCTTTTGTAACTTCTCTGCAATCTGCCTTCAGTTGTAAATTTCTTCTGCCGTACATTTACACAAACTCATGTAGTTTTTACAACAAAATTTCATAAACAGTCTTTGAATCATGGAGTTCTTGATGGTCAGCCCTTTTTTGCTATTGATTTAATGTGAACTTGCATGATTTGAATTGCCAGTTGACTTTTACATATAGTTTACTCCTTAGTTATATGTCTCACTGTATTGAATATAAGTGTGCATTTTACTTTTTCCATCTCAATGTATATTTAGATCGTTGTACTGAAATCTAGCTTAACAGACCAAGAAGAAATTGCCCCTCTATATCAGGATAATATATAGTGAGATCTTGTTATCATTGTTATAATTTGTCAGGAATTTGATGGAGTTGATGAACAATCCAAATGTTATTGAGATACTTGTCTATGAGAAAAGGGACTGAATAAAAATTGTCAAGTGAATGTTGAATTGAGTAGATGCAAACTTTTCTCAACATATCAAGATTCATTGTTTCAAGACATGCATTTGTAAATGATCAGATAACATGGGTACCTAGCGGAATTTAGCACAAGCAGAAGTCATGTTAAAGATAAGAATAATTCATCATCTGTAATTACAGTATCAGTTAGATCAAGAATTAAGCAGGTAACTAGATATATAAAAAGAAAAAAAAAATGTGAAGAGATGGATTGTAGTCCTGATATAGTTTCTCTTATGGGTGCTGAATTCTATTTTTTTGGACTTTAAGCTAGAAGCTAACAAGGCCCTATAGGCCAGTTAAGTGCCCAACCCTAATCCAACCTATCCTAACTGAAATGTGGCTCCCTCTAACCCATTTATGACTCAGTTCTACAACTTGTAACTCACACACAACAGTTTACTTAAGTGGAGCAGAGTGAGGATTAGTTGAGGGCATACAGGTCATCTTTGGTGCATTGAGTTGGTAGAGAGCCTGGAAAAATGTCATGAATGGATTTCTGTGTAACAATTTTTCACTTTTCAAAATAGTTCTGTCTTTTTACCCATACATAATTGTTTATTAGTTAAGTGGAGCACAGTGAGGTTTGGTTGGGGGTTTCAAGGGTCATGTCTGGTGAGTTGGTTCAGTAGAGATCTTGGAAAAATGTTATGAATTGGATTTACATGTTACAAATTTTAACAGTTCAAAATAAAGTAATTTAAATGAAAAATAGTTTTTTCCTAGAAATGTAGATTGGGGAAACACATGATCCTCCAATATTACGATGACAATATAATTTAAACCATTTATCAATATCATAGGTACTTAACTTAGACTAATAATAACAAAGCAACATTTAGTTTTTCTAGTTTGAGCTCAAACTTCTTAAACCCTGTACCTAAAACCATATTCTAGCAGAATTTGGATTGTTGTTAGTTGTTTGTTTTATTGCCTTGCCATCTTGAGGATTCAACATTTATCTGTTGTCCATTTGGGCTTTCCTGGTGCCATGCTCTTAGTACAGTTATTTTGAAACCACACAAGATGACCACGAGCATCATCCCTTTGAGAGACATCTCAATGTTGATAGTTTTGCAACTGATTGAGGGGAGCTGAAAAGTTGAGGGGGCTTTCAGCTCTCCAACATATAGATTCTTTTGACATTGATTCTAACAATTGCAAATATAATCTATAATATCAAGACCTACCACAATGGTTTTGTGTCTATTGCTGTCCATCATGTACCTTGATAGAATATTAATTTTGACAATATTTTTTTCCGGTTCTAGCTAGGTGAGAACTATTTGTGATTTGATTGCCATGGTGACAATTAGAGGTAGCAAAATTGAACATGTTACACGAACAAAACTTGAATTAGATATGAAAAAAGTAGATTCAGATTGACCTTAAATAGGTCCATATCGTAAACTTGTCAACACAATTCAACTTAACTAAGCCTTTTCCCAACTACATGGGGTTGGCTACATGAATCTACTTCTTCCACTTTGCTCTATTCAGGAGTGTCAACACAATTATGATACAAAATAATTATGTCATATCACGAATTGACCTACCAACCCATGAGTAACCTATTTAGAATTTATGTAGTTAATGATATATTAAGTGGATCATGTTAAGCAGGCTGGGTTGCATTTTTTCGTGTTAAGCAGGCCATGTTTATTATGTTGAGTCAGTTGTATCGTATCAATCTAATACTATGTATTTATTAAACGGGTTATGCATGCTGTGTCGTATTATCTTTGTAATAATTATGCTGTGTTCTTATTTAGATTTTTGACACTATTAATTAATCATGTCATGTTCGTGTCAACCCATATACTGTTTTACCTTAGCTTTGACACGACACGAACACAACATGAAAAAATAAGTTACCACCCTTGGTGATGATTCATGGCTAGCCCTTTGTTAGATAGACAAGAAGTTGGTCTTCTTTTATAAAGTGCATTGTGAAGACGTTCATGGATTCCCTCGAGGCCTTATAACTTTGTATGCAATGTCCATCATCTTCAAGTTACTCATGGATTCAGATGAGCTCCCCATAATAATTTGACCTTATTTGTTGCACCATTCTTGATGCGAGCATCATCAAGAGTCTTCATAAGCATACTCCTATTAGACAGCTGTCTTAGAATAACATTAATATCTTCTCTTTTTTGGTTGCATCATATTTGCTGGTATTGATGCTTTTTCTATTGCTCAATATAGCATCAGTAGAATTTGGCCCTACTAGCTCCCTTTCCAGTTTACAGTTTTTTTTTTGTGTGCGCGCGCATGTGGGAGCAGGTTCTCTTTCGATCACTGTTGTTAAATTTTTTAGGCATTTTTGCTTTAAAATTTCTCTAGTTTTTCAAAAAGAACAATATATTTGAATGTATTTTTAACCAATTAAGCAGTAGGAAGTATTATATAAACGTTGAATAAGCTAAACTATTAAAAAAGTAACTTGATCAGCTGGAAGCCTTTTGGCATGATTTGTTGTCACCTTTCAGAGGAGTGAAAATAGTTATGTACAGGCTTGTACGTACAAAAGTAGCAGAAGATGAATGTGACGGTGGTGATGCTGATGGTGACAAGGAAAAGGAAGAAAAGAGAAAAGGGAAAATTTGAACAACCAAGTTTCATAACATAGCTGCATGTAACCTTAATAGTTAGCTGAAATACTGTCCATGTGGGCCATCTTATAGTTGTTATTAGAAGCCTGGCTGATGTTCTCACAAAAAATTCCATCAGTTCAAACATGATGTTTATATAGTGGTGAAGGATGAAGGCATTGAAATTTAATAAGTTGGACTAATTGTCCTGAATGAGATAATGCTTTTACTTTTATTTGAGACCTATTTTAGTATAGCGTGTCACTTTTAATTAATAAATGACAACATCTTCCTACAAATATACAATAATATTAATTTATTTTCCAAAAACATGCTTAAGAATTCAAGTTTAATATAATAAGCAACCATAGCACATGGCAGAGAATCAGAACAGTGTGCAAATAAACAACCAGCAAATATGGTGAAAATTGCTGCTGTAGGTTGCAATTAAGGTAATCTAGGCACCAACAGGAGCAACAGACGAAGTTATAACTCTGCTTTCCTTACATGCCTGAAAACTTAAACCACTTTATAATTCCTGCCCTGCTCCTGAAGATAGCAAGTAAATCTGACTTGGTTGCCTAGGCTTGGGTGATAGCGCTTGCCATGTAGGAGGAACTTTAAGACAAGGTGCCTGGCGTGGCTGCTGGTACCACTGCCTTCCTGAATGCTAGTAGTAATCTCTGTCAATGGCCAATGATTCTGCGAACTCTATAACAAGGTAGGTAAGTATCTGACGATTTATTTAAAACATGCCAAGTTCACAGGGACCTGTGGCTTATCGAAGCATGAATAAGTTCTTTTAAAAATTTAACTTCTTTTCCATGACTGCCAAAAACTACTAAATCTTGGTAGCTCAACAGCTGCAACATTCTTGTATAAATAACTTCCAAACTTTTAAGAGTAGTTCAATCATTTTCTGAAATAAACCATATATCAACTCTTTTTTGTTGTATTATAATAACTCCTTTTTGTTCTGCCTCACACCGGGGCTGAATTAAAAATGAGTTGCTTTTTGTCCTTGTTGAACCATAATTGTACAATTTTAGCCACAAGATATAAGCGATATGATATTAGTAATAATAACTCTGGAGTGATTTAACTTCTCTTGGTTCCACGCCCTCACACCGTCTTTTGCATAACAAATATGGGATAAGAATTAAAAATCATTATTGGAGAAACCGTTGGCCTCCAAAACTTAACAAAGTTCGCCAACCTTAGCATTAGAATTGCAATCAACTCTATTATCAACTAACTAACAGTTACTGTTTGGCAATTTTGTGCAAGGAATTGATCATTACTGTCATCCCTATTGTTGCAGCTTCAAGATGAAGTCCTTGTGTCGGATGCTGAAAGGCTGCGCATGACACAAGCTAATGTCAAAATGGTCTGTTTTGCTTACCCATGCTACATTCATCACAATCATCTTTTTTAGCCTAAATTGCCGCCCATGTTACAGCTTCAAAGACATTTCCAAGCAGACACTCTTCCATGGATTCAAAGGATGAAACAGAAAGAACAAGTTCTTCAAAGGCGTCTTTTGAGGGTAGGAAGGCTCTTATAGGATTTTCTTTTATTTGTGCATCTTTGGTATCAGAGAAGAACAATTTCTACCTACTCATATACTCGTGGTTGAATCATTTTCTGGTTGTTTTGATAAAAAGGTAATGAGAATAGTGGAGGCCTTAGAGGGCAAGGGTTTCCGTTTGCCATTAATGAAAGGTGAAGTTGAATTGGCTGAGAAGTTGAATGCAATAGCAAGACAGGTCTGTCCATTTCTTTCTGCTCCATTTCTTTAGTTCTGTTGCATTTGACTAAATTTTTGTGGATGTGATGTGGTGACCCAGCTTAAGGGACCTGGAGCAGAATTATCAAGGAAGGTTCATAATCTGCTTTCCATGTCACGTGTGCATGCAAATGCTGGTGCTCTTGGTAGCTCTATCTACCTTCCTGGTTCTGCCAGGATTCATGAACAGAGTCTTGCAGAGCTGCAAGAGGTGAACATAGTGCACCTTTTTCTTAAAATTTCTACAATTAAGCTGTTTGTTATGGGCCCCTCTCTAATCATCCAATATTTTGTAAAATTAGGTCCTGCAGCAGCAAACTGAAGCAATTGCCAGGTTAGGGGTTGTGTTGAAGAGAGATACCAGAGATATGGAGATCATTATGTCTGAGGGCACTGACATGGTCGAAGATGGTGGTGGGAGGATGAGGAACTGACAAAAAGTTAATTTGCCATATAAGGCTACGAAGGAATGTACTGGTTCAGTTCCTGGGGAGATATTGGCATTCGGCTCAACCTTGAGAACATTAGGGCATAAATGGAACTGAAACTGTATAGCAGTGACAGGAGAGAGCTTGCACTCGGATTGCATTGTTCCAAAAACCTTCTGATCAAATTTTTGAGTTCTCAGACTTCAGATTTTTGTGCATTCAAGTGTCTCACTTTTTCTTGGTTCAGTTATTTACTTGGTGACTTGCAAATCTGTCAAATGGACTGTGATTTACTTCCTTCATTTACCCTCTCTTTAAGCTACAAGTTTTCTTATAATTTGCTCTTTTCCTTCAAATATGATCTTCAAACCAGTTGGGCCTGCCTTTGTTTTATTTTTGCCCAAGATTTTACTTATTGCCGTGATAGATAAAAGAGATTACCAAAGCATGGTTAAAAATATGGTTCAACAATCAACCAAATTGTTTTGGCTACTCTCAAACGTTTCAAAGCTACACGCCTTGAGGTGTCAAACG
Source organism: Calamus simplicifolius (assembly GCA_900491605.1). Classification (NCBI taxonomy): domain Eukaryota; kingdom Viridiplantae; phylum Streptophyta; class Magnoliopsida; order Arecales; family Arecaceae; genus Calamus; species Calamus simplicifolius. The sequence continues at coordinate 557,940 of UESW01004888.1, read as the reverse complement.
GGTCGAGAAGTGCTAGCCTAGCCTGCCGCAGGGGAGCTTTTATATGCACCGCAAAACTTGCACAGTACATCTCCAAATTTTTTTTAAAAAAATTTAAATTTTAAATTATTCTTAAAACTCTCACTTCTCTTCGTAGTAAGCTTCGGCAGCCCTTCCTTCTCCTTATTTCCCATTCGTTTTTGGCAGCCCTTTCCCCATCCCTTCTCCTCATTCACTATGACGAACCCCTTCCCCCCCTCCAGCTTCCTTTTCTTTTCAATTCGCTTTGGCGCTCCTCCCACTTTTGAGCATCAAGAAGGTTGGTGCCTGAAAAAGAGGAGAAGTCGAGGAAGGGTTGTCGGAGCGAACAAAGTAAGGAATTGTCGAAGCGAACAGAAAAGAAAGGAAAGCTAGGAGGGCCTGAAAGGAGGGGAAGTCGAGGAGGGGTTATCGGAGCGAACAAAGTAAGGAATTGTCGAAGCGAACAGAAAAGAAAGGAAAGCTGGGAGGGCTGTCGGATCGTACGAGGAAGGAGAGCAAGGGTTTTAAGGATAGTTTAGGAATTGATTTTTTAAAAAAAATTAGGAAGTGTAATGAGCAATTTTTGTGATACAAATAGAAGCTCTTTTGCCGTATAAGCGGGAGCTTCTATTTGCACTGCAAAAATTACTTTCTATACCTTAAATTTTTTAATTTTTTAAATTATTTTTAAAATCCTCGCTTCTCTCCACATTCACTCCAATGCCTCTGCCTTTCTGTTCGCTCTGGCTTCTTTCCTCCCCCCTTCTACCCTCCCTGTTCGTTCTGGGCCTTTCAAATTTTTTAAAAAATTTGAAAGGTGTAGAAAGTAATTTTGCGAAGCAAATAAAAGCTCCCTGCAGAAGCCGACATAGGTTGGCATGTCGTACTGGCTTGGCATGGCTTATATAGTGGAGTCGTTTTTTAAACCGGTGCCATTTGGCACCGGTTTTAGGAGATGGGTGTGAAAGCAAAACTTATTACAAAAATGGGAGTCGTTTTTCAAACCGGTGCATTTTGGCACCGATTTGACAGTCAAGGGGTGGGTTCCAAAGATATTGCAGGAAAGGTGTTAAAGGGAAAAACGCCATTTGAAATGGCATTTTTCCGGTGCCATTTCATCTCCTGGAGCTCGGCCAAGTCAGCTATGGAGCTGACATGGAAAGCCATGAAATCGCCACACGGTGTGGAGATTTCACAATAAGTGAAATCGCCACACGGTGTGGCGATTTCACTATTCTGAAATCGCCACACCATGTGGCGATTTCATATAAATTGAAATCGCCACATGGTGTGGCGATTTCACTTACACCATGTGGCATTTTTCTCAGGCTTTTTTACCCCAGCTGCCCGATTCTCTTTTTCTTCTTCTTCCTCCTTCTCTCAGGCGTCCGTCTGTTTCCATCTCCTGCTCGGTGGCAACCATTCCTCCTCTTTCTCGGCAAGCTCCCACTTCTTCCTCCTCTTACCTCTCATTGCCCTCGCCTTCCCGGTACTGTACTCAGCAATGAGTATTTAAAATTTTTTTTGATAACCACAAATACCATGCCCTAAATATCTTTGCATCATATTCGTTTATTCGTTTAATGTGCTAGGCTATTAAAGTAAATGCAACTAGTTATTCAGATGCTGATTTTATTGATCATATAGATGATTAAATAACAATATTTGGACATTTAAAGTTTTCCTTTTGATGGCACCGTCATATCTTGGTTTGGCAAGAAAATAGATTACATTTATAGGTGTATACACAAGAGGCTTGATAAATTTATTATCACCCTTTTTTTCAGATGGAAACTGTACGTGTTCTGCTATATTATGATGGATCAATTGAACATGGCGGCCAAGAAGGGATACATTATAATCAACCTCCACGTAAATGTTTGAAATTGAGCACGGGAACACGCTTTGCTGAGTTAGTTGATCAAGTACATACAGTTCTAACAATTCCAGTACAGAGGCTTGATCAATCCGAAAGCTACTCAAAATACTCACAACCTGTAGTGTAATGGTCGCCTCACCAAAAGGTAGATGGAATGTATGGGTCTCTTGACGCCATCTCTCTACTAGTGCAGAAATAAGGCCAACATCCAGTCGAATCTGGCCAATCTTATATATGCCAAACATGCCGACATGATATAGATAATACTGTACTCGTGGGTGCGACATTCCCAGTGTCTCTCTCCATATACATGCGTCATGATGACGACATCTAAGAACCGGTAACTCCTGACAAAAAATAAATTAAATGATACATCCGCATTAACATAAACAAATGTAAATTATTTAAGGACTGTCGATCAATAATACATACCTCGCCATGAAATATATTGGTTGATCTATGCATCTCTTGCAAAGTAAGAACAGTAGGATCATGAGGCCCTAAATCTAAGACATTATGAACCATGTCTGACATAACAAGTTAAAAGAATTATTAGCTGACGGTATATCTCATTGCATCAATGTGTTTATAAAACACTTCAACATTAATACCCTTGTGCACCCCTATAAATGTAATTTAATTAGCAGAAGGCAAACAACTTAACATCTATAATCTAAATATCATAATTAGATACTATAGTACAAGCAATATAAATATAATCTAATTTCTTGTAAAACCAACAAATGATCAAACTTGGAATCTCCTTATCAAACTTTAAAACAGATATGAAAGAAAGATTAATGCTATGTAAAAATATTAATAAGCCCATGCAATATGTTCATTTCATTCTTTTAATTTGTAAATTAACTCTGTTTTCTGAATTAGGATTTCTGTGACAGTGAAGATCCACGGCCGGCACCCTAGCATGACAGTCATGGGCCATTTGCATGGATCAAGGCAAAACAGATCGGGGCCATTTGGATCATTCATGCCACACAGATCATACAAAAAAAAAAAAAAAAACTTACTTCTAATCTACCAGGAGGCGATGGCAGCGAGAGAGAAGAGGAGGAAGAAGGGGGATGATGCAATAAAGCTCCGCTTGCCGCCGACCAGGCTTCGGACGATCGATTGGAACGCCGGGGAGAAACAATGCTTGGGAACGCTCGATCGGAACTCGATTGGAACGGGTTTGAGAGAAGCGTGGAGAGGATGAAAATTTTTCTTCCATCGAGCACTGGCACCGATCGGGCTCTGCTTTGTAATAAAGGCTGAGAAAAACGTCGCATGGTATGGCGATTTCTCAGCTGAAATCGCCACACCATGTGGCGATTTCAATTGATATGAAATCGCCACATGGTGTGGCAATTTCAGAATAGTGAAATCGCCACACCGTGTGGCGATTTCACTTATTGTGAAATCGCCACACCATGTGGCGATTTCATGGCTTTCCATGTCAGCTCCATGGCTGACTTGGCCGAGCTCCAAGAGATGAAATGGCACCGGAAAAACGCCATTTCAAATGGCATTTTTCCCTTTAATACCTTCTCTGTAATATCTTTGGAACCCATCTCTTGACTGTTAAACCGGTGCCAAAATGCACCGATTATAAAAACGACTTCAAAAATGATATTAAAGTAGAAAACGCCATTTCAAATGGTGATAGCAAAATTATCACTTCAAATGACAATTTAGAGGTTACAGAAATCACCATTTAAAATGGTATTTCAGTTAGCAGAAATCGCCATTTCAAATGGCGATTTCTCTCTAACTCTCCCACGTTTATCGCCCTGCTCCCAGGAGGCCGACGTCAGCGGACATGGTGTGGAATGAGGGAGAGATTTCATCATTGGAAGAGTCCCAAAGAAGGGGTAAAGAAGGAATATCAAGTTTAAAATTATATGTGAGACGTCAACGACCTAGAATCTCCGAATCCAAAGGCCAGCTAGGCCATGTTGGTGGTGCTGGCTGGAAGATGGAATTTGGATGGCGTCCTTGATTTGTTTATTGTGAAGTTAATTAATTAATTTGTTAAAAGTTAATTAATTAATTTGTTAAAAGTTAGTTAATTAATTTGTTAAAAGTTAGTTAATTTGTTTGTTAAAAGTTAATTAATTTGTTTGTTAAAAGTTAATTAATTAATTTGTTAAAAGTTAATTAATTGTTTGTTAAAAGTTAATTAATTAATTTGTTAAAGTTAATTAATTTGTTAAAAGTTAATTAAATTGTTTCTTAAAAGTTAATTAATTTGTTAAAAGTTAATTAATTTTTGTTAAAAGTTAATTAATTAATTTGTTAAAAGTTAATTAATTTGTTAAAAGTTAATTAATTTGTTGAAAGTTAGTTAATTTGTTAAAATTTGTTAAAAGTTAATTAATTTTGTTTGTTAAAAGTTAATTAATTTGTTAAAAGTTAATTAATTAATTGTTAAAGTTAATTAATTAATTATGTTGGCCTTATATTGTTTGATGACTACAAACAATTAAGTATGATACTATGATCTTGTGGTTGAGTTAAATAAATTTCGGATGAATCATCAAGAAGATGGTGTTACTTCAACCCAAGATAAATTGTGATTCAAAATAAAAGGTAATGTATTAATTTTATAGATATGCTTTGCAATTTAAATTTTTTAAAAGGTTTGGAGTGATAAATTATCTTTTCAAAGGACTTGGATTTTGTAATCACTGAATGATTTTTATGTATTTTATATTGAACGGTTCATTTGACAAAATGACTTTCAAGTTTAATTAATTAACTTTAACAAACAAATTAATTAATTAACTTTTAACAAATTAATTAACTTTTAACAAACTTTTAACAAATTAATTAATTAATTAACAAATTAATTAACTTTTTAATTAACTTTTAAAAATTAATTAATTAACTTTTAACAAACAAATTAATTAACTTTTAACAAACAAATTAACTAACTTTTAACAAATTAATTAACTAACTTTTAACAAATTAATTAACTTTTAACAAATTAATTAATTAACTTTTAACAAATTAATTAATTAACTTCACAATAAACAAATCCAAGGATGCCATCCAAATTCCATCTTCCAGCCAGCACCACCAACATGGCCTAGCTGGCCTTTGGATTCGGAGATTCTAGGTCGTTGACGTCTCACGTATAATTTTAAACTTGATGTTTCTTCTTTACCCCTTCTTTGGGACTCTTCCAATGATGAAATCTCTCCCTCATTCCACACCATGTCCGCTGACGTCGGCCTCCTGGGAGCAGGGCGGAGTCAGAGAGAAATCGCCATTTGAAATGGTAATTTCTGCTAACTGAAATCGCCATTTCATATGGCGATTTTTGTAACCTCTAAATCGTCATTTGAAGTGACGATTTTACTGTCACCACTTCAAATGACAATTTTTACTTGCCTCTTTGCCACATCAGCAAAAGTTTTTTTTGCTGACGAAACCAAATGAAAAGAGATGAGATGAAGGTAGAAAATACCATTTGAAATGGCTTTTATTATTTTAACACCATTTTTGCAATAAATTTTACTTCCACACCCATCTCCTAAAATCAGTGCCATTTGACACCGGTTTAAAAAACGACTCTTATGTAGTGAGTTGTCAGCACAGTTTGTTAGAACGGAGGATGAAGCACAACCCAAGGAGCCATGCAAAGATGGTCCCTAATTATTTTTAAAAAAATTATTTAAAGGCAGAAAACTAATTTTATAAAAATTAAATTAAATTATATATATATATATACTTGGTGGGCACGTGACTTGCTGATATGGCTACGTTTTCGGATGAGAAACTTCAATCTTCATTTTTTTAATTTAATCCAGTGGACCAACCTATCAAGTACTTTTTAATTTATTATCTTTTAATTTTAAAATTAATTTTGAGGAAATTAATTTTGATTGATGCCATTCTTCTTTTTTTTACATTTGTATTTATTTATTTTTGTTTTTTCATGTTCTTGTGTAAAGTGTTGCATTTGTATAGAACTTGTATTATACCATCTTTGCTTACAAATGCTCTGAGGTCTCAACTCTCTTGAGTTCTCAACTTTTTTGTTAACTTGGAATTAAGATTTTGTTGTTGGTGTTGTTTTGAAAATACACCATGTTCTAAGAGCCGATTTTGATTGCTTCCAAATCATCCTCTTACTTGCCCCTCCTGCCAGATGGGGCAAAAGATAGCAAACTGCCAACATTTGAGACCAACCAGATTATGTACCAGTGAAACAGCAAAAACTATTCATCTATTTATCAGGTTTCAAGAATTAACATATTCCCATCCAAACATAATTCTAGTCTTGTAAGTAGATATATCATGATACAATTTTCCAGAAGCAAATATACATCCTGAACGCCATAATTTAATTTCATATTGTCCCAATTTTATCTTATATTCAGTTTCTGTGGCTCATGTCAATTCTGTAGAAAATTTGTTACGTGTACTTAAAAAGGAATCTAAATATTCATTCTTCTACCAATAAATATCCCAAATGTCCAGTAAATTTTGGTGCTCATTGCTGTTTTGTTTGGCAACAAAAGCTATTCGAATACGATAATCCCAGGGTGTAACCATACAAAATTGTTACATAAAAAATGGAAATCATAACCTCAGCAAACATAGAAGGTACCAGGTTGCAGAACATCCCATGTTGGATACACTTGTCTGCTTTTGATCATACCAGGTAGCTTTTTTTATGTGAAAGAATTCAAGGCAGATGGGAATCACTCAGCGGTAGGCTTGGAGACCACCAGAAACCAATCGTTCCTTCATCAAACAGATGATCCCTTCTTTTGTAGAATACCAGGAATTCAACGATATAAGCTAGGAAAAGCCTCCCCCATGATCAAAAGAACTAGCGCAGTCCAACCAGTAAATGCTTTTTGACCTTTACCTTTTCCCCTGTTCTTTTGGTCGTACTGCTCCCACAAAAACCCACTCTCGTAGTAGTTCCGCACAATATTTCTGTCATCAAAAAACAAACAGCAAACAAAAAAGTATCATATTAGTCATTCCTGAGTGGTCAACTGTTGGTTTGGATAGCAAAACAAGATTGTATATTACCGTATCAAGTTCGACCTTAGCTCCTGATATAATGTTTCTGCCCTCGCTTTGTATGGTCCATCCACTGCAGAATAATTGCATTAGAACACCCATACACCTACATATTGACTAAAGAAAATTTTGATTACTCAGCTTCACTATCAAGTCCTTACCTTGTGAGTAATGGTGGAGTGCTGAAAGAATCATGTAATTGATGTTTATCCAAATGGGGCCTCTCCAATAAGGTGGATCATGCTCTGTATTGCGTTTCATGTATAATGAACTGCATCAGATAACACAAAGCTCAGCGGTTAGTATGTTTAAAAGTAAGATCGAATTAATCAGATCACATAAAATGTCATGTGGTTGATTGATGATCACAGCATTGCAATATATTGGAAGTAAACTGACATTTTTTGGCTTGTACAAGAACAACAGCATAAAGGGCGAGGAAATTGAAACTAGCATAAACAAAGCAATGAAAAATTGTTGCTTATGGCAGAAAACATGAAAGACGTCGTAATACAGCAACTGTTCAACACTGTAGTATAACACTTCAGAAACACTGGGTTTGCACTCATTTACAAACAAGTGGTTTATTCAACCGTCAAATTTTGTTTGGAGTCGACAAATCCACATTTTGAGAGAGAAAGAATAAAATATATTGGCATGCCATGTGATTTTCAAAAAGAAATCAGAAAACAAATGACCGAATGAAAGATACATGCACCCTTCCTGGAAGGTAATGTCCTGGAATACTATTATTTGCACAGTCAATAGTGCTGATTTCAGGAATATAGTAATGTACACCGTAGGAGTTCAAACAGTCCTGCAATTTCGACTTTTTTTCAGCATTTAAATAAATAATATAACAGGTTCCAAACCTATTATATCAAACATAATGCTCTTTTAAGAAAATACATGAAGAAGCTTTAATTCCACTCGACAGAAATTAGGAGAACAAAGTAATACAAGGTTGGACTTGGTAATTTATGATCTCCTAGCCAATAATGAGCACACATCAAAAGTAGTTTTGGGGCCTTTTCCTTTTGGCTAACATGGAAATATATAAGATTGTAATAATTTGGACTGACCTAAAATTACCAACAGCTTTTCATTTTCACTGTTCTGAACAAATTGAAGTGCATATGTACATACATACATACATACATACATACATGTATGTATGTATGTATGTGTGCATGTGTGTGTGTAACAAGTTGAAGAGAGCTCTAACAGGCCTCGGAGGACTGAACCGACCTACGTCGCAAAATACAGGGATGACTTGTGGCTAGGAGCGTATGATGTCAATGAACTGAGGTAGAGCACTCAATGGGCTTGGGTTGTCTCCACTTTGCTTTATCAAAAGAAAAGGGGGGGAGGGTGAGGATTGACTTAGCTACACTCGAATGAACCATCCACTTAGATTTGATCAAGCCTACATTGGATCACGAGGAACCCATATTAATGATTCACTAAAATGCCTAAATACATGTAATTTGGAGGTCTCCAGCCCATGCATCAAGTCGTCCATAAACAGAAATAATATATGTTTTTTTTTGGACTACTTGGTGCATACGCTAAAAGTCTCTTAACATAATTTTCGTTGTTCAAGCATTTTAGATGTATTAGATCACATCCAACTTGGATCATCGATGTGGCACATCTATCATCCAAATTAGACCTAATTGAATCAAAGTAGAGAGAACAGAAAGAACCAGAGGGTTTTATATCGATGATTAGCTTTTTGGGTTTTATTACATAAAGCAAATGCTAGAATAACAAAAAATCGTCAATGAGCTTGCTTAAGAAACTGAACAAGAATAACATATATTAAATAAATAAGTAATCATAGTTTAAGTACACCAAGGAATTAATAGGAAAAAAATGGCCATCACCAGCATATGCAAGTCATTTATATTGGTTAGAAGTTCCAAGTCACCTTGTTTTAGAAAGTGAACGCAGACCAAAGTCTGTCCACAAAGTCGAGCGGTTAGAAATAAGCTCCAGTTGTTTCTCTAGGATCCATGATGTCTGTATGAATGCAATGTAATTATGAATATTCTTCTATAAAAATCAAGAAATCACTCAAGGGTAGAAAAGATGATGAACGATAGAGCCCTATGGAATAAACCAGTAACTTACAGGTGGAATGATCCCCATCATGAAAGGGAAAAGGCTGATGTAACCAACATGGGGAACTAAAGCCGGTTGGGGTCTTTCCAATGTCTCACGAACAAGCTCACGTCTCACAGTATCTGCACTCATCACTTCATGCCATCTCAGACGAACCTAAAAATAGGTTTAAACAGCATATGGGAATATAAAAGCAACTTTATTATTTTAAAAAAAGAAGTGTATGAACATTTCTTTAAAAAAATTATATCTTAGATTGATATATCAGAAATTGGCAATACAATTCTTACTATCATAATTACAAAAGTAAACTTTACTGAATTTTTCAAATATCAATTAGCTAAAGCAGAAAGAGAACAAAATGCGAAAACAAAGTAAGACCAAAAATAGCACTGAACAAATGATAAATAACAGAATTTATTGAGTTGTATTCAACAAAACAAGGGCCAGATATGGCGGCTTCATCAAAGGAGCAAGAATTTAGGTAGAAGAGCCTGGAAAGACAGGCATATCAAAAAACTGATTGGAGAATGTGTTGAAGCATTTAATGACCCTTGCAAGGCAGAGTACAGACTACATTATAAACTATAATCATTGTTATCAGAACCAAACCAGGCATAACCATCTGATACATAACCTCCCTAAATTAATTATTTTGGCAAGCTAAGTGGCCAACTTCAAGAAGTTCATCCATGAGACTTGTTGGTTAAAGTTAAATATTGAATGCCAATATCCATACACTCATGCATGCATGCATGCATGTGTGGTGTACAGGCAATGCCAGATTTTCTGTTCTCTGTTAAGCCTGGAGATACTTTTTCCGATACACATCACCGTTACAGAAGTTTGTGCCAAGGGGAATGACAACTCTAGCAGGGTGTTAATTGAGTTAAACATAGTGCAGTCCCAAATTGTTGTATTGCTGAAACAAGTTTTATGCTTGCTTGTCCTGCCGTCCAAGCATAGAGTTCTAAACTTTATTTTTGAGGTTACTATTTTCTTCAATTTGCTGTCAATGGTTGATTTACAGGTTTTAGTCACACATATGAGGCTGGCTTTTGTTGCATCAGATTAAAAAGAAAATCATAGTATTTTATCAACTATTTGTGGATTCTGCGATGAGGTGTAGGTAAAATATCTTAAAGGTTTTATTTCATCAAATAATGAAGAAAGTTGTTTGTCCTAATATTTTATCATGCAATCAGCAGTACATTATGACATCCACAAAGTTTTGCAGTCATTTAAAGCCCAGTGACATCACAATGGGTTATGGAGTTTGCATAGGTTATAAATGGATAAAGTCTCTCAAGAAATGGAATTCTGGATTGAAAGATATTTGTGGATGCAGATACAAAACTTGATTAAAATCCTTGTGCTTAAATGCACTTTCTTGAGATTAAGAAAATCATAGTATACATTGAATTTGTCATCATTTTCCATTATAATTTCTCTAAATCAAAATTCATCTAGAATGGTGTATGTCATTATAGACCCCAACAGAATCCACAATTATGAGTTTCCGTTGCAAATTTGCAATAAACTGGAATATCTTCATGAAGTTCTCCAGTTGTAGTTTTTAGAAATTGATAGAGTGCAGCAACCCAAGAACCAACTCAAAAAGGCCAATCAAAAGGTAATGGGTGCACAATCAATATGGATGGAGAGTTGGAATCCTCTAACAATGAATGCTTTGGCAATACTTTTTGATGTTAGAAGGGAAATTTTCTTTTATAGATTGACCAAGGATGTAAGAACAGAAATTAGTCTCCAAAATGTTATTTCCTATATATTTAGGTTAATTAGGAATTTTGGATAAAAACTAGTATATTGTAAGATCATAGCATGCATATCCTTTTAATGTCTTCTTTTTGATATTCTAAAAAATTAAAATTAAAGCTGAAAATATATATGTTGTGACTTTCTTTCTCTAATATGGGCTGTTTGGAAGCATATGACCAAAATGACACATGAAAAATTTTGTCAAATCAAGCAAATAGCTTTTATGTTTTGGGTTGCTTAGTTCTCCCTCATTCCTCCTAACAAACCCGACTCGCCCTATGATGACCCAACCTGGACTTAGCCCTGACTTGATAGTGCCAATCCAGTCAAAGGCTGAGCCAAGGCGCTGGTTTCCTGAACAACTAGATCATTCTATTGTTGAATGGTCTAATGTGGTCGTTTCCAAGATGCTCAACTCCACAATATCACCAAAGCGGCATGCAGAGGAACTGGTCATTCACTTATTTAATGGCCTGATATGGTCATTTTTAAGATACTCAACTCCACCATTTCACCACAATGGCGTGGAGAGGCGGGCCTCCCTTTTGGCCTCATCTAATCGAGGTTAAAGCCCCCTCATCACTCAATTATCATCAAACCACTCCGGTCCACACCACCATTGCCTCTCCTTTCTCCTCCGATTCACACCACTAGTCACCACCTCCCTTGGCCATGGCCAAACCATGATGCTTCACTAGGCCTTGCACTCCCACCAACCACTATGGATCACCAGCATTCGAGCAGGAACCCTAAGTAAATGCTTCATCTACTGCTCTATTTTTTTTATTCATATCCAATGATCGGCCATCAATAGCAAGAGATGGCACAGCCAGATTCTCTCCTCTCCCTTTCAAAGTGACTCTCTTTTGTGAAAGCATTTCGCAAAACTAACAGCTAACTGTTCAACCACGGAGGATCCCCTATTTCTGCAACAGGGTCTCCCCTATTTGTTGTGCCACCAAGCAACCACACCCAAAGTCCCGATACGAAGGACCCTTTTGTCCTCTCTCATGCTTCTGCCCTTTCTCCCCCTTCACCCCTCTCTGCTTCACTCCCTCTTGCTCTCATCGGAGAGAGCCAACAATCGACTACTCTACCCCTATTTTGACCCCCCATCGGGGTAGCACGACTACTCTTTTTCTTCAACCACCAGGAGATCTACTCCCTCTCTCTTTCCATGGACCACCCTCTTTTCTGCAGTAGAGGAACAGCACAAGATCGTGCCTGGCACAAGATCTTCCTCTACCAAGAGTCATTGGCTTCCCTCCTCTACCTCTTGTTTCTCTCTCATCCACTCTCTTTCTCCCCTTGTGGCTTTTTCTCTATCTTCCCTCACTGCCCTCTCTGTCATCCCTCAACCACGGCAGTGGGATAACATAAGGTCATCCCTTATTAATCTCTAACCCCCCTAATCACTTTCTTAAAACAATGACCTCAACCACAGGTGATCATCTCTATGACATGAGCCCTAGCCTTAGTGTAATTTGCCACCCTGAACCCTACCTTGATTTGTTTTCCACTATCCTTTTGTTTTTTCTAATCTGGAACAGACTTAATTTGTGTAGGTGAATAGTACCCCAGGAAAGGGGATGTTAGTCTGAAGACCACATTTCAACGGTCATAAAAGTAAAGTAAGATCCTAGTCTTTTATTTTAATTCAACATGTATGTAACATTGGGTATGGCCAGTTTGATATGGGTTTAGATTAAGGATTAGGATAGCTAATCAGAAATTTTAGAATGAGAAAATATGAAATAAATAAATTATTAAGGTCGTCAAGAATTTTAGGATTCAATCCTATATTCATATATTTGTACTTTGGAATATTAGGTATTGGGAGTCTGCATAAAGTGCCTAAATTTGTGCTATTGCTCACTGTAGGCAAGTAGACTTACTGCAATTACATTGATTTTAAATTATATATATATATAAGCACCTCAAACATCCTATAATTATTTTGTATGCTATATTTATATGCAAATTTGATCAAGTAAGAAATTTCATATTTCTAGGACTTAGATATATTTTTGAAGTTTACTTACATATGAATGTTTTTGAAGTTTGCTTACATATGAATTTTATGAAATTTTGCTGCAAATGTAGAAATGTTATGAAATCAAGTTTATACTTTGCAAGTATTTGAATTATTTAATTTGAAATTTATATATATTTCTTAGGTAAACGAAATATCGATATTATGGAAAAACAAATGTTTTATGATTATTGCATCATATGTAAAAATTAAGAAATGAAAAAATATTTGGAATACATATAATATGAACCCTCTCAGTTGGGCTATGTTCAGAGCATTAAACATAGGCATCTACTTGTTCGGCAACCCTTAGTGTATTGGATTATACTATAAAAGTTAAATGTGGTACTCTGGACCTTACTCCAAGAGGATTAAATGCAGTACCTTGCTTTATGGATCCTATCATTGAGATTATATGCAGTCATGGTCTTATAGACCAAAAAATTATATTTTAAAAAATTATTTAAATTTGATCTTCAGAATTATATATGAAATACTGCATAGACATGAATTCTGTATATGTGCTTTGTTAATTTTCTCTACATGACATGGATTTTTGACAATATGGAATTATACATCCATTAAGTTCTTTGGGAATAATAATGTATATTTTGGCAAATTGCAAATTATTTGCATTTATGCATTATAATTGATAAAAGCATTTATAGCTAAACTTGATCCATTCTAGCTAGAAATTTGGTTGCTTATTGACCATCACGATCCTCTTTGATTTTATTTTTACAGGAGTCTGAAGTATAGGAGGGCATAGGTAGAGAATGGACAAAAGCGTAGAGTGAACTTTTAAATTAGTGGATATATTTTACCCCTTATGAATTGTAAAACTTGATGCATACTTTGAAATATGGATCATTATCCCTTATGGATTGTAGAATTTGATGGATACGTTGAAATATTGATCACTATGAACTTTCTAGCTTTTAGAATTGATTATGAGAAAGGTTATTTAATTTAGTTTGGATCTAGTAAGTTTTGATATTGTGATTGTTGTCATATAATTGAGTTATTTTAGTGAAACTGTATGATATGTATTAGTCCGGTTATCGCCTTACATGCCATTGTGTTCAACTCTCCATGTATGCAATGGGTTGTCGCGTTCCTCAACCTGAGTGTCAGTTTGGAGGCGTTACACTCTCTCTCTCACTACAACACCTTTACTCTTTTTCTTCTTTTCCCCTTCTTTCTTTATCCTAAATAAATAAGCCCCTTGGCTTTTTTTTTTTTTTTGCTGTCTCTCTCGCCATTTATATGTTTCCATTACATTTTGTTCAATTGTTGCTTCTCCTTTCTTTCTTCTCAAATTCTTCATCCACATCTTCCCTCCTCTCTTATGGCAGCAGTGGTCAGTAGCAACCTATAGTGTCCTCTATTTCCCTCTTTTTCTAACAGTAGCAGCTAGATAAAAAACACCACATAAACAAATAACACAACTAGAGAAACCACAATAAGTGTTACCCAAAAACCAAGGCTTTATCTGTTCCAAAGTGTTGAACACTACAACCTCCAAACATGGGGACACCTCAAGAATATATGAATATTAATACTATAAAAATAAAAAAAAAATCATGACATGTTGACTATCAAATCAAATTGATTAATCAATTATAAAAGGAAAAAGAAAAACTTGGAAAATATTATAGTAATAAAAAGGAAGAAAGGTCACTCCGGATGAATCTAAAGCCTCATACAAATACTAACACAAAAAAATGTTAATGGTGTCATAATTTGCATAGAAGCATCTTCTAGCAAAAGACTTTAAAAGGTTATGCCAAAAGCTGACACTTTCAACTGCTATAGGGCATTACTTTTTTATGTTAAGGAAAGCTGCCATACCATATTATGTTCATATATTTAAAATATTTCCTCTCAAAATTCTTGTAAACTAAGATTTCTAATAAAAACAATTAGCAGCTGCACTTTACCACTCTTGAGTGTCCTTTAGAGTTGTTAAGTAATAAAAATCAAAGTGTGAAAAATGATATACATTGTTGATCCTTTCCTATCAGGTTAAAGCTTTCAAGGCTCAGTGGTTGATTAACAAACAAGGTTTATCGTACCAAGAACTGGTACTATTTTAATAACAGACTGATACGATTTGGTATGGAGCATACTATACCGCATTAGTGGCATACCAATCAAGTGGATTAGAGAGCCCCAACCCATGAACCACCCAAATTGGGCCGAACCAAGCAATTCAGTTTGGTGCATCTGGTGCGTCGATACAAAGTCAGTTCAGGATAATTTTTTCCTTATACCAAACTGATCGTCACAATTCCAAGCCAACTCAGTTTGGTTCACCTTGAATTGCCGAACCAAAAGGCTGAACCATCCAGATTTCAGGCCAGATCGATTCGGTTCACCTTGAACTGTCGAACCGAAAGGCTGAACCATCCTGATTTCAGGCCAGCTTGGTTCAGTTCACCTCAAACCACCCAGTTCAAGATGGTTTAGCATACAATAGTTATCATGGTAGCAAAGCTTCAATTTGCTAGAGATCATGAGTTTGAATCCCCTCAACACTATTTTTTATTTAATAAACATGTTTATTGTCTTTACTTATTTGCATCATTGTTCTGCTATCTTGACTAATTTAATCATTGCTGTCCATCCAAGTACATGGTCAAGGCTGCACGTGAAGACAAGGGCTTTAGGCCTAATAACACATTGTTGACCCCTTCCTTATTAGCCTAAGCTTTTATGCTCTAGTGGCAGCTAAACAACATGCACACATGCACACGCACCAGGAGAAAAGAAAAAAGAACAATCTTGATCAAGTTTAAGACATCGTGACTGCCATATTCCTGTTCCATAGTAATATAGTGTAGATATTTTACCACAATAGTCTACTAAATAGTAAGCAAGGATTTTTGAATTCCCATTTAAGGTGAAATTTAGGACACTGCTTTCACAGAGAGAGAGAGAGAGAGAGAGAGAGAGATTTTAGTATGATGTGTGAATTTGGATCTCTCTGACGTACATTCAAACAAGTGAACTCCTTTCTCTACAGGGGAACAGAGGTAGTAACTGGAATAAGGATACTAAAAACAATAACTTCTGATTTACATGCATGAAATAGTTAAAAAGTGATTATTATTGCTTATGATGTGTTTAAGTTTGTCATGTACTTTATGTTTCAAACTTCTTTTTTGGAGAGTGCATATATATTTTATTCTTGCTGCTCATGCATATATGTTATTCTTCTAAAAATGAATATATTTCAATTTGGAACTTGATATAGCTTATGATTCACCAAAAGAAAACGAAGGATAGAAAGATAGAAAGACTATGATAAGAACTGATAATATGTAGGTCAGATCTGACATGAAACTGCATGAAGAATAATCTTTGTGAACATTTATCATTTTCTGTTGAATATTAGAAAATTGCAGACTAGTCATTAAAAACTAATGTTCTATCATTTTTTTCAAAAAATTGTTATCAGATGAACCTTCAATTGACTACACATAAAATATAAATAGTTAATCTGATTGGCTTGAAACGGTTTCCAGTTGCCTTATTTTATAAGGACTGACTAACTGAATAAATTGTCAAAGTAAAACAAGTTATGCAACCCACAGGAAGATTGGGAAGCATATGTAAAATTTCACCAAGTTTGTCCCTAGTCATAAGCAAGAGGATTGCAATTCCATGATAATTCAAACAATAAATTTTATCCCTTTAGCAGCACCCATTTGATTTTCAGATTCAGCATCACATATTTTAAGTCAATTAAAGTACATTATCAATGAGTATTTTATGTATTTATCAATATGGTTCTTCTTAATTCATTCATATAGTATTCAACACACATAAACAGCATCACATATTGGATGTGTATGATAGCTAATTGCTCCAAACTTCTTCACTACTTACAGTCCAAACTTCAAAACCAGACTAATCATCAAAGTATTTCTTAAGGAAAAGTAATAATCACCAGAAGTTATTCAAATAGATTTTTAAGAGGGTTGTTTGTCGAAGTGTTTTGAAATGAAATTAGCTTACCTTCTCAGTGTGGTTTCCAAAATCTAAATAAGCTCCAGAAACCTCATCCAAGTGCATCTGTGAAATATATAAACATTTGACACAGCCAAAAAAAGTAAACCAGAGTTCATGGAACTATAATTTCATGGGCCTTTAGTAGGCTTATCACCTTCAAAACCATCAAAAGCTATCTTACACAACGAATAGATAACAGAACAGCATATATAACCACATATTATTGCTAAATCATGCTACATTTAAGGCAGAAAGGAAATGAAGCGCAACAAACCAAGTAAAAAGTCTTCAAAATGGGGGAATTGTAGTGACTATTCAAATGGATAAACTGAGAAGTCTTATGCATCTATATTACACCACAAAACAGTATGGCCTTCTTAATATTTAATGAGAGATGCTCATATAACCAAGCTAATAATAAGATACACCTTATAAAAGAGCTTAGTGCAAACAAGGGCTAAATATATAGCCATCATATATTTACACCAAAGCCCATATTCTTTTATGATTACAGTATTCATTGAAAGATAATATTTAGTTTCTGAAGTCTAATTGATAAAATGATAACCAACTTAAATAGATAAAAAAAAAGATCGAACACCAAGGGGTGGTCTGATCACTAGGTTCTTTGGAAAAAAAAACACAGAGAGAGAGAGAGATAAAACCTAATATTATGGGGTTGTGTCAATTGATAAGACATTTATCATGTTTTAGGTTAAACAAGTGTTTCATATTTTCATACGACTTAAAAATTGGGATTTGTAAATTACCTAAGGACTCATGTTTTTGCTAAAGTCAGTTGTTTAAGACTTCAAAAACCATATCTTTATGAACCCACTCAAGAGCCCTGGATCACATCTCCTAGCTCAGATCCTGCCTTGCTCCTCTCCCCTCTCCATGCACCCCCTTATGTCTAACCATACCTCGCTTCTTCCATCTCATCTTTTTTCCTGTTATTATCTTCTTATTTCCCAACCCACCAAAATTTTTCCCCAATCAACAATAAAATAAATTAAGCAATTTTATTGTCACGCACCTCCAAAAGCATTTATACATAAAAATCATGTTTTGAGAGCATTTTTTAATAAAACAACCAAATAACCCAAGCACAGTACAATAGTGTATAGCAATTCTTCCATGTTTGATGTCATTTATCATATCATGTAGACCTCAATCTGCCCTAAAGCAACATTCATAGCCATTTAGTCATGGTTCTCAAAGTTTAGTTATTCTTGCCTTTTCAAATTTATTGTAGCATCACCAAGACGTGATTGATGAGGTCATAGGAGTTAATAAGTTGTTAGAAATTACCATCCAGAAAACTGATAAAAAGTGGGAAACAAACTATTGATACTTGACAAACAGACACACACACACAGAAAAAAACAAAAATTAAAATAAAAATTAAAATAAAGACCTGATTGAGGATCTCAAAGTTTGAAAGTCGATCCGACATCAAGTAATAATCCTGCAGAGAGACCATTCCAAGAGGCAATTTAGTCTAAGAGAACAGTCCTGACTTTGTCCAGTGAAATCATACACCATGATACCTTTTCTAAATCATTTTTCATTCCAAGAAACTCCGCAATTGAATGCATGCAATCTGCAGCAAGAAGCATCCAACATCTTAGGTCAAGGTGACGCTCATCATCACTTGGGTGGGATGCACGTGGATAATCATCCAATCCAGATTGCAATGTCTGGAAGTAAGCATTTGTATTAACAATACAAGGTCATTAGTGATAAAATACAGTTGAGGCCTGCATAAAAAGGATAATGTAGCATGAAATCCTTAACTTCACAAGACAAGGGAACAAGTCATTTGGACTAACCCCTTTCCACAGAAGAGTAAATTAAATTTCTCAACTTGGTTGGAAACTTTACTCTTTGAATTAGAGTGCATAAAAAAGTACAGATATTGTCTTCTAATGCCAATTCAATGACAGCATTGTTTCTCACTTTGCAAGATCTCTTTTAAATGCTTAATTTTGAACCTATTAACCATTTCAAATTTATCAAAAAAATATCAAGATTGTGAAAAAGGTGAATGTATATGATTTGTGATCTTCATAAAATTACAAGTCCCCATTTCTTTGGATGGGTGAACTATCCTACAAGCTTTTATGTAACTACAATTTCAACTAAGTTTGCAAGGAGACATGATAAGTAAAACTACACGCGTGTCCAAGTAAACATTAAGTTACTTCTGAAAGATTTGAAGAATTTACTCTTTCTTAGTTTAGTTCATGAAAGATTTTGCATTAGCTTTTCAAAACAACAAGATCCAGTCAACATTTGAAGAACATTTGAGAATATACACAACATGATGCATAATCTAATCAACACAAGCAAATCACTGCCTTTTTGTTAGTCAAACCAATTACCATAGCCACCATATCCTGTTGCAATTATTTTTAGTTAGATCCATCAGCCCTTATGTCCAAATCATTCCTAAGAAGGACAACTTCCGCTGCTAGTTTAAGCAATCGATGATAGGTTTATTCTTTCCTCTTCTTTCTAGACCCTCTGACAGATTCAAGCACGACTCCTATGGTCAGATCTTTTTTAATCAGTTTCAAATTTAGAAATCATCTTCCAGTTTAGTAAGGTAGCTGCCCTAACAACTACCATAATTCTGGATTTGTCATATGCGTTTTGATTAGATAGGATAGTTTAGAAGCACAAAAACTTGGGATATCTGATGGTTGTGGGCATGGTAATGGTAGATAAAATATTTATTTTCAAAATACAACTTTATAAAATACATGACTTAGATTGGGCCATGAAGAAATTTATTTGCTACCCATGTGTGACTATTAATTATGTGACCAATGACTCCCTACATCAAGGTTTCTACCGCCTTTTATCAAGCATGACATATTGTACCAGTACCAAATTGAGACTTGGCACAAGGGCATACCAAGTCTCAATACATTAAACTAAACCCTATACCAAGGATACCAACACTATATCAATATGATCCCGATACAAGATCCAATATCAAGATTGCAAACCTCACCCTCTATTATCTTTTTTGGTAACACATTGTAAGACATTCTATGATATATTTATGACCTCTTTCCATATAGCTTTTCTACAAGCATGAAATAAGATGTTGAATTTATTCATGCACAATCTAGACAGGTTGATAGATGTAACAGTTTACCTAAAACTACAAGTTGAAATGATTAAGAGGGCTGTTAAGAAGAAATAGAATTTCAAAACCTTTGGATTTAATTCCTTGGTTGTTGTATTGTCCCTCCCATGCCAATAAAAGGTGTCCACATCCTTCCCTAAGAACCAAAAATGGATCAAGAAAGAGATTACATATCAGAACATCTAAATCTTGTGTAATGTGATGTTTAAAAACATTTCCAATATGGTAAAGCACAAAGTCAAAAGACTGACATCTTCTCAAGTACATCTCCACATTAGAATTTTCAAGTATAAACATAATACTGATGAATTTTTTCACGTAAGCAATAGCATCAGTAACAGGTATTTTTAGCAAACGCAAATATATAAATATATGCAGTGTCCTGCTTTATCTGAACCAGACAAGGTTCTTGAGCAACAAAAACGCTTTAGCAAACTATTCAAATTTAACCTACAACCCAAACTCAAGGAACTTCAGCAAAACACTTGAATCCCAATTACTTCCATGATGGTTGTCAATCAACATTTGGAAGATTCTTTCCTGCATTACAATCTATGCTACGAAACCACGATGTACCGACTAGGGGACCTTTCTAAATGAAAGGCAAAAGCACCAAATAGAAAGTAATATATTATCAATATATTAGAACCAAATTTTTCATTTCTGTTGCTTCAAACATTTAAAAATTAATAAATGTTAAATGGCATCCTTGATTGAGACCATTCCATAATATTTCAGATTAGGGCATTCCTTTAACTCAAACCTGTATGAGATTAAAGTGAGACGAATTACAAATATCCTTTTGAACATATTAAATTCAAAGGCTAGAACATGTTTTTCCACTAAATTTCTTCAGTCACGCATAAAGCAAACTCTAGAATATAGAGACAAATGTCTAGGCAATATAAATGCATATTCATTTGCATAAAGACACACAACATTAAATTACCTAAATACATATATGTCTCATGGACTAATACTATAAGTTTAGGCGTTACAGATATGATATAGACATCAAACTTTTGACTTTCACAGCAGTGTAACTAAGAAACATGTAATGAAACTTTCATGTACATTTCTCGTAGTCACATCAAGCCATCAATTTACATTTTGTCTGGTCCACAAGCTAAAGTCATCATTTCCCAGCCTATGTACAGGCTATAAAAATAAAATAAAATAAAATAAAGGTACAAGCATTAAGAAATGGAACTTGAAAAATCTACGTGATGATTAGATTTTGGGTTTACATCTCATACTAGTTTCAACCTAGTTAGGATTACTTTAGGCTTTTAGCAATCAATACTGCCTTTGAGTCAATGTATGTTTATGTTTATACTAATGGCTTAGAATATTTCAAATCAACTTATCATGCTAAAAGTTAGGCAGCCTTGGCACAATGGTAAAGCTACTTTACTATAACTTGGGTATCATGGGTTCAAAATACAGAAATAGCCTCACCATATACAGGGATAAGACTGCATGTATCTGACCCGCTCTGGACCTTGCAGTGGTGGGAGCCTCAAACACTGAGCTTCCCTTTATCATATTAAAAGTTGATTTTTGGACTCAACTAATTTTCAAGGTGTTATCTAGATCAGCAAGTCTCCTTAAACTTAAGTATGATTTCTTTGGGTCACTCAACAAGACTAGGTTTTGGCAGCTTTAAACACACATAACAAGCTTGAATAATCCAACACAGAAACAGAAGATCTATGTCTTTTTATTTCTATAGTTTTTTGGTGAGGAATCAGCAATAACACCCAAAATAAGTAGGTGCGCCTAACATGGTAAACCTTGTGAAAGCAAAAACTACAACTCAGTAGATTTGTCTTTAAATATTTTCAGTGCATACATACACAGGTACAGAAAAATAGTGTATGAAGAATAGGACCAAGTGTTCAAACCTAGGAAAACTAGGAAGGCCCCATATTAGAAGTCGGAAAATTTTATTAGAGATGTCAATTGCCAAGCACCAACTTTGAAAGAATATTTTGTCTCGATTTTGCAATGACAAGATATGCCAAGGAATATCTTGAATATGTCATTGAGTATACAAGCAATTAGAGTGACCAAAATGCATTTAAGAAATAATCCAAGTGTCCAAGTAACATGACCTTCATGAATCATAATTATAAATATAAAAGCCAAGATTTCTATATTTTAGTTGATGATGAGATGTGAATAAACGATTCTCTTAAGAAATCCCATCTGTAACTCCATTTTCTTAATAATGTCAGACCTCTAAGGACTTGCTTGATATCTTCATAGTCCATTCTTGTTTAAGAGGTGACACATCTACGGTGATTCTATTAATTATCTTTTATAAACTCAACTCAACTCAACTCATCTAAGCCTTTTCCCAACTAATTATCTTTTATAAAATACTTTAAAAAATTAGCATGTTTTCATCAATACAAAGTGTTGTATTTCATGGAACTCCAAACCTATCCAGCTCCTAGTCAGCAGCAACATGTTACATTAAAGGATTTAAGCAGCACTTTTTATTATAACAGGTATAATTTGTGGACTGTTATAGCCTAGAACCTGGAATACACAGGTGCATGCAAAGGCGCCAGCTTCACAAGCTAGTAAAGTCTTTGGTAGTTATACCAAGTATCAACAGACCTGAGATTGTACTGTTCTGTATTTTGTTAGACTAAAAATTATATTGGTAACAATAAATATACCGCTTAGAACCTCTTATACATGTAAGAACTGGCCATTATGGCCCACAGCAGCTGTTATATGTGCCTGTACCAGAACATATCACCTATACCAGAATAAGGTGCTGACTACATGAGGCTGTGCCACTTAAGGGTCTAAATATAAGGAGCTGTGCCACCTTAGTGGAAAGTAATAGCATGAGTACATTTTTTTCTCGCCATTAGAATATCGTTCTTGACTAAATACAGAGAAGCATGCACAACATTTTGAAAGAAATACAATCCAAATTTACAGACGTATGACCAATTAATATTGCATGAATGATATTTTTGAAATTTAATGAGGTTTATTCTTCATGAACACGATTTTAGAAATCTTGATTCTTGAATTGATAGGATATGTAGCACTTTTCACCGCTTCAACCAATTATTGACATGATTGCTTCAGATAAGTTTCTAGGTATTGGTCCCATGAATTTTATCTTCCTCAAATGCATGTCTTTAAAAGGATGTCAAACTATAATATATGTTTAAGTGTCCCACAGTGATAGATAACATAAAATAATTTAAACATCTTAAGATATAACAGATTGTTTGGACACTATATTGCATATTCTAGTTCCCAGAGCATAGAGAAAGAAAATGTTATGAAATCAACTTACCACATTGTGTAGTATTAAACCATTGAAACCAAGCATTGAGGCGAGTATAAGCTCTATCAAGGAATGTAGAAATCTCATTGGTTTCTTTCACTGAAAACTTGCTCATCTTTATGCCTTTCACCAAGTCTGGAGGAAGCAAACTCCAAGATCAAGTCAGTTTCCTGCTTATATAGGTTAAATCTCCAGGATATTTGAGTTACTGAAACATAAGCACATTTAGCAATTACAAGTTACAAGATGTTGTTTAGATATAGATGCACATAAACTTGACTGCTCACAAAACAAAAAATACCAAAAAAAATAATAGCATAACAAGGATCAAACTGAATTTCAACATATTTAACTCCAAAACTCAAAAGATATATGGGACTATGAAGCATGGATACTTCAAATCATATATCGTGTTCGTATCATATCCCTGTTTGCTGCTCATTTGAGTACTTCTTGAATGTGTTCGCTACTTAAATTAAGTACCCTGTTTCTCAAAACTAAACAAAAAAAACACTCTAGACACTTCCCAGGTACACTTTAGATATTTCCCTAATGCCTCTCAAAATGGAGGGAGGGTCTCTTTTTTAGTCTATGATATTAATTTTAAAATATGAAGTATGGATTATAGTCCATGGAATAGTGACTAAATGATAAGCTTGTAAAGGTTAACACTCCCACAAAAAGTATGGACTACATTATTTTGTTAGCCTATTATGCTTTATGGATACTTATTTTATATGCATATGTACATAACTATGTGAATATTTTTTTTTATGTATCTAATTTATAAAAATACACACACACACACACACATATATATATAGATACACATACATACATATATGTACATATACATACGTATATATTCCTTAACGTATCCTAGCTATATGGTATCCTACTTGTTCAAGACTTGTCACATCGGCGTATCCATATCATGTCATATCCATATCCTATATCTATATCCATAGTTCATAGATGATGAAGTGAGTCGGATGGCAATTTTTCCCGTTTGGTCATTTACCCAGCCAGTACCATTTCTAACGGGTCGAAAAATCCCCAGTCTAAACGGCTTAACGAGTAAATGGTCGTTAATGGCTAAGCGGATAAATGGTCGGGAGCGGTATCCTCTGCCCCATCCATGTTTATCCATCCCCATCCTGTTAGCTTTAATATAATATATTTAAAATATATATATTATATTAATTATTAATATATTAATATATTAAAAATAAATAAAATATATACTAAAAAATCTAGTAAAACACGTTTAAATCTCCATGTTCTCTTCTTTCATGCAACCACTGAACATCAAAATCAAAACTTTTTATTAATATTTTTTAAAAAATTAATAAAATAAATTTATTTTTTTATGTAAACACCTATTGGGTACCCGTTTACCCGGCCAAGTATCCCCATCCCCGCCCCGTTAACTATAACGGCTTAACGGAGCGAGGAACGGGAAGGTTTTCACTAACAAGGGCGGGGACCGGTAGAGGCCGCCCCAAGCCATCCCCGAGCCGTTGCCATCCCTAAGTGAGTGACTCCTAAAATACAACTAAAGATTTAATAATATCTAATATATAATTTACTTCTTTTATCTTGTAAAGGTATTGGAGCACCCTCTAGATAAATAGTGCACTAGTTCTAATTACATGATGAGTCACTGGCCAGTCCATATACAAGCCATGAGAGTGTATGATGGCAAACATGTCGCATTTCTATTATGGAAGCAGAGGGGGTACTTTATTTGCTTTGCACTGCATTGGTTCTTTTAACGCTCCTAATATTCTATTTACTTGGTATAAATAACTTAATATGAGCCGCTAAAGATTGGTCTCCTTTTGAGTAAATAAGACCCCCCCCCCCCCCCCCCCTTTCCTCTTTAACACTCCATTTTCCTACCTCATGAACAGGATACACTTTGGCTCATTTGGCTTCAACATCGACTCAGGATATAGTCAAGGATGCGTTGCAGACAACCTAAAGATTCGTCTCCTTTTGAGTAAATAAGACCCCCCCCCCCCCCCCCTTCCTCTTTAGCACTCCATTTTCCTACCTCATGAACAGGATACACTTTGGCTCATTTGGCGTCAACATCGACTCAGGATATGGTCAAGGATGCGTTGCAGACAACCTAACTAGGGAAGAGTCAATATATTTATCCTTGCAAATCGTGAATATTATTGGGACAAAATTCTGGGAGGGTGAAATAATGTTAAATTCGTTTATCACCTCTTTCTTAGCCATCTCCCCTCCCCAGTCCCCAACCCAGATAAAGTGCACAGCATGTTGCCTAACCACTCAACCCTTCAGCTTGCATAAGATCCCCCTTCCCTTTTTCTCCTATTTTCCATTCCCTTGTCCAGTGGAGCTCATCCTTGCTCTTCTCCTTGAAGCCAGCTAGCAATTCTCCAAATATGACAAAAAATAAAATAAAATAAAATAAAACCTTCAGTTCATAACAATGTTTTGAAGACCTCAATGACAAAACCCTTCAAACAATCAATTGATCCCTTATAGGAACAAGCCCGATCGTCATAAAAGGAACATGTAGGTCCCAAGTAAATTGGTGTTTCAACTGACAACGGTAAAGTGATGAAGTTAAGAAAAGGGAAGAAAAGAGAGAAACAAACAAAGAAACAAATAGATGCATAGACAAGCATCTTATTACAAATTAGGCCATGCATGAATGAGGGCACCAATGAATAAGTTGACCATCATTATTGATACTCTTCAGAGATGCCCTGGGGTATTATTTTGTACAAGCAAAATAAACATCTAATGATAGAAGGTTTTCATATCTTCTCATGATAGAAGATCCACAATGATTTACCATACATTAACAGGGGATACTTGTTATAGATGAATTAATTAAACATATTCAAAATGATATCCCATGGTGTATATTATTTGCAGATGATATAATGTTGATTGATGAAACTAAATCTAGAGTAAATGCTAAGCTAGAGATTTGGAAAGAGGCTTTAGAATCTAAAGATTTTAAGATTAGTAAAACTAAAATTGAATACATGAAATGTAATTTTATTGAGAGTAGAAATACAAATGAAGAAACAGTGAAGATTGCAAGCTAAGAGATATCAAGGAATGAAAAATTTAGGTATTTGGGATCAATTATCCAGCAAGAAGATGAAATAGGTGAAGAAGTGAATCATAGAGTTAAAGCGGGATGGATTAAGTGGAGGAGTGTTTCAAGAGTATTATATGATCGGCACATCCCATTAAAATTGAAAGAAAAATTCTATAAAACCGCTATTAGGCCAGCTATGCTATATGGAACAAAGTGTTGGGCAATATTGAAACATGTGAATAAATTAAGTGTAACAGAAATGCGTATGTTAAGATGGATATACGGTAAAACTTTAAAAATAGAATTAGAAATAAACATATAAGAGAAATGATAGAAGTAGCCCCAATTGAAGATAAAATGAGAGAAAATCGATTACGATGGTTTGGACATATACAACGTAGACCTTTAGATGCTCCAGTTAGAAAGAGTGATATTTTAACAATCCATGGTAAGGATAGGTAGAGGTAGACTTAAACTAATATGGACAGAAATAATTAAAAAAGTTATAACTATTTGTAATTTGAATATCGACTTGGTCCTGAATAGAGCAGAGTGGAGGAAGCAGATTCATGTAGTTGACCCCATGTAGTTGGGAAAAGGCTTAGATGAGTTGAGTTGAGTTGAGTCATAGGGGATACTTGGTAGCATGGGAAAAACAAGAAACACTCATTGTTGCAGTGACTGATGAGGCATTATCGGTTAATAGTGACTAATGAGGCATTATCAGTTAATGTCTCATACGGTCTAAAAGTTCATTTGGCTGAGGACTTCCTTGCAAAAATGAATATTTGAGTTAAAAGTCCAGTGAAGTCTACAGTCTGATGAGCAAGCTGAAGCCATGCTCCAAGTAATCTTATTTTTCACTAACCTACAGACAATTTTGCACTTGAATATCATTTGCATGTTAGCACGTGAAAAATAAAATACTCTTGCTCCTCATACTTGTTCAAGTCAGGTTGCATGTAAGTCAACTGAAGCCCTCGGAAAGAAGCAGCATGCTGAATGTTGTTCTGAGCAAGGATATATTTTGATATTTATGTTGTTGGGCTCAACTCCAATTATTTTGAACCTATGTTTATAACATATTGAGATGCTTCTATCCATCTGACCCTTATAAGGTGAACTATTTCTACTCAAGTAACTCGATATCCTCAAAAAATAATGAGATCGCATAACGACTATGGTCATTTTAATACATGTGATTCGCCCTCTTTTTCTCACTGTTTCACTTTTCTTCTTTGCAATTCTTCTTTCTCTATTTTAAAACTAAATCCTCACCATCTACAAGGATTGTTTGTTCTGACAATGTAAATATCCAAAAAATACATAGATCGTTGTCCCCTTAAGGGAACGGTTGTTGCTTTTTTTTTGTTGAATTTTCTACGTCTTTAAGGCCACATGAAAGTCAAGAAAGATCACAAATATAATCTGAAAGCTAAGGCTCATGTCCCTGTCCCATATCAACAGTCATCAATTGCAATCCGCATCACCAAAATGTGGAAGCCATGGGGAATCATAAATATCTCACATGATTAGTGGCTTGTACCATGAAACGAAGAACACAAGCAAAAAACTACATGGGGAAAAAAGCTACTGTACAATTGGAGGTTCACTATTTAAAAAAAGAAAGGCAATTTTGAAATCAATAACAAAGACACTTCAAACAAGAATGATCTCATTTATTTTATGTCAGCTCACCTTGTATTTGCACATACCAAACAACCATCATTTGAGAACTATTGTTCCCATCTTTTCTCACAATTTCTATCTACATGCAAAAAGAAAACAATAATACAATAATTGAAGAGATTATACCTCGCAGAACAAGAAATAAAGTTGGTGGATTCCCATTTGATGGATGTTGAAGAACAAATTCTTCAGGAACCTTACTGCCAAATATTAAGTATAGATTATTGTTGGTCTATGTTGCAGTTATTCCCATTATAAATATCTGTGTCACTTTATACAACAAATCACCTTAAAGCTTCAGCTCCTAGTATCTGTTCACGAGGAATCCATCCATCTATATTGATCAGATCCAACCAATGCCCAATAATGTCCATGGATATATTGATATCCCAGCGCCTACATATTGCATCATATGCATTTTATACAAGAGATCAATTGCATTAGTAACAAAGCAGAACAGTAAAGAAATTTAAAGAAGTAGACTAATATAACTTATATATCACAAGATGTAGTATAAGAAATTAGAATAACAGCAAACAACTAACCAAATAATCAACTGATGAAAACCCTCATCCCATAGAAAACCTCGTGGAAAGAATGGCCGGCTAGGAACAGCTGTAAAAAGTGCAGCTGGCCAATAAGAAATGAATTTATCGCCATTCTTTTGCTGCAAGAGAGAGTACTCAGGCATGAGTTAATAAAATAAATTTGCACATAAAAGCTCATCATAAGAAAAGGTACAGTATCTTTACAGATTTATTAAAAGAGAAATGATAATACATAATGACTGGACAAAAAGTAACAACATAACCACAAATGCCTGGCACTTACACAACCGATCAGACAGGTAGGGTGAACAATGTCCAAAAAAAAAAAACAATCTAGAAGAGGTGCGTTAAGTTACACCCTTATAATGTGATGCAGTGCTAATATAAAGAAAATATTTAAGAACTTCACAGATTATGAAATGTTTGACTCCACACATTTATTTTTTTATTAGATTGGCAGCCATCACATGTGCCATACAACAAGCTTAGGGTAAAGAAAATAATAGCTGATTTTAAATTTTCAAAATACTCAGATTTTCATGCACTGAAGTTAATATTAAAGCAATACTAAAAAATGATTACCAGATCGCTTATGGAAATTTTAATGTGTCAGTTGCAAGATTTCATGTCATATCATAAACATCCAAAAATTATACAAAAAGCATTCCCATCATCTCTTAGAATGCAAATACCAAAAAAAAAAAAAAAAATTCAAAGCCAGACAGAATGCATTAGATTTCTTTCTCTACTCTTCATTGCACATTTCTCCACATTAGGCATCTTTTGTTGTTCTAAAAATGTGATAACTGACAAGTTTCTTTAGGTTTAATGGGACCTAACGGGTTCTAAAAATGTGTTCTAAAGCAAAGCTGCGGACACTGATAAAAAAGGGCAGCCGAGTGCATGAGGCACCCAGCAATGTAGGATCAATAGAGGGTAACTACACAGCTTTACCCATTGCACAATTGCGACATCCAAGGAAAGGTTCTTTCCATGTTTAAAACCCATGACCACTTAGTCATAATGGAGCATCCTTACAGGTGAACCAAGACTCACCATCATTGTAAACACTGATCAAAGATGAATTCCAGGACATTTCCTATAGAAATGCCACTACCTTGATCATATATGTTAATGACTTAGGAATATAAGAAAGAAAATGCCACTTCAACATCACGTTGTTTTTTAAATTGAATAGACAAAAAAAAAGATTTTTTTGAGCATAATCATGCTTAAGGATGGGAAAGAATTGCTCTAAATATTGGTAATAGTATTCAAAATTATCAAAAGAAATTAAGCCACATAAATGGGCTAAAGCTTTTTTTCCATCATAATATACATGTAGTGGCATGAGCCAAGCACATCAAGGAATTGCCTTCAATACAGTGTCATTTATCATGCATACATGATACACATTTCTATCCACTCCCATCCACCACCTCTTGCGCGTCCTCATACCTCTCTCTCCCCCCCATCTCTTTCTCTCCCTCTCACTCCTCTCTCTCTTCTCATTATCTCATCCCTCTCTCTTATTATCTTCTCTTCCCACAAAAATCCACTACCATTCAGCCATGCCATGCCAACGCCTCTCCTCCAACAGGTGACAGCTCAATATGTCTTTATCCCTCCCTGCTATGCGTTACTTTCTCTAATCTAACCATAATATGGGTTCTTTATGCATAGGAGTATAGACCGCCAAACTAAGCAAGGGAATATTCAAATTCAAGGCCCAACTTCTAACTCAAGACGAGGTTGAGGTTATTTCTGTCCCCATTGCCAATATTAATTGATGGATTATTGTTGTTTTGAGATGGATTTGGGAAAAGCCTAGGCTTAAAATCAAGAACATCGCTCAATTTGGGAAAAAAGTAATTATAAGATTGACTTCCATTTAATTAACATATTTTCACTAAGTTTCATGGTTTTTGGAGTTTTTTTGTTAATTATGTATCTTGCATGGAATTTTGGAGGTTAATTGGATCTAGGGAATAATGTGGATTTTGATATGGTACTTAGATCCAAGGTTTCAAATCTCATGGGATAAAGTCATCCCAATTTTTTCATGAATTGAGATGTGCTGTCAACCCGCCTCATCCTAATAATTAGAATAGAGAACGCCCTAGGACACACCGATTAGAATGCTAGGACAATGGTGAGAAGGACTATCCCTGACACTTAGGACAATAACATATCCCAACATCCCATGGGGATTTGAAATCATGCTTAGATCTATTAAAGGGCTCTAGGGACTCCGTTTTAATGTATAAATTATTCGTATTCCTTAGATGACCGAGAAGCGCTCTCCTATTGGATTTAGTGTGTTTAGTACGTAAACTCAACCTAACCAAAATATCTTTAATTATAATACACTTATCCAAGATATATATTTAATATAGTTATTGAAAAATACTTTGAAAATTATATAACCCACTTTGTAAAATATTTCTTTAAAATAAAATGCATTATGTCATATTCAAAACTTAGGAGTTTCGAATCGTGCAACTTCATATAATGTTGAGTGTGTAAAGTATCGGTACAAAGCATTGGTTGGTATGAGATATTTTTCATCACTAGCACATATCCATGTCGATGCTTCATAATCGACACATATTATGCTCAGTATGATACAATACTTTGCATGACATTCAAACCAAAGCGTTAACCTCTTGCACTTGCCAAATATTCTTTATATATGTAAATTAGATCAAGTGAGTTATTATCTTGTTATTGAAATTCTTAGACATTTTTTAAACTCATGTGCATATATAATTATAGACTAGTGTCACAATTGCTTGAACATATTAGAATAATAGGAATCTTTGCATCACTTTGGATCTTGCATTTTTGAAAGCTCTTGGATATGTCTTTGAAAATTATGCATATACATCAAATATTTGGTACTCTTAAACATGTATAATTGAGAATTTTATAAACTATTTGAGCCATTCTTCCAACTTGGAAAAATAATGAAATAATATTGATTAAACAATTGGATTCTGTACATTTGTCTCGGACTCTCAATTTGGCAATGTTTGGACCCGACCAATGGCAATTATACATTGCCACTTGATCATTGCATCACTTGATTATTTTAGATCTACTCCACAAGGTTTAAATATTGTATGTTGGATCTGCACTGTAGGAGTTCAATATGGTACTTTGGACCCATGGCACAAGGATTATATGTGGTCGTAGTTGTGTAGAATGATAAGTTGTTAAGTTATTTTGGAGAGTGATCATATATTACTTTTTGAAAATAACTGAATAAGGAACATTGGCTATTGTAATCACTCATTAAATATTTTAAGATAATCATATTTACAATACTAATTTGAAAATTTAACAGCAAGTAACTTCTTGGAATTATATGCATAATTTTGACTATAGACACTTACATTTACTAGATAAATTATTTTGTATCATGCATCCATAGACTGTTTAAAGTTCTTTTTGTCATATTGCTTAATCCCTTTTGTTATTATTGTTAGTTGCTTATTGGGCATTCAACTAGTCGTTCTCTCTTTTTTGAAGTTCAATTTTTAGGAGGGAATGGGTTATAGTTGGGTCATGAGCATAAAGTAAGATCCTAAATTAGTTGGACTGATCTTGTCACCATAGTTTTGTCTATAACCTCTTGTAATACTGTAGAATTTGTTGAAACTATAAAGATTTTGAATTATTCTGTAAATTTATTTGTAAATTGCCTTAATGTACAGTTGTGGCTGGAATTGGCATGTGGCCATCTAGATTTTTTTAAGTTAAATAATATTGAAACTTACCTTACTAGTTGAACTGTTTAGTTGTATTTATGTTTTAACAGGTTGTCACCTTACATGCTTGTGGCGTCAGCTCTACGTGTGTGTAGCAGGTTGCCATGTCCCTCGACACATGCCTTTAGGTCGAGGGGATCATAATATAGCTATAAATATGATGTATGTAAATGTGTATCCATGCATGTACATAGGGGTGAGCAACAGGTTAAGATAACCAAGAACCAATACCAA
Source organism: Calamus simplicifolius (assembly GCA_900491605.1). Taxonomy (NCBI): domain Eukaryota; kingdom Viridiplantae; phylum Streptophyta; class Magnoliopsida; order Arecales; family Arecaceae; genus Calamus; species Calamus simplicifolius. Next base: position 525,270 of record UESW01004888.1, on the reverse strand, counting down.
TGTGATCTGATAAGGTCCGTTTGGTTCGATGCTAAGTGTTAATAGGGTTAGCTCGGTGCTAAGTATTAATAGGGTTAGTTCCGGATCCAAAATCCTGAAACCGACTTCCATCAAGTTGGTTCTCTATTTTGAGCTAAACACTAACCATCATCTTTTTTAAAAATAGAATTTTTTTTAAAAAAAGGCGCTTCCAATTCCATCCTCTTTTTTTAAGCAGAACATTTTTAAAAGAAAATTAAGGCACTCTCAAGAGTCAAACCTAAGACAAGTATACTTCATAAGCTGTCTACCAACTCTACTAAAAAACTTTAAGCATTAAATTAGTCACCAAATACTATGTATATGCTTTTTATTGAATATAACTAAAGAAAAAAATTCTAGCCATTAGATAGTAGTCATGTATCAAACAAAAAAGACTAAAAGATCGATTCTACCTTAGAACTAACTCGGAGCTAAACTGATTTGATTGGATTGATTCTGGGTTGGTTCCAAGATATGATATGATTGGTTTTGGGTCCAAAGTCTTGGAACCAATCTTGATTGTATTGATTCTAGGTTTTGGCCCAGAACCGACCAAACCTGACCTATGCTCACCTCTACATGTACATATGCACGCACCAATCCATATGGAAAGAGGTAGAGAACAACATTAACAAGTAATAAGTAATTTTATATTGTTTATCATGCAAAAGAAGAACAACAATCGCCACCTTTCCCGATGTACCTTCCTAAACTCTAAATACCAGCATGTGACTAACAAATTATATAGATGAGAACTAAGTTTGAAGTCTTGATGTCGATGGCTTACCAATATGACACAAACCATTATTATAACATAACAATACATGGTATGCATGTTCGTGCCAGGCAAAGGTGAGATGTTGCACCATGTATTAGTATGATATGGTACCACCACCAAGGGATGTACCAATATTTGTAACTTAACAATATGGTGTAATATGATCAAATATGATATAGTACTTCAAACTATTAGGTCCCAAATAAGATCATTCCAAAGAATCATCCGTTAGTTGGCATTCAAATTAGAATGTAGATCCTCTGGCTTTGATAAAGTTTTTCCTAAATAAAAGGAAAGATGTGAACCTGTTATTCGCAATAATACAACTATCTCATATAATGATGGTTATCTTGCAACTAGGACTCAAGTTGGACTCAGTAAATTTCATTGACTCTCAGGGTGCTGGTTGTTGGGTGAAGAGGGTCCAACCCATCAAGTCAACCAAGAGAAAATAATAAATATGATTAACAAAGACTTATGGCAAGTCTATTCTTACAAAGACTTATCTATCCTTGGATCCATTATCCATAGTCAAGCAACAAATCATGGGGGGGAAAGAAAGTTTAACATAAACAGAAGCGCCCACATTGAATGATGTCTAAATGTATTTTGACAAACTGGAATGAAATTTTAATAGAATCTAGCAGAAGTCTATGAACTTACACTGAAGCCCTTTGGCAGGGAAATTTTGGACTGGCCATAGAAGTAGCCCATTCCCCCCAGCAGATTTGCAATAGCTGCCTTACCAACATTCATAGCTTCAGAATCAACCTGAATCAATGCAAAAATCTCAGAAGTGTAATTATCCAAACCAAATGAAAAATTAACAACCAATTAGAAATTCATGGTTCATTCTTAATTAATTGGAAATTATTTAATATGGAATTGAGGTAATGATGTCTAGAAAAACATTAGACAATTTAAGATCTCAAGAAGAATGTGCAAGCATGCAATCAATTTTATTTAAACTAATGAGAATGCAACAGTCAGCTGACCACATAAAATACACTTAAACAGCTATATGGATCAGCAAAGGAGACTTGAAGGTGAACTAAGGTATCCTAGTCTCCAAGTAGAAGATTGAATGTTTGACAATTTTTTTGACAAAATTGATATTGTTTTCATCACATTTTGTAACTTGAACAATAATATATGTGGCCAACGAAGTTTCTATTACAAGCGATCATATTTATGCAGCAAAAAAATGCATCATGTGATGGCGAACGAAAAAAAAAAAAAAATTGTAGTTTAACTTTTTTTCAGAATTTTTACTTAGTTAATTTTTAGAGTTGGTTCTAGATATCTATCTTAAGAGGTTGGTGTAAACAAGTCTTATATTAGGTGTCTGTTGGATTGGGCAAGTCATGAAATCAATTAGGATTTGATTTTTGATTGTTTAGATGCTTTCTATATGGGGTTACATAAGGTTTTAAATCTCGTGAGATAAAGGTGTCCCAGTTTTTCAACGAAACGAGATACCCCGCATCTCGTCCTGATCCCTGACTCAACCAAGCATCCAGGTACTTGCTTAGAATGCTTTTCTCTTAAAAAAGTTATTTACGAAGCTTTAATATTTTATTTAATTTTTAAACATATTTGAACTTCAAAAGTTATATTCTATGATAAATTAAATCTATTTAAAATTATAGTATCAATGTATTATGGTCAAGATAAGATAGGATAGAATGCTTGAGATCAATCCTGAAATCTTTCTGGGATGGGATAGGATAGCCAAGATGGCTCCTGTCCTGACGAAACTTGAATCACTAGGGTTATGTGCTGTACTCAATATTGTTTTTTAGGAAATATTTTGGAGATTAGTTGCTTATAAAGAGTCCAGGTTTGCTTGGAAAACAAGTCATGTAAAGTCTATAAAAGGGTCTAGTGGGATTGAATGAAAAAATATTTTACATGATTTGTTTTGAATGACTGAAGGGGTTTCTTTGGGTCAGATTTGGCCATTTTATTTTTCTCTCTTTCTATTCCTATTTTCATCTTTATTTCTTTCTTCTTCCTCCTATTATTTCAATTTATTTCTTCCCCATTTTCTACTTTTTCTCTAGTATTTCTACTGGTATTCTTTTTACAGTATTTTTGGCCCTGTTTGGGACAGCTTCTGTGGGGCCAACAGAAGATGTTTCCCAATCAACTGGGGCCAACAGCTGTTCCAAATAGGTACTAAGCCAGATGTGTGCCAGGATAAGCTTTAAATTGTTCTAACCTCTTGCTGTCCTACATCACAATGACAACAATTGCACAGGCTAATATATTAATCTCGATTCATTGTTTAATATGTGCCAACTTGTCAAAGCAACAGTACTATGTCAGATTGAGGCCAGAACTATATTTTCAAATAAAAGCAAATTGCCCCATAAGAAATCATAATCATGAAGGTATGCTTAGACATTATGGGTCAATTCAAGGTAGATACATCCTGTCAACAATGATGAAGTACCAGAAAGTTGTAATTTAGAGCTAGCACTAAAGGCATAACTCCATCACAAGGAAAAAAATATGTGCACATAAAATTTAGCAATCAATCTTTGATCAGGTAACAGTCAACTCCTTCAAATAGAATCTGAAGTCATATCTGTAGGAACTCCTTCACCCAAATAGCTATATTCACAATCTAAAGAAAAGGCAATGACACCTCACAAAAGCCTACTACATAAAGATTTCAAAAACTGCTAAATCAGGATGGTATGGCCAATACCATAGCATTCCAGCACAACATCAGCACCCTTACACCAATGTAGCTGTTTACCAGTATGTACTGGTCTGTAGCAGTATGTACCAGTCTGTACCAGTGTGTACCAGTAGTAACTTAACCAAGGGTTACTGAACCAGGCAATTCAGGGCATAGCAATTAAGAACTAGGATGATTTTGCAACCTAACTTGATCCCAACTGAGACCCAACCTAAGGCAACATTTGGCATTGTTATAGGTAGTAGAGCTTTAAACGGTAGAGCTATTTCTAAAAGAGTGTAAAACGAAAAGCTATTCATTGTTCAGTAACAATATTAAGTGCTATCAAAATTTAGTATCCATTCAATAATCTGTAGAGCTTTAGACAATAAAGCTATTTTTAGTAGAGCCTTTAATAAAAAGCTATTCACTGTTTTGTAACAATATTAGGCACTATCAAAAATTTATATCTATTTGATAATAAAATTGAGAAAGTACTTCTAGTAAAAAAAAATTGACAAAAAGAATATTGCATAATGCTTTCGCTTAACTATTTGTATCAAAAACATTTAACAAAGTATTCTTAATTTATAAGTTGTTTATCTTGATATTTTAATCTAAACAATATGATAAATATTTATATCATATATATTATAATATAATTATAATATAACATAATATAAATATAAATACAATAATAATATATTATAATACATTATGTTATTTATATAGTTAATAATATTATATTATTACACTAATTTTATTATGATAACATTATAATAATTTTTCATACAACAATTATTATAATATAGTTATATATAATAATATTACTATAACAATGATATTAGAATAGTAACTTTCATTTTATTATTATTTTATATTATCTTATTATTATATTATTATATTAAATGTGATTGCTTTTGTGCTTCAAATCTGTGCTATAATTCCAATGAAAATGACCTTCCAACACATCTCAAATGGTGCTTTTGCTTAAAAACTCCAACTTCAAGCTTTTTCCAATAAGCCTTTGTCAGCTTCTGAAGGAGTTAAAAAAAATTTGTTTCAAAATTTTACTAAACACTTTAAGATCATTCAAAAGCACTTTTGGCCCTCCCAAGAGCACTTTTTGACTGTCCAAAAATAATGCCAAACAAAGCCTAAACCAAGTTGAACCATTTAATTCCACCTAATATCAAGCCATTTCAAGTTGCTCAAAACCCAACTAGGTTGTTCGATAGTTTGTACAAGTCCTGAGTCACAGCAGTCATCTCCCACTCTCCCGATCTTCTTCCACTCTCCCTTCTCTCCCTCTATCCTGATCCTCCTCCCCACTCTCCGCTCTCTTGATCCTTCTTTCCTTTCTACCCTCTAATCCAATCATCTCCCCTCTCATGACCCCTAGCTAGAGATAGGGTTCCATTGTTGTCACCACCAATGACAACTGTAAGCCATCAGTATGTGATTATTTTTGTGTTTGAGAAAATCCTTTATTATGAAATATCTTAACATCCCCACTATCCCCTCCTTCGAAGTCCTACCCATGCAACCCTCACCTTACCCAAGATCCTCATGCTCAGGTGAAGGGAAACCTAATCCTCTTCCTCCCTCCTTACATTCAATATGCCTAGGGCTGATACAGCGCATACTAATACCATGCCAAAATGGTAACCAACCAACGAAAACCCTAGTACTAGTTTAGCAAACCTTAGTACTGACAATACCGATCAATAACGATAGGCTTTTAATTTTTTGAAAGCTGTCTGTTTTAGTACATACAATTGGTATTAGTACTGTATCAATATCATGTCATTCTTATGGAAAAACGGTATGAGGTCTGATGCAGGTATTTAAAAACTTGTACCAATTTATAATTCACTTCCTGTCAAGGAAACTTCAACCAGAAAAGTTCTTGATCACCACAATAAATGTTAAAGAAGACTCTCATATAATTATTTTCTTGATATTGAAAGTGAGCAATATGAAGTGAATTCATCGTTAGTAATTAGCAAGGAATCTAGGAACCAGTTTATCGATATCATATGCAGCAAGTCTTGAGCACAACATTTTATATGTCCCTTACTCAGAGTTAAAGTCTGCTATTTGTGTAGGCATATGATTAACCAAAACTTAACAATAAATATGATCTTTGTTGAACCCTTGTTTCCTGGATGCCAAAAACAGCAAAGAGTGACCAGATAATGATAACAAATACATGTTGCAGAATCACCAAAATAACAGAGCTAAAATTTTTAATGCAGTTTGATACACAACACACACAGACATGTTTTTTCATATATATGTACGTAATATTGAATGAAAGTATGTATATCTGTAGAGATAGGGAGAGAGGGAGAGAAGGGGAGGGAGAGAGGGATGGTGAAAAGTGAAACAGCACTGTCTTATATATATATTATCAGCAATTTGCCTTGGCCACTTGCTAGCTACTGACAAATTATTCATGCACATTGATGTATCCAGTTCAGGGCAGGAAAAGGTTACCTGCTTTTCAACTGTTATATTAAAGGTAATGGATGCACAACCAAAATGTATGCTTTGAGAGATTAAACATAATGATGTAGAAAATTGAACAGCGCACTCCAAAATAAAGTTTGATATGTTAAATTCCAGATGGAAAGTACAAGACTAATAATAGAAGTTTACCTTATCCTTTAGATTAAAGCACCTAACATACTTCTCTTCAAAAGCCTTTTGTTTCACCTCCAGCAGACTAGTCAGCATGGCTCCTAAAATATATATAAAAAAGGTTTTGAGTTGCAACTTCAAAAAACAGTTCATAAGAACAAAAAATATAACCACCAGAGAAATACTTTAGCATATGACATCTTTCATATAGCAAAGAAGAGAAACTATTGTGGCAAAATAAGATTCCTCTAATAATAAAGATAGTAATTAACATATGTCAAGCATATGCAAAAGCAGATGACATCTTTAGCATATGACATCTTTCATATAGCAAAGAAGAGAAACTATTGTGGCAAAATAAGATTCCTCTAATAATAAAGATAGTAATTAATATATGTCAAGCATATGCAAAAGCAGATATAAGGAATCATGCATATCCATCATCTTTCAGAGAGTAACATAGTTTATTATGCTATACTTAAAGCTTCGCATAACAAATTTGTCACCAAGAAAATGGCCAGCTCATAGTTCTCTCTCTTAGAGAAATCGTCTATATACAAAGTTCCATGTAGCTCTAATCTAAATTAATGTGCACTGATATCCATATGTTTCATCCCCTATCCTATTATGAGGGCAATGACCTTTGATATAGCTAATGGAACCTATAGCATTTTGACTGCACTATAATATTCTAATTTTCATGCATCAAGTTAAGGAATTGTCTTCTCGAGACTGCAGCACTTGCTTCAAGGACCGATTGGACCTAATTTGTTCATCCATTGGTTAACTCTGTTGTCAACTATTTCTTCAAATCAAGGTCTCAAATCCTGGACTTGAACCTAGCATCGGTCAGGGATTAGACTCGGATGGTACTATCCCAACACTTACGACAACTTGGTGATAAGTCTATTTATTATCCTAATTTAACCATTAAACTAAATATTAATTACTTTGAATTTATTAAAAATTAATACTTTTTATGAATGTTTGCAGAAAATGAGCCTATAGATAGAAAGAGCTCAATTTTTGGAGTCCAACGATAAAGACGGCACTCAAATCAGGACTCTGTTTGCCTGAAAAGAAAGAAAGGGATGATTTTGCATGATTCTTGATGCAAGCTAAGGCAGGTGATGTAAAACAGACGGTTAAAGAGTTTTCTCACGATATTTAAACGATCTTGAACACAATTGACTCCAAGTTTAACTGGAAGGAAGCCCCAGACAAGCTCCATAAAAGGAGGACCTCAGGCAGTAATCGAGGAAGGAGTTTTCTTCAAAGTTTTTTTTATTTTTCTTTTATTTAGATCATTGTATTTAGGCCTAGAAGAGGAAAATTATGGAGGGGATGCTGGCGGCAGCAATGCGTAGCTAGATTCCTTCAACTTGGGATGATAATGAAGCTTGTAACCAGATTTTATCTTCCTTTTGTTCTTAATTTCTATGCAATAAAAACCATGCTCTTCTTTCATATATTTTTAGTTATTTTTTTTATCGAGATTTTGATCTGGCATACACAGCCTATACCCTCTATCGACGTGCCGTGATCTCATGATACGATACGTGCCTAAGAGAGATAGATCGTAGTATGGTAGTTTAGACCTCGAATTTTGTAAATAATTAGATAGTTTATATTCTAAGCGGATGTGCCGTGATCTCCTAATATAGCCCATGCCTCACAAGAGATAAATTATTCTAATCTTGAATTTGTAAAAATTATTGCTATTGCAATATAAAGAAAATAAGATAAAACCTGTGTGCATGGTGGATTCAGATTCCTATGTTGCTTCTCCTGCTATCTTAATTTTGTTAATTAATTAGTTGTTATCTTTTAATAACCAGTATTCTTAATATAATCCTCTATAAATAATTTTCTTTCTTTTTTTCATAAAATAATTGCCCTTGATCTCCAAGGATACGATCTCGATTCACCACTAGCTATAGTAGTGAGTAGGTTTTATTTTTGACTGCCAACGACAACGATCAAATTTTGGCATCATTGCTAGGGATTCAAGCACGATTAGTTTATGAAAAAATAAATAAATAAAAAATTACCACGAATTTTCTCTTAATTTTATTCTTATCTTTGATTTTTTATTATTTCATTATTATTCATTCTTCTATATAAAAGAAAAGAGTAAAAAAAAGTTTCCTTTTTTTGTTGAATAGTTATTACTCTTTTTAGCTTATTGATTTTTTTTTAGTTACCTTAATTATTAGATTTTCTTAATTTTTTTTAATATTAAAAAAAATTACTTTCCTTCTTATCACAAATCCACTTTTAACCTAATTAACTTTTCTTTTTAATTAACTTACCTTAAAAGAACCTTAAAAAAAACCCTAAAACACTTTCCATAAAACATAATTAATTAAAGAAAACAAATAATAAACTTTAAAAACTTTCTAACTTTTGTAGACACCTTGTTTGAATTGCATTGCATTTTTATAAAATACTTTAAGGGCACAAAACCCTAATCAAGATAAGATGGTAAGTTGATCACCCTTAACCCACAAACCATATCCTTCATTTTGCATTAATCTAAGCCTTTAACTCTAAAATTAACTAGATGTCAGCCTCTAAGGAACTCGAACTCAATAGGACAAAGCATCCGAAAGAGTTGGACCGGATCAGGATAGACTAATTAACTAGTGTCTAGGAAAGAGAAGAAAAATGGTTATTTAATTGGTTTCGCTCGCTTACCTAGTAAGCAACAAGGGGACCCCTACTAACATTACCCTTGGCTAGTTGATCAGCTAATTTTTGACTTAGAGGGCTCCAAGGCAGTCTTGAAAGTTAGGAGCTATCTATATCTAGGTTAAGCTAGAGTAAAGAATCTAATCTTTGTTAACTTGATTGCTAATAATTATTAAACCCTAACTAAATTATTCTTCATTGCTCTTAGTTTTAGGAATCTTTTAGGATATTTTCTTTAGAATCTTCTCATTTCTCTTCTATTACATTAGTTAAAAAAAAGAAGAGAGAATTGAATTACTGTTTGCTTTAGAGTGTATTGATAGGGTGTATGCTTGGTCGCCGATCGTTACAACCCAACCTCATACCCTTAAATCTTGAAATAGAGAGAACTTGTAGAGCAAACAGAGCACGCATTATAGATCTTAATCAAGAAAACAATCCACCATGTCAATTGAAGGAGTACTTCGCCCCTTCACAATATACATATTCACCATGCATACAAATACCCCCAGTAGAGGCTGTCCAATATGAAATTAAGTCCAGTGTAATCCAAATGTTACCAGCTTTCCATGGATTTACAAATGAAGATCCTTATAAACACTTAGATGAATTCTTGAAAATTTGCTCAACTATCAAGATTCAAAATTTCTCCGATGAGGCACTTAGGCTTAAGTTATTCTCTTTCTCCCTAAAAGATAGAGCCAAGTATTGGCTAAATTCACTAGACACTGTTATAATTTCAACTTGGGATTAACTTCAGAGGGAATTTCTTAAGAAATACTTTCATGTAGGAAAAACGAATAAAATCAGAAAAGACATAACCAGTTTTTCTCAGTTGGAGGGATAAATGTTTCATGAAACGTGGGAGAGATTAAAAGAATTAACTAGGAAATATCCATACCATGCAATACCTAAATGGCAATTAGTTCAATGTTTTTATGATGGATTGTCAGAAAGGTACCGACAAATGATGGATGCCTTATGTGGAGGAATATTTATGCTAAAAAATAAACATGAGGCATGGCAGCATTTTGAAACTCTAAATAAAAATTTCTTGCACCACATGTCTGCTACCCGTAGAGATCCTCCTCCAGAACCTAAGAGAGGTGGAATATAGAACATAAGTCAGTCTATAGACATCTATATCAAAATTGATGAACTATCCCAAAAACTTGACCGAATTCTATAAGTTGAAAATACCTCTTTCCTATATACTCAATTACTGAGGTCTGTATAATCTGTTCGAGTCCGACCCATTCTATAGGTGAATGTCCGGCCGCATATCAATTTTTTGAGCTTGTTTAGGAGCAAACCCATCAAGCCCAAACCCGAATGGCTCCTAGACCAGGAAATGATCCATATTCGAATACTTACAATCCTAGTTGGCGAAATCGCTCGAATTTTTTTTGGAAACCTCAACCTATAACCAATTCATCATCAAACATGCCAAATTATTAGGAAACCAATTTTAGAAGCATGTCATATTCACAATACCCAAGTATCCCATAACCTCCACCGAGTAATCATGATTCTACTTTTGAAAATAAGGTGTTACAAGCATTGAAAGGGCTAGAAATGAATACTCAACTCCTTCACTCACACACAATCCATTGCAAAACTAAAAACCCAGATAGGTCAACTAGCCACAGCATTCAGTGAAAGAGAATGGGGTAAGCTACCGAGTCAGCCCGAAGCTAACCCTAGGAACCTAAACATCCAAGGATCAAAACAAGGAGCCCAGATTAACCAACTAAGCATCATTCATGCATTAAGATCTGGGAAACAAATAGATAACCAGGTGGGTACATATAAAGAAGAATTAGAAGTCCCACTACTTGAACAACTTATTGAGCTGGATCAGCCCGAAACACTTGAGGTATCAGAGTCTAATGTAATGCCTAACCCACCAGTTGAGCCCATGTCAGAAGGAGATAAACCAAAAATTAGGATTGTAGCACCATTCCCAAATAGACTTAAGTCCAATCGAAATTCAGCTCAATTCGATAAGATTTTGGAGGTCTTTAAGCAAAGTTAAAGTGAACATCCCCTTACTGGACATGATCCAACAGGCCCCAGCCTATACCAAATTCTTTAAGGATCTATGTACCAAAAAGAAGACCACCAATGTGCCCAAGAGAGCCTTTCTAGCAGCCTGAGCTCTTACCTATCAAACTATATGCCAATGAAATACAAAGATCCAGGGTCACCCACTATTTCATGCATTATAGGGAATACCCTCATAAATAGAGCTCTATTAGACTTAGGGGCAAGTATTAATATATTGCCTCTGTATATGAGCAACTAGGATTGGAAGAACTAAAGCCTACGAAAATGACCCTACAACTAGCAGATCACTCTTTGAAAGTACCCAAAGGAATAGTAGAGGATGTGTTGATCAAAGTTAGTGACTTTATCTATCCGGTGGACTTTGTTATTTTAGAAACTGAACAGGTGACAAACCCAAAGAGCCACATCCTAGTGATTTTAGGTAGACCATTTTTGGCCATAGCTATTGACCTAATTAATTATCGAAATGGATTAATAAAACTTTCCTTTGGAAATATGTCAATTTATCTTAATATTTTTAATATTACCAATACACATCAACGAACGACTCAAATTATGTTCAGGATATTATTTATGATCCAATTGACCTTAGTGACGAAGAGTTTGACCTAGAAATCTGCATAAACCACGATGGGGAGCAAATTAATGAGGTTGCTATGATTGATGAAAAATCAAGATGGGAACTTCCAACTAAACCACTAGAGAAAGTACCTAAATCATTACTCAAACCATCAATAAAGAAAGCACCCAAATTAGAACTGAAACCACTTCCCAAGCATCTCAACTATACATACCTAGGTCCATCAGAAACCCTGCCTATGATTATTTCAACCGACCTAGACTCCTCACAAGAAGGAGAACTATTGAATGAGAATAAAGAAGTGTTAGGATGGACCATGGCTAACATAAAAGGGATTAGCCCCTCGATCGTTCAACATAGTATTCACTTAGGGGAAGAAGCCAAGCCTACAAGAGACCTCCAAAGGAGACTTAACCCAGCCATGAAGGAAGTAGTAAGGAAAGAGATCATCAAACTCCTTTATTTTAGTAACAACAATAATCAGAGTAAGCCATGACGTCTGGCTGAAGACGTTAAACTTAGTACTTTTTGGGAGGCAACCCAAATTTTTTTTTTTGACCTTTATTTTCATGATTCTTATTTTTAGGAATAAGAGACTACTTCGCACGGTCACTCCTAACATTACACGAGGCATATCTCGTCCAGATGGTATTTCTTCTTGTTTTATTCTTCCTTACTCCATTGAGGACACTGAAAATTAAGTTGGAGGGTAAGAAAAACCTTTTCAAAAATATTTTAAAAACACCTTGGCAATTTTTGAAATTTTCAATTTTTTTTTATAAATCATGTGCCATGAAAGAAATTCTTAAGCAAAATCGACTAGGAAAAGATAATGAATTTAGAAAGTAATAGCTAATTATTGTAACGAGCCAAGGAGTAGACTAGCTGGTCAGACTTTTAACAGCCTACTTATGTTATCTGAAGGCTATTAGCACTTTTATTGCACATGCACACTGACGAGGTAAACTAGGTATTAGTTGTAAAATCAATTGAAGATTCAACCATTATTAAAAATTGGTAATTGATATACACCCCAATGAGAGAAACTTAAATTTAAGAAAAAAGCTACATGCCTGATATATATATATATATATATATATATATATATATATAGAAATGAAAAAAAATAGCAAGTCTAAACATTGGTTTTCCATTGAGTAACCGGGCACTTTCGCTTAAGTAAGCGTTGTTGTTCGTGTCAAAAATGGACAGTGTGAAGATATCACTAATATATATATATATCATACAGTGTGAAAGCTACCTCAGGTCAGGTGCTTAATTTAAGAGCGTATAGAAAATTGATCAAAGTAGGTGATAAGCGAAAACAAAATTGATCCTTACAAGCTAGTACTAAAATGCTAAGTTAGCCATCATAAACACAAGTGTTATAGATCTATGGATGAACTCTAAGAAAGTTTCTGATAGTTTTGACTGCAAAATTTACTTCAAAAACTCAATACTTAATTAGTGATACTAGCTAGCTTTTTTCAACCTTAAGTCTGGATTTAATTTTGCAAAAAAAAAAAATCTTAGTGACATAATTTTATTTTAATTTACATTGCTAAGGGACTAGCAATGATTAAGTTAGGGGGTATGATAAGTCTATTTATTATCCCAATTTAATCATTAAAATAAATATTAATTATTTTAAATTTATTAAGAATTGATACTTTTTATGAATATTTGTAGAAAAGGAGTCTATAGATGGAAAGAGCTCAATTTTTGGAGTCCAACGATGCAGATGGCACCCAAATCAGGACTATGTTTGTCTGAAAAGGAAGAAAGAGATGATTTCGCATGATTCTCGATGCAAACTAAGACAGGTGATGTAAAACAAATAGTTGAGGAGTTTTCTCACAATATCTAAACGATTTTAAACCCGATTGACTCCAACTTTGACTGGGAGGAAGCCCTAGACAAGCTCTATAAAAGGAGGACCTCAAGCAGTAATCGAGGGAGGAGTTTTCTCCAAAGTTTTTTTATTTTTTTTATTTAAATCATTATATTTAGGCTTGAAAGAGAAAAATTATAAAGGGGATGCTGGCAGCAGCAATGCATGGCTAGATTCGTTCAGCTTGGGATGATGATGAAGCCTGTAACCAGATTTTATCTTTCTTTTTGTTCTTAATTTCTATGCAATAAAAACCATGCTCTTCTTTCATATATATTTTGAGTTATTTTTCTAATCAAGGTTTTGATCTGGCATACACAGCCTATACCCTCTATCGATGTGCCGTGATCTTAGGATATGGTACGTGCCTAAGAGAAATAGATCGTAGTACGATAGTTTAGACCTCTAATTTTGCAAATAATTAAATAGTTTATACTCTAAGCAGACGTGCCATGATCTCCTGATATGGCCCATGCCTCACAAGAGATAAATTATTCTAATCTTGAATTTGTAAAAATTATTGCTATTGCAACATAAAGAAAAGAAGATAAAACCTATGTGCATTATGGACTTGGATTCCTGAGTTGCTTCTCCTGCTATGTTAATTTCGTTAATTAATTAGTTGTTATCTTTTAATAACCACTATTCTTAATATAATCCTCTACAAATAATTTTTCTTCTTTTTTTCATGAAATAATTGTCCTTGAACCCCGAGGATACGATCCCGATTCACCATTAGCTATAGTAGTGGGTAGGTTTTATTTTTGACCACCAACGACAGCGATCACTTGGCATCTTGATAATTCATCAGAACGTTCGCCTTTTTCTTTTTTTTTCTTTGACTTCTAGCTTTTTAATAGCAGAAAAATTCTCTATCTTTTTTATATCTAATGGTTGTTTCAAGGGATTTTAGATTTTGTTTTACATCATTTTGAACTAGAAGATCTTTGAGCCCATGGTTGGCTTTACGATACCGAAATTGCTAACAGTACCAACAATAACCTCGTAATGGATGTATGGTGCCCATGGTCTAAATTTTGTCCTCCTTTTTTTCTCAATTCTTAACATGTGCCATGCAGTGACGGATGCACTGGCATAGGGCCTCTCTTTAGGCCTTCAACCCAGGGGCTGAGACTAAACTCCAAAACTTGAACACTATAAAACATTCCCTAAATCTAAATTATGATATAAATAAACACTAGAAAACATCCAAATAATCACTTAAAACAACCAAAAAAAAGAAAGATAACAAACCCCCCCCCCCCCCCCCCCCCCCCCCCCCCCCCAAAAAAGAAAAGGGCATCATTGTGAGTCATCAGGATGCCAGCCTCTATCAGGATGGTGGGTATTGGCTGTCCCAGCCACCATCCTGGTTTGCTCCAGCTAGCACCAACCGGCACAATGTGGTTTTTCATGAACCATAGGGTATCGCTAAAGGTATAGCTGGAGAAGGGAGCCACAACTAGAACTGTTGTGCCAACCCCATACTGGCCTTCAGGATTTGGTGTAGACTCGATGCCTATTTGATTAGCATCACAATCTAATAATCAGATCTAAGATCCAGGCTTCTATATCTAAGATCCAAGCACATCAAGGGGCTTAAGGCTTAAATCTAGGGCTCCTAAGGATGTTTTTAAGGATCAGGTCAAAGACAACTGTCCTTGCCCTTCCACAAATATCCAAGCCGAACTTCAAGAAAAGAACAAAAGCAGGAAACTAAGTGAGCAATTAAAGACTTGTAGAATCAAATTTAACTTTGGTCATTGAGCAAGAAGCATTCAATTACATTAGATTGCATGCTGTCAAAGTAAATTTCACATGATTCAAACAGAAAGAGAGGGAAAAGGATATCATATTGTGATCCAATTTTGTAGTGGCTCTCCTTCTTGGAGAGGACCTATTGGGTTCAAAGGGAGGGATGATGAGTTTGGGTCTTTGCTGAGCCGCTCTTCAAAGTCCCTTTGCTACTTTGTTCAAGACTTAGATTTTCTTTGGTTTGAGTTGTGGATCAAAGCTTGCAGAAAGGGAAAATTGCCTGAGTCTTGATTTCTTGGAGTTCTTAAATGGTCGATCTCAAGTTTGGAAGACAAGAAGAATGTAGGGCAAGTTGATGGCATAAGGATGCCTTAAGGTTGCAAATTTTCTAACCTACTTCCAAGGCTAGAGGATCTAAAGCCTCAGAAAGTGAGGAGATGATGCACAAAGATATGAAAGAGTTTTAAATCTCTTCTATGGGGGATATGAATAGGCAAGGAGAGGCTAGTTTCATGGATGAGATCACTCCTTCTAAAGTGTTCTTAAAATGCTCAAATGAGTCCAAATGTCAGGTTTTGACTGGTTCCAAGACTTTCACATGGATCAAGGCTCAGGGCTAACAGAAGCACAAGCTAATGTAATGGTAAATTTTAGAAGTAGCTAACATGGCTTTGGTGGTTAAGTCAATTTTCCAAGGCCACAAAGCAAAATGCCCATGGACAAAGTATTGAAACCTTAACAACATACTTAATTTGGCTGCTGAAATATGGGTTTATAAAGCTCAGATTGGGATGAGATTTTGTAAACTTGTAGGAATACAGAAGTCTTTATGGTTAAAACTTGGTACCAATTGGAGTTCTTCGATCAGCAATCAAAATTAGAGTTAGCTGAACAATCCCAAACCGAGTGGTTCGAGCCGAATGGACAAAAATTCAGCCTCCTAATTCAGAACAAGGGGCGAACCACATTGAACCACCGTATCACTCCCATACCAAATTGTACCGAACCAAACCATCCAATTCAGCCCAGTACAGTGGCAAACATGGGAGGGGGCCTCACAATCCACCTAATCTGTACACTATCAGTTCGATATGATATGCACCGTACCAAACCATATTCGCCCAATATCGATATGGTACTAATACCCAGTATGACAGACCTTGACCTAAATATGATCAATCATGCTACTCGATAAGACTAGTTTTGATCCAAATTGGTGTATCTAACACTTGTACACTTGGAATTTAAGATCACTTGTACATGTGATCAGTTGTTGCATATGATTACCCATCAAATATTAAGATCAATAAAATCAATCGGTTCCTTAATCGTATGGAGCTCCATAGAGTTTCTTTCAATGAAGTTTCACCATGAGCTTGTCTTTGTAATCCATGGCAAATTTAAGCTCAACTGAACACATGATGAACCTATATGGTAGCCTTAATAAATTGGGTCTAGGAATCAAAATTTAAGAAGTTCAAGCATCACCATTACAAGGCCTGCATCTTTATAACCAACCTATTTATCATTAATCCCCAGCCCTCAAACAACCAGCCTCACATTCATCATATATTGTTCTCATTGGTTAGATCAAAAATGCCCATCCAATCATTTAATGGCAATTATTAAATAAGTTTCCTGACCAAATCTTGGAGCTTATCAAATTGCATATCACAAATTATCCAAAATGATCATCATACACATGCACTCCTATTTTTTCTCCCAGAATGGAAATATGTGAGTGTTCTTTCATAATGGCCAATTTCAAAACCTACTCAATGTTAAATGCTAATAATATTTTCCTCTACAGAAGAATCCAAACTGAGAAAATTCAGGCAAGCACTCAAAAACTCATTGCACAGAGTCGATTCTCAAAAAACCTAAACACGTCACTAAGTTCCAGAAACAACTGGTACTTCAAAATTTTGCCTCTTTCACAACGTGGAGTCTCTAAAGAGAAGTAAAAAAAAAAAAAATCATTTATAAGGTAAAACTGTAAAAGGAAAGAAAAAAATAACTAATCCCTGTGTGACATACAAAGATTGGCACAATTATCAGAGAGGATATGGAGACATGAAGTCAATGTTGCTTCAAACTGATCATAATTTTCATTATCAAATATCTGCAATACAGGACTAAGATGAAGATCTTACTGAACTATTCATCCTACAAAGAAGCAATGTAACAGTAATTAATATTTTAGACATTTAATAAATTTTTTAATTGCTTAAATAGTCAAAAAAAAAATAGCTCAAAACACCCGTAAGGAAGTCGACGCGTTCTTCAATTCTTGAACTCTGTACATCAGTTCCAGATAGAAAAGCTATATCCATTTTGGCTGGAAGCTTCACAGTAATCTGGTGGACAATTGCAAGAGAAAGCAACGATATGAATCCTCGAGAGCAAACTTGAGTTAAAAGAACAGAAGTTCCATCCATCAAATCTGTATGTTAAGGCAATGACCACACACACTATTTGTTTTCAATGAAATATCCATGCACTGATCATAACGGTATAGAAAAAGATACGGATATTGATTAAAAGAATGAAAACTAAATCAGGGGTGTTAAACTTTGAATCTTATATCAAGAATATAGCTTCTCTTTTTCTTGAATATGACATAATATGCATTCACAAACCAGTACTAGCAAGGACAACCAATACCTCTCTTTTCATTAAAGAGCCTCAGGAATAACAGAAAAGCAATATGACCTAGGGAGCAAGATTAGCTATTGTTTCTCAGCACCTGATAAACAATTATATTTGAAGAATCTTCTAATGTGTCTGGCAGCTGAAGATGTCCTGTTCTCCTTGCCTAGATTATAAGCCACAAAGCAACAAAAATATAAACCGCCACTCCAGAATTGATCTTTAACAAGATTATTATTAAGGATTAAAATGGCAAAGACAAACAAGGCACTGTACAGCCATATCTCAAAATTGCTAGAATAATGTAAACATACATTGAAAGCAAGAGTTGCCTGAACCAGCTCAGTTAAATTGTGCATGTGAAGAGTTTTGTACCCAGAAAAGTGGATTTCCAGATTCTCCTGCAAAAGGCAGGAAGAATTCAAAAATCAGAAGACCAGTTTCTCTAAAGCCAAACAGACAAAATAACACATGATAAAATAGACAACGGAAAGCACGAGGCATGCATTCTAAAATCATCAATACATTGAAAAATAAATTGCATTCTTATGCATAAGTTAATGACATTTGAAATCACAATAGAGACACTATCCAGTACAATAAGATACTGACAAACACTTAAAAAGTAGTTGTTAGAGGTTTGCATATCATACCACTGCACAATAGTCGGGGCAGTGATGCAGGAAAGCACTTTGGATTGTTCTAATACCAAAATCTATGCAAAAGGGAAGATGTTTGGATTGAATATTAGTAATTAGATGGGCATCTAAGATTGAATGGTTGATCAAAGTTTTGAGAGAACTCAAGCTAGGAAATAACTGTTGGAAACTTAGAATTTTTGGACAGAAATGTCATTTGGTTTAAATTATACCATCTACTGGAATTGATGCAGCAAAATTATTGTGAAATTACATTAAGACTTCAAAGGATCACATTGAGGACTCAAGCAAAGAAAGAATAAGATAAATAACAAATGTCATAGCAAGGTTTTAAATCCCATGACACAGAACCATCCTAGTTTTTTTCATGGAACGGAGGCATTGCCATCCCACTTCGTCTTGACATTTGGGATGAGAAATATTCCTAGAGATGCCAATTGAGACGCTAAGATGATGGTGCATCCCGGCACTTTGGGAGAGTAACTTATTCAAGCATCCCATGGAAAGTCTCATCGAGATTTGAAACCATGGGTCATAGCATGGTTAGCCAAACTGTCTCAAACTAGGCAGTACACCACTTGCTACACTGAGCTTGCTAGGAATTAATATAGTTCAGGCCTCCAATTCAGGAGGGCAAGGGCCAAATCGATCTGTTCTGCGATTTGGGTCGGCCTCCAATTAAAGAGATCTAAGGTCTAATTGGTTGTTAATATAAACCCCCTTCCCATCCCAATCCCCAATCTAAATTCTCCCTCTAAGGGTTTCCACTAGGGCTGCAATCGAACCGAGCCGAGCTTTTCCGTGCTCACGCTCAGCTCGTTAACAAATACTCGAGCTCAAGCTCGAGCTCGTTTAAATTTGAAAAACCCTGTTCAAGCTCGGCTCGAGCTCGATTACAAAAAGCTCGGGCTCGACTCGAGCTCGATTACAAAAAGCTCGGGCTCGACTCGAGCTCGCTCATTTGGTATGATTAGAAAGCTCGATAAGCTCGACTCAGAAAAAGTTCATTTCAAGCTCGAGTTTGAATTGAGCTCGTTTCAAGCTCAACTCAAATTAAGCTTGTTTAAAGCTCGGCTCGAGAATTAAAAAAAAAAAAGCTCGATTCTTAAACCCAAAGAGTAGTCAGAAAAGATGAAAAAACAGAGAGATGAAAGGACATCTTGTTCACGAGCTCCTAATCGAGCTAGCTCTCAAGCTTCTAATTGAGCCGTCTCACGAGCTCTTAATCGAGCTGTCTCGGGGCTCCTAATCAAATCTGCTCTTGTGCTCAAGCTCGGCTCGTTTATATGACGAGCCGAACACGAACGATCAAGCCGAGCCTCGAGTAGCTCGTAAGTGGCTCGGCTCAATTACAGCCCTGGTTTCCACTCTCCTCTTCTCTTCCCCTCCCAGTGCTTTGACATCCCTTATCTGCCCTCCCAGTCCTTCAATGATAATACTCATCTTCCCTTCTAACATTATGATGCATTCTCCCCCAACAATGACACCAATAACGTTCCCTCCATCTTCACACACCCCTCCACCATCTTGCTGCCATCCTCCATCCCAAAACGCAGAAAATCAAAGTGATCTATTCTTGCTGAAATTAGAACACGGTAGCTATTCTTGCTAAATTCCTCAATATTATGTATAATGCATATTACTATGATATATTTACAATTGTACTATATTGACATATGATATCACTTATATGTTTTTGCCATAGTATAAATGTTCAACGCAATATTACAATACTATATTGATACACTACTAATAAATTACGGCTATGTTGTTATACGATGCCTTATATAATAGTGATAGTATCATTAAAGCTTAAAATATTTAGTAATCGTGTAACATAAAATATTAATACAGGGTTTTGCTAAGGAACCCTCTATTAACTTTTATGTACAAGTTAAGATTAATCTCAGCCATGATTCAATACCAAGCATTTAAGGAAAATATGTGCCAACAGGTTGTTGGTCAATTTGTCCTTTTATATGTTAGGCCAATGCTCAGATAAGTGGATAAGATCAAAATCTCGCCCTTTAAACCTTCTGTCTTCTATCTTGCCGTTATGGCATCTTGTCTTCACCCTTTCAGCCCTTTGTCTTCTACCTTTGTTGAAAGCACCTTGCCACCATGCCTTTAATACCACCATCATAGGCAGAGCATTCTACCCTGGTTGCTTTCTTCGTATCACCAGCATGATGGATAATACAATTTGATCAACCAGGTTTGGCCCATCTTCGCCAAGCCTTCGATGGCCAACAAGCACCCAAGTCCAAGAAATCCTTGCTCACGCTGTTATCAGTCTCCTATAAGACCTTGCCCTTTATAATAGGCATTGCCGCCACTATCCACGATGCAGCAAGTAACTAATAGACTCACTACACAAGTGCCACCTTGCCCCAACTTCCTACGCCCCTCCCCCTCCTTGCTTAACCTCCTGCCAGACCAATGACTCTTCTAATCCCAGCCATTGGCCCAACCTCACCTTGCTTCTTGACTTGTTCAACATCATTGATTGGATGTGGCCAGACTTTTCTTGGACCTTTGACAACAACGTCATGATTTTTGAGAACTTAGCCACTTAGATGAGGCAGCACCATTGCTGAACATCGTGAAAGAGTGCAGTGTTGAAAATAAAGAAGGCATAGAAGTCTGTGATCTTGGCAAGAAAACAACCCTTCCACTTCATCCAAATATGTAGCTTGCAATGACATATTGGACATCAAATTACATCAAACCAAATGCCAGATTTGAGCTAGTTGCAGCAGCTGGAATTGCAGTAAATAATCGATAGATGCAACCAAACAGGCCTATCAGACAGCATTTCAAGAGACCATTGGATTAAAAACACATCAAGGTGTTTTATCATAATTTAAATTGAAAATTCATACCAATGATTTTAAATGGACTTCCCAACCGCCAACATCCTTGCGTGACCCAAATGCCAAAAGAGTAGCATCACGAGTTCCAAATTCCTGCCTTCGCAAGCCTAGCAAGTTTCCTTCTTCATCACCAATGTAGAAAAAAAGATGTGCAGTGCTCTCTTGGGTTTCATCTAACTTTGACCTGTTAACAGACCAAATGGATAACATCAAAGATATATGCAACAATGAAACTTTGTGAAATGATGATATGCAAAGATGGTTGGCTATAAGCATCAAAATTTTTTGGTGCTAGGTGGTTATACTCAATATCATATCAAACTTTGACCTAGACCTTTTTACCTAACATAGCGAAAACTGGAGTTGACCATCTAAACCGACCTATCAAGTTTGTGGGCAAGGTACAAGTCAAACACCAACCCACCAATGAGTCAGGTCAAGTTCAAGTCATTTAGAAGCCTTTATTTGGAAAATCCAATATAACTAAATATATTGAGTTTTAAACATAAGATGATATAAGCGATTTGTTATTCGACCAAATGGCTCTAAGACTTGGTTCGAAAGAGAGTGGTAACCTACCAAAGTTCTACGCTCAAAAATTTTAGAAATGAAAAATAAAAAAAAAATCTTATCAAATGTCTGGAATGCAGTCAAAAAAAAGAGTAAAATAGCTTAAAATAAACAACCCAAATTCGTGCAACTCTTGCCTATCTAGTACAAAAACCAAAAAATAGAGTGGACATGGGCCTAAGCAAGTTAGCCATGTTGACCCTAGAACAAGTTTAGGTCAAGCATTCCCACTCGTTATCAAGGCTTCATTTTGAAGTAGCTGTTAGCCAACAGCTATCTCACATAGCTGCTGGCGAACAATTGCCCAGCAGTCGGTCCCAAACAGGGCCCAAGTCAGCCCGGATTAGGATCAAGACCAATATAGACTAGATATGGGGCATTTACCTGATGCCAACCTGGCCCATTGCCACCCCTATCATTTCTTCACTCTACAAAATTCTTCCAAGCCAAAAATTTATAGACGTTTTATTTGTCCATTTTCTTCACAATCATTTGGCAATCCCACAATGGAAATCTAGCAAATTGATTTTCCATTATTGGTAAAATTGTAGAAATTCCTCTTCCACCAACAATTTATCTTTATTATCATGGATCAAAGATATATTTCTTTCAAGCCAATCTATTCCCATCTAATTTATGCAAGAGGCACTGAAGCCAATATCTAAATTGTAGTAAATGCAAAACCTGTTGCTAGTCATTAAGCACCTTCACCACACTACTTCGGTCATAATGAACCTAAGCTGCATTTTGTTTAACTTTAGTTTCTCTTCATCATAAAAACTTTTTTCAAGGGCTTTTTTTGTAATTTCTTGTGAGTTCTCCTTTTTCAAGAAAGCTCAGCATGTGAGAGTACACGCAGCCTATTGATGCACCATATCACTACTCACTTCCCCTTGCCTAATATTATGCATTTTGCCATCTTGACAACTTATATTTGTTGCTCCACTGCACATAATGTTCAAGAAGTGACCCAATCCCTAGCTCATGCTCTTCTGATTTCAACCATAAATCTAAGAGCAAATATTTAGAAGTTGATAGATAAACTTGATTCACAAGTTACAAAATAGATTAGTAGATTAGTCCACCACAGACTTTATATTTTTGTTTGCTATCGAACTGTATTAGAGAGAATATTGAAGATTGTATTCATGAATCATTCTTATTTGCATAATCTGTCAATTTCTGATATTCTCATATCATTTTAATATCTATGTATATTCAATTCTGTGTTACAGAATTCGTTCCTTCTTTCGCATTGTGAACCCTAAACTTGAAAATTTTGATGGAAATAATTTTAGAACACAGCAACATTGAATGAAATATCTATTGAGTACTCCTGGATTAATTTTGACTACTAGTAAATCCTCTAGGAAAAAAGAAATTGATGGGTCGAAATTATGCCACGCTGACAAAATCAGTTATGAAACCACTATAGACATGCTGCCTTGGCTTCACCTCATTTTCATCACAAAACAGATCTATACAAGAAATAGATACCATTGTCAGTGTGTCAAAAGCATTATGGGACACTAAGGCTGGAAGTGGACTAAGCCGGGTCGGGCTACACCCCAGTTTTTTTGCAGGTTTTGAGTCAGGCCAGGGCTCGAAAATTATTTCAGTACTTAGACCTAAGCCCAGCCTGAAACCCATTGTGCCAATCCAAGTTAGCTCATTTGGGCCAAAACAATGGGCTAAACCGAATTGATCCAATTTTGGCTGCTGATGCCTAGCAAGCTTTTGGCTCAGCCCTCTTTCCAAATTTTGCACAGACTCCAAATTCCAATCTAGCAGATACTCAAGACAAACTCCTAACCCTGGCTGCCAAAGCTGTAGAGGGTGTGACCCTGACGCTTGAGGGTATAGATGACGTTTATGGCAGCAACAGCCTTCCAACAAGTGTGCTCCGTGCAGGTGACAGCATCACAGATGACATTCTCAGGAAGATATTAAAAACACCTCTGGTCTCCAGTATTTTTCGTGGTTTTTTCTTTCTATGATAGTTGGGCTGAATTGGTGGGGATCTCTCTTTTTCTAGGGTGGCCCATGTGGATTTCACTTCCTTGGGTTGCAGGGTATGTAGGGTTTTCACAATAGGATTTGCTGATCCTTTTGGTTTTATCTTTGCCTCCCATTTTCTTAGATGCTTGAGGCTGGGGATCACTATTCTAGATTTTTTTTTGTTCGGTTTAATGGGTCCAGAGGCTACAGTTTTCTCTGGAATTTGAGTTTGAAGTCTGGGAAGTGGGTTTTTGGATTCTTGAGCTCATCAATTGGCACTTAGGTTTGTCACCGAAGGAATCATCTGTATTTTTCGTTTGATTACATGCTTTGAGGATCTTGATTGGGATATGCTTGCTATGAGAGGTGTTGATTTCTTTGGTAGAGCCGAATGATTTTATTTTGATTAAAAAGTAAAGGATTTTTTTGTTTAGAAAGGGTAGTCGATAGCTCAGTAGCTCGGCGCCAAAGAAATGGAGGGCAAGAGCATGATTGTGATTACAGGGGAGAAAGGTAGCTTACGCTTGACCATAAAAATGGAAATGGATGAGAATGAAGGTCTTTGCGAGTTTATATTCTTTGGGCTGAACAAAAAATATATATACTCTTTGGGGTGGTTTAAGCTCAAGTCTAGGTTCGAGCCTAGTTCAAGCTCGGGTCCGAGCTGGGCCTAGGCCTAGCCAATGCTCTACCCAAACTCAGCCCGAAATTGATACGGGTCTCAATTTTGAACCCAAGCACAAACCAAATATATGAAAAACTAGCCCATGGCCCAGCTCAACAGGCCTGGTCCATGCCCACTTCCAACCCTATGGGATGGGATACCTTAAACTCCAAGACCAGAGTCCAGACCTAAGCCTAAATCGGGCTCAACTAGAGTCAAGACCAGAGTCCAAGCCAAGCCAATGCTCCACCCAAATCTGGGCTGAAATTAATAGGTCTCAGTTTTGAGCCCAAGCCCAAACCGAATATAAAAACTAGCCCATGGCTGGTTCGACAGGCCTTGAGCTGACCAGGGCCCACTTCCAACCCTATGGGAAACCTTAAAACAGAAATATAGACTTGATGGTACTAGATTAAACAATTTAGAGCTTCAGTTTTGACAAGCTAAAGATGGTGGATGGCAAGCCTATGAATTAACATATCCATGAGTTTGTAAATCCAGCTCAAGTTCTTAAGAGAGACTGAACAATCTTAGATGAATCATATCAAGTTGCAGCTTCAATAAATGGGCTGAATGTGCTAAAAAAACTAAATCATATCCAGAGCGAACTCTCTTTAAGCTATGCACTAAATTCAATAAGAACAGAATTACAACATAGCCTCATTAATATTCTAAATTATCAATTTAAGACTCAAAACAAAATCCAAAATTCCTCCAAAAAATATGGACCTAGGAAAAAGAAAAATCCAGAAAAATCCCTAAGAAAAACAAGAGAAACAACTTCAACAATTCTAATACAAAAAAGCAAAAGAAAGAAGGATCTAGTGATCGTTGCTAATTCGTGTGTGGGAGGACTGGCTGTATGGGACAGGACTGCTTCTTCAAAATGTCTACACATCCCAAGTCTGTATGGGTCCTTCCACACCTGGTCCTCAAGTAAACATGGTGAGTTCAGCATCAGTTCCACTTAGACTGCTTTGGGCCCAGTTCTCTTCACCCCTCAAGCTAGATAACATGTCCTTACAAGAAAATGATTGGTGGATTGGAGAAATTTAAAGCTAACATCCAGGAAGACCTTGACCTTATGAGACAACCATCATGCTCCTGACAATGTAGAAATTTCATCAATTGGTCTCATTTAGTTCAACAAGGTTATTCATTATTAGCGAGTTCTCGAATCAAAGTTTGTAAATACCAAGGGAGTAACCTTTGTAGGAAAGGGATATTTGTTAAAAGGTTTATTCAAAACTTAATGTTAACTGCCCTTTCCATTGATGAAAATAATGTTGTTCACAACGTGGAATCTCCTAGTCTACTTGGGCATGTGAACCATAACTCAATTAAAAGAATGATGAGCCCAATCTCAATTCCAAAGCTGTGTTTAATGATAAAGAAAAATGTGGAATCTGCGTTGAACCAAGACAACCTAACAAGTCAATGCAATCAATAGATTGTAATTGCAAAATCCTCGAACTACTTTGTACTGATTATTGTGATTTGGTAGAGTTTCTAGAAGAAGAAATAAATATTTGGTAGCATTCTTTGATGTTCTTCTTTGATGTTATGTCTACCTATCGAAGATGAGGTTCTAAACAAATTTCAAATCTATAAGGCCAAAGCTGGAAATCATCAGGAGAAGAAAATTAAGTCTTAGATTGTATTTAGGAGAATATACATCCAATGAGGTAATTGTACTTTGCCAGAATCATGGAGCTATTCATAATTCAACTACCTCTTATGTTCCTCAATCCAATGGTGTAGCTTTAAAAAAAAATAATAAAACACTAATAGGCATGGTTAATACTATCATAATCAGTTTAGGTTCTTGATAAATTGTGGAAGGAAGCACTTGTTTCAGTCGGCTAATAAAAAACTCGAAACTCTTTTAAAGTAGTGCCACAACCTAGTGTTAATATAGGAAAGAGAGAAACTTAATTTAAGCTATCTTGTACTTTTTATCACGTAATGATAGACCCGCATCTATTAGACAAAGTTAAAGACCAAACACCCTTCTCTCTTTCCATTCCATATGGGAGAAGTCAAAAAAAAAAAAGTACTGTTGATTTCCAAATCAAACTACATTTAAACCTCCTATTCCACAATATGGGAAACCCTATAACCCAGCCCCGGCTGTATCAACTCCATCAGTCACAAGTATGCCATCGGGCCACCATCCTCCGTTCTTGGATGACCATGACAGGTCTTCATCAAATGCTACTGCTCGCCAATGGTAAAGAACTCATAGGTTATTCATCCCCTATTCTATTTCCATTTGTTCCAATAGACCGGTCGTTGATCAACCATCGATAAGAGAGAAGTAGGTCAACCAATCATTGAGAGGTCATGGCCAGCCTTTTCCCCTTGATCTATCCATAACTCTCTCTATTCTCAAATCTGGTGTACGAGTAAATCCCTTGTCTAGTTCACAAAGAGAGAACCCCTCTTCTTTCTTCTCTTGATCCTATTAGTTGAGCATCGCTACCCTAGTCCCAACATAGGGGACTTCATCCCCATCTCTCTCCCCCTTCTTTCAGATCTTTCGCTACTACTTTGGTCCCAACTTGGCAATATGGTCCCTTACCTTATCGCATAACGTCGTTTAAGCGACTCAATGACTGTCTCACGACCAATCTACCATCTTCCCTACACCAATGCCAATGAGTGACTAACTCTCCTTACCGATCACCAGTGACCCTAGCCAATGATTTGATAAGATCCTTCTGACCCTCTATCCAGTGGTTCCACCATCAGCCCTCTACTAGGTTTACGTGACCGATCAGCTTAACCCAGGCTGACCAGTGCCTTTCTTCTTTCTCCTCCTCCTCCCCCTCATCTTCCTTCTATATCTAATCTACCCAACTACTTTCTCTCTCTTCCTCTCATTCTTGCTTCTAATCTCTCTCTCTCTCTCTCTCTCTTCACATTCTCTCTAGATCGAGACTCAATTTTGTGTCATTTTACTTCCCTATATGGGTGTAAGCCCTAACTTTAAGGTGGTATTGTCCTAATTTGATTCCCACTAGATGTTATTCTAATTTTAAGACTGATTTCATCTGATGGACAATGATCAGGGCAAGAAGAAGACTAGTACAAGGACCATATTTCTACAAACAATTAAGTAAGATAAGACCCCAATCCTTTGTTTTAAATCAAAAGCATGTAGCATTGAGTATGGCAAGACCATCATGGGCTTGGATCAAGGATTAGAATAATCAATCAAGATTTTGGAAATGATAAAATAGGAAAACGAATAAAATACTTAGTTGAGGACTCCAAAAAATTTTAGAAATAATTCTCATAATCAATGTATTTATATTTTGGAATATTAGGTGTTGGGAGATTGTTTCAAAGTGGCTAAATCTATGGTATTGCCCATTGTAGGTAAGTAACCTTACCCTAATTAAACTAATTTAGCATTATCTATATTATAAATACCTTAACATTGTATAATTATTCTGTATGCTCTATTTACATGCAAATTGGATCAAGTAAAAAATTTCATATTTTTGGAACTTAAGATATATTTTTGAAATTTGTGCTTATGTGTATTTATGAAATTTTGCCATAAATGTAGAAATGCTATGAAATCGAGTTTATATTTTGAAAGTATTTGAATTATTTAACTTGGAAATCATATGTATTTGTTAAATATATGAAATATTGATATGATGCATAAATAAATGTTTTGTAACTACTGAGCCATATGTGAAAATTGAGAAATGAAAAGATATTTGGAATATATATAATATGAACTCTCAATCAAGCTATGTTCAGTAGATCTGCCTATGAAGGTTAAACACTGGCACCTGTTTATTCCAAAACCCTACATGCTTTAAACGTCCTCTGCAGAGGTTAAATGCAGAAATCTAGACTTACTTCATAAGAGTTAAGTACAGGACACTATTTTCAGGGCCCTATTATAAGGAATATATATAGCCATCATCTTATAGACTGACAAGTTATGTTTTGAAAATTAGTTTACGTGATTATAAATGACATATTACATAGAAATTGCTTCTGTATGTGTGCTCCGTTGACTATCAGTACATGATATACTATAGACTTTGATAACTATAAGTTATATGGAATTAAGCATCCATTAGATTCTTCGGAAATAATATTTATTTTGATTAGTTATTTATGAATTGCAAATTATTTACACTTATGAATTATAATTGGTCAAAGTATTTATAGCTAAACTTACTTGATCTGTTCTATCTAGAGTTTTGGTTTCTTACTAAGCCATCAGCTCACACCTCTTTCATTTTATTTTTTCAAAGCCTGAAGTGTACGAGGACACAAGTAGATAATGGACAAAAAATATAGAGTGAGCTCTTAGAGTAATTGAGTTGTTTTAGTCCTTATGATCTATAGAACTTTCTGGATTCGATATTGTGGATTGTTGGTCAATATGAACCTTGAACTTTTGGAAATGATTATAAGAATGGTTGTTAATAGTTGATTTAGATCTAATAAATTTTGTTATTTATGATTATCCTCATATCGTTGAGTTATTTTGGATAAATTGTATGATATATATTAATCTTGTTATTGCCTTGCATGCCATAGGGTTCAGCATTGCATGTATGCAGTGGGCTATTGCATTTCTCAGCTTGAGTTTCACTTCAGAGATGTGACACCATATTTATAGCAATGTCCCTGCATTACATGTGAACCATAGGAAGCTGTAAAGCTGTTCAAACTATCAAAATCATACAGGTAATCATTCTAGCATCATATAGAATTTTGATAGAAGAGATTCATATAACAGGGTCACTGCAAAATAAGAAATATTCATCCATAAATGTTCTTGGATATGATGGCTAAGATGCACCTTAGATAGTTTAAGTAAACGCATAGATCGGCGATGTTTTCAACTCTTGAATTTGTAAGAACTTTCAGCAATTGAAACATACCATGGTGCACGCTAATGGCATATTTAGAGTAAAGCCTACATTCCAATTAATTTAATTTAATGTTTAGAATAGATGATGGAAGGATAGAACTTACTGCTCATTCTGCACATCCAGTCTAACAGCCCAGTCCCCTCCATAACCACTGTATTTTCCTTTCTCTTTCAAGAAACTAGTTGCTATAGACATACCATGATCAACCAACACCTGACGGCCATAGTCCCGGCCATTGTGATCCGTCCATCCATACGTGCTAAGTTCATCAGAATCTTGGCAAACATGACGAAGAAAATATTGTTCATTCTTCATGCCAATCCACATCAATCCAGCAATAATTGACCTTGGAGTTCTGACAAAGGCATTAAGAAAGTAGAAATCATTTATAACAAAAACCAAATTTCTCGTTAGACCATGCACCGCATAACATGTCTTAAAGAAGAACCCAAAAAAGATATTTAAAATTGTAATAGTTGACATTATTTCAGTAAAAAGTTGCATCTACAGGAAGGAAAGTGCCTAAACCGAAACAGACCTCCACCCAAAAAAAAAAAAGAACTTTATTTGCCACAAACGGTCCGTTAGTATGGCATAAACAATAAGAAGGGAAAATCCAGTTAATTTTATTAACAAAGTTGCATCTTCTAATCAAAGCAAGCTACATCTCATCGCTTTTCAATCGGTTTGAAACAATGGAAAGAACTAATTGTTTGAATAGTTTATGCACATAGTAACATATCAAACAACGTGAAAGACAACAAACCATTACTGAAATTAGTACCTGGCACGAATTCCAAGGTAAAGATGGGGTCGGTAGGTTCCCCAGTACAAGCTCTCCCTGTGCTCTCCTTGAAACTGTACCAATTCCATACGTTGGGACCCAAAAAAAAAAAAAAAAAATCACCTTCCCGTGATAAATCAGAAATTTCAGACAAAAAAAAATGGTCCTTAATTGCCTAGAAATCGTCACACCTGGCTAAGATCCATCATCTTAGGAGCTGGCAAGGGAGTGACAGTCCTCATCACCTTCTTAACCGCACCATCTTCGTTGGAAGAACCCCAGTGGTAATGGTACACTAAGTACGCAACCCACAGAAGAGTCAGGAATCCAAACCCTAACCCCAGAAGGGTTTTGATGCTGACATCCATCAACCGGATGGGGCCGTGGTCGCGGCTCCTCACCTTTCGAGTCCCACGGATCGACCCTCGATTCTGGAGAGGCTCATCGGCGTCGACATCCGCCGGCGAGGTCTTCGTCCGGCTCCGGGCCGTTCTCCGGCTACCTCCGCTCATGCCGGCCTCCGATCTCTAGAGAGATTGGCAGAGACCGGTGGGTTGTATTGTTTGCGGACTAATTTGGAGGAACGCAGCGGGAGTACGGAGTGGTCAAGCGGACAAGTTTCCGCTCCGTAGGTTTCACGTCATGTTTTCTTCGCGCGCGTCCGCGGAAGCGGAGCAGCCCTTTCGTCGATCTACTGGAAAGTCATGGTATGGTGAGGGCTTGGCCGTAGGGTCGTAGCAAATGGATGAGAATTAGATCCGGGCCATGCTCTGATTTTATATTCAATTATAATTCTAAATCTGATTCATGGAAAAGATTTTTTTTTTACGAGCAATCACATCAATTTAGCATGAATAAGTTTAATATATCAAAATATAAAATTTATGATAAAACCAATGGGATATAAATTATCTGGCCTCCAGGACCAAGAATCAGAATGATGGGCAACCCAGGCAACAACCCAGTCAGTCGCTGAGTTAGCTTCCCGATAAATATGCCCAATCTAGGCATAATAAACCTGATGGAGCATAGACCTGATGTCACATAACAAAGGGTTAGTAGGCAAAGGGTCGCCCGAGTCCTGCCGGAGCCAACGCATCACGGTAATAGAGTCCCCCTCGATAATAAGACGGCGAATGCCCAGACTACGAATAGTATAAGATATGCCAGCCCACGCCACATATAACTCAGCTAGTGGCACTGACAGGTCGAGAGAACCAAATCCACCAGCCGCAAGCATTGATCCATCCGAACTACGAATCACAAAAGCCGAACCAGCCAGACGACCTTGAACACTGCCATCAAAGTTGATTTTGACATATCCTAGTGGGGGTTCCCAGGAAACAAAGACCATACGTCGGTGCACTGCCGAGGCAGCAGGGGAATCCTAGATGCTAGGGCTATCAGAATCAAAGCCTGACTGGTGGAACATGTACTTAGCAGAGAGGGACAGAGCTGTCCTAAGAATCCTATGGGGAGGGTCACTCACATCAGAAAAAATATGTCAATTACAAGACAGCCAAACCTGATGAGCAATATAAGCAGCCGTAGAGCTCAACCGACGGGTGCCCCTCCGCACATCCTGCCGAATCACCCTCAGAAAAGAAGTACGACATGGGCCACTACTATCACCCCAGGAATGATAACATGCTATCTGTTAGACCAATCTGACTCTGCCATAAGTGAAGATAGCATGATCAACAATCTCCTCCTCTAGCCCGCATAAAGGGCATGTAGGCTAGATCGTCATACCCCTATCCGAGAGCAGTGAACAAGTAGGAAGGCAATCTCAAGCCAGTTTCCAAATAAACAACCGCACTCTATGGTGAATGGGAAGCATCCAAATCCAAGAGACATCCAGCATTTGCCTAGACTGTGGCCTATACTCCTGCATAAGATCCCTAATCGGATCACGAGTCGTATAGGATCTCCTCTATAGTCTGATGTCTGATGCATAGTCCGATATAAGAGGGATGGAAAGAATATGCTGGGATAGCTCCTCCCCGAAGAGAGTGGCAACACAGGAGGTATGCCAGACTGTGCGATCCTGAGCAATTAAGTCAGTAACTCTCATGCCACTAACGAAGGTAGGCCATCGGGACAATGGAAGATCAGCCAGCCACGTATCCCTAAGCACATCAACAAAAGCACCATCACCAATCATCTATGAGACACGAGATAGCATAGCCGGAGCAAGATGACACACCTCTTTCCAGAAGAAAGAGTAGGCACGAGTAAGCTGGGAAGGTGTATAAGTGGTCCAATCTCCGTATTTTGCACGCATAAACGAACTCCATAAACAGTCTGGATCAAGCAAGAATCTCGTCGCGTGCCTGGCAGTCAACGCCTCCCTTCTTGCAGTGAGGGACTGGATCCCAAGCTCTCCCTCCAAAATCGGCATACAGACAGTATCCCATGCCAGAAGGTGGATCCTGTGACCATCCTGCATCGATCCCCAAAGGAAGTCTCTAAACCATCTCCCCATCCGCCTCAAGCAAGTCACTGGAATGGCTGCATTAGATAGAATGTAGAGGGGAAGAGAAGTGAGCACATAATGAATAAGGGTGAGCCTGACCATCATAGATAACCCTGTGACCTACCACCCATCCAATTGAGCATGGACTCGGCGCTCAAGATCAAGGAAATTAGAACACTGCGGCCGTCTCCCCATAACGGGAATACCCAGATAGGATAGTCGATCAGCCTGAGCAGAGATCCCCAAAATTCGCTTAATGGTCTTCCTCAAAAAAAGGTTGGTCTTCAGACTGAAGCTAATCATGGATTTATCTAAATTAACTTTCTGTCCAGAAGCCCTGCAGTAAGACTGAGTAACTGAAGCAAAAGCTGTAGCATTACTAATAGTGGCCCTCCCCAATAGGATACAGTCATCAGCAAATAGCAGGTGAGATAGTGAGGGCCCTTAGGGACCCGTACTATAAGGAACAATAGCAGAGGCCTGCTGAGCTTGATGTAGAGCCCTAGAAAGAGCATCCGCTAAAAGAATGAACAGGAAAGGGGAGAGGGGACAACCCTACCTGAGACCTACAGCAGAATGGAAGTAGTCCGTTTGGCCACCATTAATAATGATAGAGAAAGACGACCAATGAATGCAAGCCCTAATCCAGGCAACAAAAAGCTCAGCAAACCCAAACTCCTGAAGAGATCTGTATAGGAACTCCCAACTCACTCTATCATAAGCTCTCTCCATGTCCATCTTAATAGCCATCAAACAGTGACGAGTAGGAGCTCTGTGGAAGTCATGCATAACCTCTTGAGCTAAGAGGACATTATCTGAGATGCACCATCCTCTGAGAAAAGCCCCCTGCTCAGGAGAAATAATGCAAGGAATTACCAATCTCAGACGAGAAACCAAGAGACGAGTACAAATCTTATATAGGGTGGTGCAGAGACTGATAGGATGGAAGTGCTAAGGCTTAGAAGCATCAGGCCGTTTCGGCACCAGGGCTATATGAGTCCGATTCCAGTCAGGAGGAAGAGTGTTGGCCCGAAAGACAAGCTGGATGGCCTGCAGAACCTCCTGTCTTACAATAGCCCAATAGTGACGAAAGAAGAAAGAAGCAAACCCCATCAGGTCCCGAGGCCTTATCAGGACCAAGGTTACATAACGCCTCCCGAATCTCCTCCGAAGAAACTGGCTTGGTGAGACAGTCGTTCTCCGCCTCAGTGACCTTAAAGGGGGTCGGCACAGAACACACAGGGAGCCCATCCCCCGAGATCTCAGTCCACCGAGAGCGAAAGAACTGAATAAGCTGGTCCCCAATAGCCTCAATGTTGTCCTGGACATTACCCTCCTCATCAACAAGCCGCCGAATCCGATTCGCCGCTCGGCGCTTTAAGGTGGCTTGATGAAAAAATCTAGTGTTCTGATCCCCCTCCTTAATCCACTGAACACGGGACCTTTGCCTCCAATAAATCTCTTGCTGTCGGAGGAGGGAGTGGTGGAGAGCTAGGCTGGACCGAAGAGAAGTAAGGTCAGAATCATGAAAACAACCATACCGATCTTCCTTATCATGGAGTGAAGCAATAGTGTTCTCAATCTGCTCAACTTGCCTGACAATGTCTCCAACCTCTTCTCTATTCCATCTGGAAAGTCTGCGCCTTGCCAACTCAAGACGCCGAGATAATCTGTAAGTAGCACTCCCTCTAACTGGAATACGCCAGATCTGAGAAATTAAGGACCGAGCCGCAGAATAAGAAGTCCAAAATTTCTCAAATTTAAACTGACCCTTTCTCTGAACAACTACATCAGTGGTTATTAGGATAGGGCAGTGATCAGAGGCAATCCTAGATAGATGTGTGACAGTGGTAGAAGGAAAGGATTGAATCCAATTGGTCATGGCCAAGACCCTGTCCAACCGTTCCGACACTCTAGCAGAGCCATGACGGTTATTGCACCAGGTAAATTGGGCACCCTGGAACCCTAAATCCAAAAGATTAGCAGAGGCTATGAAAGTTCGAAACTCAGAAATACCAGTAGTCTTCACGAACTGCCTGCCCCCTTTCTTCTCATTGGCCTCCACAATATATACAATTAAAATCTCTAGCACATAGGGCAGGAATGCCCTAAGAAAGCAAAGACATGATCTCGTTCCAAAGAACCCGGCGTATCCGGAAATCAGTACTAGCATAAACACCCGAAAGGAGCCACGGGGTCGCCGAACCTTCTGAAATAACAAGGGCAACCTGCTGACCACAGAGATGAAAAGCATCCACTCTAATATCAGTAGACCTCTACAAAACCATGATGCCGCCAGATAAACCCTCAGACTCTATAGCATAAGAAGACCAGGATCTAGATATATGTCTTCTGACATAAGCCAAACTGTCCCCTGACAAGCGAGTCTCCAGCAAAACACAAATATCACAAGTGTGAAGCTGCATCAGCCTCCCAAAAGAGGAGCGAAACGAAGGTTTCAGGGCTCCTCTAACATTCCATATAAGGATCTTTATTCAGAAGGGGGGGCCCTCCACATCCCCTGACATCTCAGCAGCAGGTGAACAACTTTCAGAAAGCACGCCCTCCAAGGGATGCTAGTCCTGACTGTCCATAACCTCTACTGTGGCCTCCAACTGAATGGCCTTCTTGAGTAGAGAAACTACAACATCATGGGACCGACTCTCCTCCTACATCAACTGGGAGGCCTCAGTGGGACCATCTGAGGCATGCACCTCCGTAGTCCGATTAACCTTGGACCCATCTCCCAGGAAGGTCACAGGCCCATTCAGCTCATCCATGGGCGCTGAGAAGGTGAAGAAGGAATGCACCACGCTTTTACCAGGGATTTTTTCCTTCCCTTTCAAGGTTTTGGATACAACCCTTGGAGCCAAAGTTTTCACAGAACGGGCCTGCTTAAGTGGGCTCGGATTAGCTTCTTTGCGGCCCTTCGGCCTACCAAAAGATTTTTTTAAGATCAAATAGATCATTTAGAATGGACAAGGATTACATATAACGCGAATTCAAAGTATTTAGATTCGAGTTGCCTAGAGTTAGAATTTAAATCTAATATATTTTTTTATAGTTAAAATTCAATAATTAATAAGTAAATATAAATCACTATAAAATATATAAAAAAAAAGAAGAAGAGCAAAATTAAACTTGACTTTTGCTTCAAATCATTTAGCTTCTTCTAAGTTATTGATCATTTTGAAGTTTGTAAACTATTATTTTTTAAATATATACTAATATACTTAAGCGTATTATAAATAAAAATTCATCAAAACAATAAATCAAATATAAATGTTTAAAATATAATTAAGTTAAAATAGATAAAAGGGAATGAGATTTTTATCAATAAGGTTTTTAGATTGGCTTGGATCAAGTCAACTTTAATTTTTATGAATTTATATTAGATTTAGATGATATATAAATTAAATCAGGTACAAAAATATAAGGTTCAAAACTAATTCAAAATTTAGATTGCGTCTGATTTCTTAATATAATTTTATTTATATTTTTTAAATATAGATCAAATCACATCTAATCAAATTAAAGCTGAAATGAATCATAGAACAACTCAATCTATTGAATTCTAGGTATAGTTGTTTATATATGGAAGGCACCCTTATATTAGTCTTAACATAATAGATGCTAAGGTGTGTTTTAAAAGTGAGGATCTGTTATACATATTTTGTTTTAAGATTTTCGATAAACCTAGATAGCCCTTAGCAATATGGATCATTCACTTTATGTTGCTTAAATTTTGAGTTTGAGGTTATGGTGCCAAAAACTAAAGAATGTATTGAGCAACTAAAGTGTTGCCATGTTAGATTGGCCAATAAAAATATTATCATTTTGAGTGAAGACACGAATGTCTTAATATGTATAATTTAAGGATACTAGAGAGTAAGAAATTAATTTTAAGTCCGTTTTACTTGTTTCAGCTTTGTTTGTTCGTCTTCAAACTAAGTTTAAGAATAAACTTTTCTTAATCCGAATCCAACCCAAATCCAACCCAACACCAATTCGTGGAACACCTTTAGTCAAGACTTAGTTCAAGTGATTAGGAAGATAATGGAATAATGGTTGAAAAAAAATGATATTAATAAAGCAAATGTAGAGCAAACAGCATGTTCTAAACTAATCCTATTTGCTTCTCCACTTTAGTTTCTGCATCTCTACATTTATTTCGATGTCTAATCCTAAATTTCCACCTCCTCACCTTTTTGCCAAAGCTATGATATTTGCATCTTGCATATACTACCTCTGAATTGTGCAAGAGGTTTGAAGTTGAAGATTAGTTGCCCAACAAAAGTGAATGTCCAGGCTTAGGCTCAAGGGAACCATAAATTGCAAACGGCTCCAAGCTAGAAGCTTGAACTAGCAAAACAAACTCAAAGGTTTACCAAAAGTCAATAGGGCACAGTGAGACATTGGCACCATTTATATATTGTTACATATTATTTTATGTTATTATAAATGATATATAGTAATATATATTATATGTGCACAAAATGAGCAAGGGAAATGCAAAAGGAAGGACACATATGTGACAATACATGAAAAAATAAAATAAAAAATAAAATTATTTGAAAAAAAATATAAAGGCAATATTAATTAAAGATAAGTACAAATTATATGGTTGGAACACGGACACCATAACCTTACTCCTAGTAGCTCTAAATTGAATGATATAAAGAAAAAGGATCTCAACTAATCTGAGATTAAGTCTTAAATATTGTTGTGG
Source organism: Calamus simplicifolius (assembly GCA_900491605.1). Classification (NCBI taxonomy): domain Eukaryota; kingdom Viridiplantae; phylum Streptophyta; class Magnoliopsida; order Arecales; family Arecaceae; genus Calamus; species Calamus simplicifolius. The sequence continues at coordinate 487,849 of UESW01004888.1, read as the reverse complement.
CTCTTGTATGATCATGCATTTTATGTATCATTTATCATGGACCACTGGATTGAAGCTTGGATTGCTGCATTTTTTTTTTTTTTTTTTTTTTCATCAAATGAACGAACGTTAGTTTATGCCTGAACCAAGCTTGGAATCAAGAATCAAATTCTAATTCAAGTTTGGACCGGACTTGAATCAAACATTAAATTGATTTCAAGTTGATTTAGGATTATTAAATTGATCAATTAAGCAAATGCCTAACTTAATTCGAAATCAAGATAGAATTGAGCTCGAACCAAGCTTGATCTCCCAATTCAAGTTCAGAGTTAATTTCAAACTAAGTCTAAGAACTAAAAGAATCCAACAGCCACAATATGGGGTTCACATGATCCAATAAGTGGACCAGAATGACGAACAGAGTAGAATGTACACAAAAATTCAGGTAAAACAACTGTCTGCATGTGATTAGCTGCAAGGCAAGCATGCCTTCCTTTCAACCTCATAACCATCATTTTGGTGCTTCATATAGAGGCCATGCCTATTTTGATCCACTGACCAGTATTTCTAGGGCAAGGAATGCTTCTCATCTCAATGTACAATAAAGCAAATTATTTACTAGATCATTCTCAGGAGATCTATGTAGTATTTCTAGGGCAAGGAATGCTTCTCATCTCAATGTACAATAAAGCAAATTGTTTACTAGATCATTCTCAGGAGATCTATGTGATATGACTGATCCCGTATCGTCAGAAAAGGTAACGGCGGCTACTGACCCCGAGACCCCCACCGGTCACGGGGTGGGGTCATCATTTCTCAACCCCGAGACCCCCATCGGTTTCGGGGTGCACTGGCATTTCCCCACCCCCGGGACCCCTCGGGGTCACGGGGTGGGGTCATCATTTTTAACCCCGAGACCCCCATCGGTCTCGGGGTGCACTGGCATTTCCCCACCTCCGGAACCCCCTCGGGGTCGGGGTGGGGTCATCATTTCTAACCCCGAGACCCCACCGGTCTCGGGGTGCACTGGCATTTCCCCACCCCCGGACCCCCTCGGGGTCACGGGGTGGGGTCATCATTTTCGACCCCGAGCCCCTCCGGTCTCGGGGTGCACCGGCGTTCTCCCACCCGGGACCCCTCGGTCTCGGGGTGGGGGTCGTCAGCGATTGGCATGAAACTCAACCACCAAGGAAAACAACAACCCCAGGTCGCGCGGTACACCCACGTGATTCCCAGTACTCCCGTGATTGTGCCCCGTTACGGAGGGTCATGCCTCATAACGGCGTTGGCGCGTTGCATGTCCCTGTGCATGGCCATGCCTCGCTACGGCGTACGATTCGCTACCACTTGCAACTGTGCCCAGTCATATCAGCCGACGGTGCGCACTCCTTCGCAGCTGATATCACGGCAAGCGGTACGGGGTGTCTCCGGCATGCGCAGCGATGGTACATCTCCCAGAGCTGTAAGTAGGGTATTCGGACAGGTATAAAGGCACGTGCTCGCGCTGTAAGTGGGATCTGAACTCTGGTTTTCTGAGCTTTCTTCCTCCCAGCAAAACCCTAACCGCCTCAGCTCTTCTTCGCTGGAGCGGTTCTTGTCTGAGCCCAAGCCACTGACTTGATCGTCGGAGGGTCCCCACCGGCGCCGGTCCCGGGGACTTTTCTTGCAGGACTTCGAGGAGAGGACGTCCGTCTTCCCCGACGTTCGAGGCGGTGACTTGGCGTCATCAGATTGGCGCGCCAGGTAGGGGGAGTGTAAGAAAGACGTCGAACCAGCAGCTTTCTTCTCTCCCTGTCTTCAGATAAAGCCATGGTGACGACTCGAACGAAAGGAGTTTCAGCCGGTCGCGCTGGGGGGCAGCGCTGCGGGGCTGGTCCACCCGCGGAGGCCCCCCCGGCTCTCGCATCCTGTTTCCCGGAGCCTCGAATCTCCAGGGGGCAGGGCCTTCTGCTCCGCAGAATGACGCCCGCGCCTGCTCCGCAACAACTTCAAGAAGATCGATTCGCTGCCCTGGCCACCAGGTCCAGTCGCTGGCGGCGATGGTTCAAGGCATGCAGCACCAGCAGCGGCCTTGCGCAGCCGGAGCCGAACCCGTCTGTCCCGGGGTGGTGCAGCCTAGCCAGCATTCCTCCCGCCGGAGATCGCCGTTCCTGCAGATCATCGCCACCGATCCCCAGCCAAGCCGCATCACCGCGAAGCATCCAAAAGGCCCCGGTCTCCCTCTCGCCACGCCAGCGTTTCTCCTAAGCGGCGGCACGGAAAGGAGGCGGAGCGCCCGCGCCGGCATCGCCGCCCGCTCTTCTTCTGAATCTTCGGGGGAGGGCTCCTTTGATGGCCGGATGCCTCGCCGAGCTGAGCGTCGACTCGAGGAGTGCAACCAGAAGCTGGAGGAGCTTAGCCGTCGGATCACCCACCTGCCAGAGACTGATTACGACAGTCGGCCTCCCTGTCCCGCCGCATCATGGAGGAGCCCATCTCTACCAGGTTCCGCCTTCCTCAGCTGGACCCATATGACGGGACTACGGACCCCCTGGACCATTTGGAGAGCTACAAGGTACTCATGCAAGTTCAGGGGGCCACTGACTCACTTATGTGTGTTGCTTTCCCGGCTACTCTGAAAAAAGCTGCCCGGGCTTGGTATTCTCGCCTGCCGCCACGAAGCATCGACTCCTTTCGCCAGTTGGAGAGGGCTTTTCTGGCCCACTTTGACGCCTGCCGGAAGATCCCGAGGGTGGCGGACAGTCTATTTGCTGTTCAGCAGAAGAATGGCGAGCCTCTGCGGGACTATGTTGCCCGGTTCAAGGAGGCCGCCCTGGAGGTCTACAACCTGGAGGACTCAGTGGCTACCTTGGCTCTGAAGCGGGGGCTCCGCCCTTCTCGCTTCGCGTATTCTCTTGACAAGAAGCCGCCGGGCTCCTACTCCGAACTTCTGATCCGCGCCCAGAAGTACATCCGGGCAGACGAAGCTGACTTTTCCGGCGTGAAGGCGGGAGCATACCCAGGAAGCCAACCCAGCCAGAACCTGCGGAAGCCCGCCCCAGGAGGCCCGAGCCTCCTCGCCGACCAGACAACCGTCCTCGACCTCCTGCACCGAGAGACGGGCCTTACACTCCGTTGCTTGCCCCATATCCCAGATCCTGCTCGAGATCGAAGGGGAGCCTTATCTGCAACGCCCTCCTCCCATCAACCCGAAGATCCCCCGGAACAAGAACCTCTACTGCCGCTACCACCGGGACCATGGCCACAACACCGACGACTGCCGGCAGCTGAAGAAAGCCATTGAAGACCTCATTCAACAGGGCCACCTGAGGAAGTTCGTCCAAAGGAACAACCCGGAGCTCCTGGCCCATCAGCGCCTGCACCGCCGGTGATTGATAACGCCCCGACGGAGAAGACGGTGGCGATGATTTCCTGGGGGGCAGGAGGCCCGTCGAAGAGACCAAGGGGAGAGGGGGAGGGAGGCTGTAATTCCTTTTTTCGAAAGGGACTTGGAGGGGGTTGTAAATAAAGATGATGATAGCGTCGTCGTATCCATGACGATTGCTAAGCACCCTGTAAAACGAATCTTAGTCGACAGTGGAAGCTCCGTAGATGTTTTGAACTACGACGCCTTTGTTCGCATGAACCTGTCGCATGATCTACTTCGACCTGTCGTCACGCCTTTGATGGGATTCACAGGAGATTCTGTGAGGGTCGAAGGGGAAATTACTCTTCCGTAACAGCTGGAACGGCTCCGTGCCAGAGCACTGTCCTTATAAAGTTTTTGGTGGTCCGTGTGCCCCTGGCGTACAATGCGATTCTTGGGAGGCCCGGGCTCAACCTCTTGGATGCCGTCATATCCACCAAGCGGCTCCTGTGAGGTTCCCAACCACCAGGGGATCGGCGAGATGCGAGGAGAGCAGGGCCTGCCGGCGCTTTGCTATCACTTGGCCCCTAGTCCCCAGGGGGCACCTGCACCGCACCTGAGGCCCTTGACCCGCGAGACTTGGAGAGGAGGGGGGAACCGGCCGAGCGGCTGCTCACTTTCCCCCTCGGGGAGGACCCCGTGCAGACGGTTCGAGTTGGAGCCTTACTTCCGGACGAAGCTCGTGACCGCTCCTTACCTTTCTGCGGGCCAACGCCGACGTCTTCGCATGGTCAGCATCCGACATGCCCGGGATCCCGGAGGAGGTGATTACGCACCAGCTCAACATTCGACCGGAGTGCCGGCCCGTCAGGCAGAAGAAAAGGAGTTTTGCCCCGGACCGACAGAAGGCTGTTGACGAGGAGGTGCGGAAGCTGTTGGCGGCTGGCCACATCCGCGAGGTGCGCTACCCGACTGGTTGGCGAACGTCGTGATGGTTCGAAGGCCAGTGGAAGCTGGAGGATGTGCGTGGATTTCACCGACCTCAATAAGGCGTGCCCCAAGGACAGCTTCCCGCTCCCCCGAATCGACCAGCTGGTAGACGCCACCTCCGGGCACGGGACGCTCAGTTTCATGGATGCGTTCTCGGGGTATAATCAAATCAAGATGAGCTCAGCAGATGAAGAAGCCTCCTTTGTCACAGAGAAGGGGATCTACTGTTACAGGGTGATGCCTTTTGGACTGAAAAACGCCGGGGCCACTTATCAAAGATTAATGAACAAGGTTTTGAGATCAGCTGGGGCGCAACATGGAGGTATATGTGGATGACATGCTGACCAAGAGCACCAATGCAGAAGACCATGTAGCAGATCTCGAGGAGACTTTCAACAATCTGCGCCGGTACCGGATGAAGCTCAACCCCCACAAATGCGCCTTTGGAGTAGCGGCGGCAAGTTCCTGGGTTTCATGGTGACCCAGCGCGGGATCGAAGCCAACCCCGACAAGATCAGAGCTATCCTGGAGATGCGGCCCCCGGTCAGCAAGAAGGAGGTGCAGCGCCTGACGGGGAGGGTGGCGGCCTTGAGTCGTTTCATGTCAAGGTCGGCGGAGAGGTGCCTACCCTTTTTCAAGGCGCTGCGCAAGATCAACGGCTTCGAGTGGACGAAAGAGTGTCAGGCTCCTTTGAAGATTGAAGCAGTTTCTCTCCACTCCTCCGCTGCTATCCAAGCCTGAAAATGGGGAGGAGCTCTTTTATATCTGGCCGCTTCCCCGAGGCTGTCAGCTCCGTGCTTGTGCGCATGGATACCGACGGAGCCCAGAAGCCAATCTATTACACCAGCAAGGTACTCCATGACGCTGAGACCAGGTATTCAAAAACCGAGAAGATTATCTTCGCCTTGGTGGTCTCTACTCAGCGCCTTCGGCCTTACTTTCAAGCCCATCCCATCGTGGTGCTTACGGACCAGCCCCTGCGAGCTATCTGTCTCGCCCCGACACCTCCGGCCGGCTGGCTAAATGGGCCATCAAGCTAAGCGAGTTCGACCTGTCCATCCGGCCAAGGTCAGCCATGAAGTCCAGGTGTTGGCGGATTTCCTAGTCGAGTGCTCCTGGACCGAGAAGGACATGGAGGAGGCGCGACCGGAGGAGTTTGGGACTCTCCCTCATCTGGGAGGCGGAGGATTGGATCCTGCATGTGGATGGAGCGGCAAACTCTCAAGGGAGCGGAGCCGGACTCATTCTCGCAAGCCCGGAGGGAGACGTGGTGGAGTACGCTCTCAGATTCCAGTTCCCGGCGACCAATAATCAGGCGGAGTACGAAGCCCTGCTGGCGGGGATGAGACTAGCCGAGGAGCTGGGCGCGGGGCGCTTGAGGGCCTTCACGGACTCTCAACTCATTTCTGGACAAGTCACCGGGAGTACGAGGCTAGGGACCCACCATGTCCCGCTACTTGAGCAAGGTGCAGTCCAGGCGTCTCATTTTTCTTACTTCCGTGTCAGCTATATCCCCAGAGCGGAGAATGCCAGGGCTGACGCTGTCCCGCTTGGCCACTTCGGTCGACGGGACGTTGGGAAGGACATATGTGGAGCACCTACAAGTCCCAAGCATTGAGGCCGCGGATGAAGCGTTGCCAGTGGAGCAGGAGCCCTCCTGGATGGACGCCTACATCCGGTACTTGACTGACGGTACTCTCCCGGAGGACCCCGCTGAGGCCAAGCTGCTCAAGGCGAAGGGCCCCGAGATTCTTGATGATGGACGGGAAGCTTTATCGGAGATCCTTCTCATATCCGGTCCTAGGTGTGTGGGGCCCTGAATCAGATTATATCCTAGGGAGATCCACGAAGGCATATGCGGGAGTCACCTGGGGGGCAGAGCCCTAGCTTACAAGGCCCTGCGCCAAGGGTACTTCTGGCTGACGATGAAGGAGGACGCGGCCGAGCTTGTCAAGAAGTGTGATAGCTGCCAACGTCATGCCAATATCCAGCGACAGCCGACGTCTCACCTGACCCCCTGGTGGCACCTTGGCCCTTTGCCCAGTGGGGCATGGATATCTTGGGTCCATTTCCCCCGGCCTCCGGGCAGCGGAAGTTCCTCTTGGTGGCGGTGGATCACTTCACCAAGTGGGTTGAAGCTGAGGCTCTGGCCAAGATTACCGAGAGCAAAGTGAGATCTTTCTTCTGGAAGTCAATCATATGTCGGTTTGGCTGCCGCACACACTAGTCACTGATAATGGCCGGCAGTTTGACAATGCACCTTTCCGGGAGTTCTGCTCCGAGCTGGGTATCTGTCAGAGGTTCACTTCCGTCGGGCATCCTCAAACCAACGGGGCAGCTGAAGTGACTAACCGAATCCTCCAGGGACTGAGTCTCGGCTGGATGGCTGCAAGGGGACGATGGGTAGAGGAGCTCCCCAACGTGCTATGGGCCTATCATACAACGCCTCGAGCCCCCACTGGCGAAACGCCGTTCAGCTAGTCTTTGGCTCTGAAGCTGTTATTCCTGTGGAGATCGGTGCACCAGCCCCCGGGTGGAGGCTTATAGAAGAAGGTAACCCTGACCAACTGCGAGCCAACCTCGACCTGGTGGAGGAAGGTGCGGACAGGCGCGGCTTCGAATGGCAGCCTACCGGCAACGGGCCGCGAAATACTACAACGCTCGTGTGCGCCCCCGGACGTTCCTACCAGGAGATCTAGTCCTCCGACGGGCCGAGGTCTCAAAGCCAACTGAAGGAGGCAAGCTAGCCCCTAACTGGGAGGGGCCTTACCGGATCACCGAGACGCTCCGCCACGGAGCTTATAAAATTGAAGAACTTGATGGGACGCCACTCCCTAGGACGTGGAATGCGGATAACCTCCGCCGGTATTATCAGTAATGTATTCCTCCTTTCATGCTAAGTATCACCCTTGTTTGCTTGGTTCACCCCTTATTCAATATTAACGAGATTCAATTTAGCTACCTGAATCTTCGGCACCAAAGCCCTGCACCAGCCAGGCACAAAGCCCAGTGTACCACTGGCAGAGCGGTGTACCACCGGCTCTCACAACAAAAGCCCGCACCCCGTCGGCACCAAAGCCCTGCACCAGCCAGGCAAAGCCCAGTGTACCACTGGCAGAGCGGTGTACCACCGGCTCTCAGCAACAAAAGCCCGGCACCTCGTCGGCACCAAAGCCCTGCACCAGCCAGGCAAAGCCCAGTGTACCACTGGCAGAGCGGTGTACCACCGGCTCTCAGCAACAAAAGCCCGGCACCCGTCGGCACCAAAGCCCTGCACCAGCCAGGCACAAAGCCCAGTGTACCACTGGCAGAGCGGTGTACCACCGGCTCTCAGCAACAAAAGCCCGGCACCCCGTCGGCACCTAAAGCCCTGCACCAGCCAGGCACAAAGCCCAGTGTACCACTGGCAGAGCGGTGTACCACCGGCTCTCAGCAACAAAAGCCCGCACCCCGTCGGCACCAAAGCCCTGCACCAGCCAGGCACAAAGCCCAGTGTACCACTGGCAGAGCGGTGTACCACCGGCTCTCACAACAAAAGCCCGCACCCCGTCGGCACCTAAAGCCCTGCACCAGCCAGGCACAAAGCCCAGTGTACCACTGGCAGAGCGGTACCACCGGCTCTCAGCAACAAAAGCCCGACACCCCGTCGGCACCTAAAGCCCTGCACCAGCCAGGCACAAAGCCCAGTGTACCACTGGCAGAGCGGTGTACCACCGGCTCTCAGCAACAAAAGCCCGCACCCCGTCGGCACCTAAAGCCCTGCACCAGCCAGGCACAAAGCCCAGTGTACCACTGGCAGAGCGGTGTACCACTGGCAGAGTGGTGTACCACCGGCAGAGCGGTGTACCACCGACTCTCCACAACGAAGGCCAGACACCCGATGGCACAAAGTCCCTCCGGTCAGGTGAGAGACTACCCCTGTAGGCATCAAAAGCCATGCACCTATTTAGTACAAGATCCGATACTTGACAAGGCGTTGCGCCGATAGCCCCGAGGAACCTGCCTACCTAACCTCTGACTGACGGCGTTTCGCTCCGAGAATTCTACCCTCCCTGGCTCTAACTTTCGAGTTTAAACAGCTGGAGCGGAATAGCTCGAATGGGGAGTTGTCCCCCGGAACTATCAGAACTAATGGGGTTACAAGGCTACATATCAATCGATGAAGTCCATGACAATTCAGAAGGCATTTTGAAGAGTGTTTTCATTAATTGAAAGGGACTACAAAATGCCGACGCTGTCGGACTTGCCAAAAAGAAAGAGAAGAGAGAGCAAAATAACAAGTGCGAGCTCACGGCTCCGCCGGTGCAGGCTCATCGTCAGAAGGGGCCAAGTCTGACAACCGCTCCAGTTCAACCTCCAGGGCCCGGGGGAAGTTCAAGTCTCTGGCCACCTTCTCCTTGCCGTGCTGGAACCCGTCGAGGAATACAGCTGCCGAGGCCTCGGCCAGGTCATCTGCGAAACGCCCAGATGCCTTGTATTCCTCTATGAGCCCAGCGGCTCGGACTTTCTCTGCGGCAAGGGCTTCCGTCGCCACCCTTTCGGCCTCCCGGGCGCGGCTCACCTCCTCCTCAGACCGGCAGATTTCCTCCTTCGCCACTCTTGCCTCTTCTGCCGCTGCGCCCGCTCAATTTCGGCCTCCCGGAGGGCTGAGGCTAACTCAGAGATATGTATGTCCCTGGCCATTACAGCATTCTCAGCCTCCATCATTTGGAGGAGTGCTGCGTGCGCACGGTTCTCGGCGGCCTTTACCTCGCTCGCACAATCGTTCTTGGCCGACTCCAGCGCCTTCTCGGCCGCCTCTGCGCGGCGCCGAGCCTCCTCAATTTCTTTTTGCATCTCTCGCAGAAGGACCTTCTCCCCGCGAATTACCTCCCTGGCGGCCTTCAGGGAGTGCGCAATCTGCATGCGTAAGCCCCAGGTCAGCTAAAAAAAAAAGAAAGATAAAAAGGCAAAGGATAAGAAGATCGCTTACCCTGACGACGGCGGCATAGGAGTCTCGGAAGAACGCCCGCTTTCTGGCGACTGAGGTCCTCCAGGATCCCAGGAACGAAGATCGGATCTAGGACTCGCTCAGCCCAACGGCCGTCATTCAGGGAGTCTCGAGGTGGCCCGGGCCCCCGCCTCCCCCCGTCGTCTCAGCTGTCCCCGGTTCTGTGCGTGGGCCACTCCTGGGCGACCCCTCGGGGGGTGGACTCGCGGGGCCAGATGGTCCCTCACCCCAGTCTCTGGTAGTATCCGGCGGGGTTGATCCCCCTGGAGCCGGGAGCTCTTCAGTCGACATGGGCTCCCCTGCGGCTGACTCTTCAACGGCGGCTCCCGCGGTTGTCCCCACCTCTGGTGGGGTGTCGGCTGTGAGGTCGACCTCCGGAACAGCCAGGACATTTTGCAGAGCCGGGGGTGGGGAGACTTGTGCTGGAGGGGAGGCCCGAGCCATAGGGCGCTTCGGGGCTGGGGCCTGCTGACCCCTGGATGGTCCTTCCCGAGCCCTCTTCTTGGAGGCGGCTCTCAACAATTTTGCCGCCGGTATTTTCATGGCTGCATGGCATCAGTTGAGTTTTCAGAATAAAAAAAAAAAAAAGAGGAAGAAAAGAAGAAGGAAAGGGGCAAGGAGTGAAGTTTTTGGCTAAGAGTGGAGAAGGCTTACCCCGGTGGGAGATGAGGCCCGCCGACTCCAGGTTGTCCTCCGATAGCAGCTGGGTGTACCGGGGGATCTCGGTGGCCAACAGTAGCCCCAGTGCCTTCCGGTCCCTAGGCTGGATAGCAACGGCGTTCCCCCGGAGGTCGGGGTCTCCCCATTGCGGCCGGACTTGGTTGACATTTACAAAGAAGAAGCGGGACTTCCACCCCTTAATCGATGAAGGAAGAAGGAGTTTTAGGACCCGATTGGGTCGGGGCTGGAACAGCCACCAACCCCTTTGGGCCCTGAGGGAGTGGAAAGTGCGAAACAGGCTAATTCTGGGGGTAATATTTAGGTGGTGACAGAGGATGACGAAAGCGCTGATTACACGATAAGAATTTGGAACTAACTGGGAGGGGTCAAGGAATAGAAGTCAAGGAGGTTGACGAAAAAAGGGGGAAAGGGAGGGCGGAGACCCACCTTTAGGCAGATCTCGTAAAGGGCCACCCGGCCGGGCCGGGAGGATATGACCCTGTCGTCGGGGGTGGCAGGAACAGCTCAACCTCCCGGGGGATCCTATAGCGGGCCCGGATTCTTTCCAAATCCGGTCGCTTCATTATGGAGGTCGTCCCCTCTGGGGACTCCTCCGTCGTCGAGGAGGCGCCGACCCCCAACCAGCGGCCCCTCGATGGGGCTCCACTAGTGACCCTTCGTTGGACCAGAGGGACGTAGTCCTCTGAATCAGAGGATCACTCAATCGAGGGAGAAGGGGTAGGAGAGGTACGATGCCTCTCGGAGGGAGGACGGTTCTCAGAACTGTCCTCCGAGGTCCAAGAAGGGGAACTCATGAGCGGGGAGACAAGTCCAAGATGGGAAAAAGCTAACCTGGAAGGGAAAAAATCAGACGCGGGCCCGCTAGTTGCAGGAGAAGTTGGAGTGTAGGCGAGAAAGAAGACGAAGACAAAGGCGGTATGGTGTCAGTTCACCCCCCTCGCTTAGCTTTATCGGGTTTTCAAATCATCCCGCCATGTCTAGTCGGCCACATGGCCCCTTGCCATACGCTGGCTCGCCTCGAGGAATGCCCCGGCGCGTGGTGTGGCGCACCTTCGACCAGTGGTGGGACCCCGCTGACATCGCCGTAATGAAAGGAAATGATGATGCGGCTTTTCGCGTGAACTTCAAAGAGCCAGTCCTCACTCTCGAGGGCGATCGTGGCAAGCACGGCGTACGGAAGACCGCCTCCTTACATTCCCCGCACCGTCCGCATAAAAGACAAGGATGAGGATCAGCCACATGGAAAACGCCCCTTGAGCCTCAGCGGTGGGGCCCGCTTCGCCCCAGGGGTGAGGGGGACGGGGATCAGCCACGTGGAGAACGCCCCTTGAGCCTCAGCGGTGGGGCCCGCTTCACCCCAGGGGCGAGGGGGCATCTGATATGACTGATCCCATGTCGTCAGAAAAGGTAACGGCGGCTACTGACCCCGGGACCCCCTCGGGGTCACGGGGTGGGGTCATCATTTCTCAACCCCGAGACCCCATCGGTCTCGGGGTGCACTGGCATTTCCCCACCCCCGGGACCCCTCGGGGTCACGAGGTGGGTCATCATTTCTCAACCCCAAGACCCCCACCGGTCTCGGGGTGCACTGGCATTTTCCCACCCCCGGGACCCCCTCGGGGTCACGGGGTGGGGTCATCATTTCTCAACCCCGAGACCCCCACCGGTCTCAGGGTGCACTGGCATTTCCCCACCCCCGGGACCCCCTCGGGGTCACGGGGTGGGGTCATCATTTCTCAACCCCGAGACCCCCATCGGTCTCGGGGTGCACTGGCATTTCCCCACCCCCGGGACCCCCTCAGGGTCACGGGGTGGGGTCATCATTTCTCAACCCCGAGACCCTCTTCGGTCTCGGGGTGCACCGGCGTTCTCCCATCCTTGGGACCCCTTTCGGTCTCGAGGTGGGGGGTCGTCAGCGATTGGCATGAAACTCAACCACCAAGGAAAACGACAACCCCAGGTCGCGTGGTACACTCACGTGATTCCCAGTACTCCCGTGATTGCGCCCCGTTACGGAGGGTCATGCCTCATAACGGCGTATGGCGCGTTGCATGTCCCTGTGCATGGCCATGCCTCGCTACGGCGTACGATTCGCTACCACTTGCAACTGTGCCCAGTCATATCAGCCGACGGCGCGCACTGGAGGCCTTCGCAGCTGTTAGACGCGTGTGATATCACGCCAGCAAGCGGTACGAGGTGTCTCCGGCACGCACAGCGATGGTACGATGGTGATCTTCCAGAGCTGTAAGCTAGGGTATTCGGACAGGTATAAAGGCACGTGCTCGCGCTGTAAGTGGGATCTGAACTCTGGTTTTCTGAACTTTCTTCCTCCCAGCAAAACCCTAACCGCCTCAGCTCTTCTTCGCTGGAGCGGTTCTCTGTCTGAGCCCAAGTGACTGACTTGACCGTCGGAGGGTCCCCACCGATATCGCCGGTCTCCGTGGGACTTTTCTTGCAGGACTTCGAGGAGAGGGACGTCCGTCTTCCCCGACGTTTGAGGCCGGTGACTTGGCGTCATCACTATGTATGCAGCCCATAACATTTCATCACTATTTAAAAGCAAGTTGTTTACCAGATCTCAGTAACATGATGAAACTTTAACAATGAAAACAATAAAATGTACCTCTCCTTGTACCCTATTCAGTTTCTGTGCATCTTTCACTCCTTCAGAATGATAGAAAATCTTTACAGAAACCACCAAAAACACCTCAAAGGATCTCCTCAAAATTGATCAAGCAAGCAGTTAAACAGTATGGACTATAAATCACCACCAGCAATAAATCACCACCAGTAACCTTTCCGCCTATACGAACTTCCCAACAATCTTTGTTTTAAACATGATTCTTATGACATGAACTACAGAATGGAGAAAACTTTCAAGTGAATAGGGAATTTTGTAAGCTTCTAGTATCCAGCTTGATTCCTCAAGAGGTACCATATTATACCTTTACATGCAAACATGATGGTCACTTGTGGTCATATCATTCAATTCAGTGTGCAGGGCTTTTCTTCTTCTTCCTCCTGTTACTGAAGCCAAGACACTGTAGCAAGTGTGGCAAGCAACACTGTTTAAACTCTGCAGTTTCCTCTTTGTGGGGTTTCGGATCTCTATCTGGAGTCAAATCGCTACTGCAAGCAGAGTTAGTTCCAGGTTGATCGGGATTTTCCTGGAGAAGGTCAGCAAGTTTCTTTTTCCCATCAGTTGGAGAAGGTTCAGATTTGGTGTCAGGAAATGTGTCAACAGAGGAGGGTTTATTCAGTTGTTGTGTCTCAGGAGTGCTAATCTGATAGTTTGGAGTACTACCTTCGGAATGAGTGAAATCTGTGTAAAAGAAAATCAGCTGTTCACAAACCAATAACAACAAAAATGCACTTCAGAGAATACAGCAATTGTGGATTTCTAATATTTAAAGCCATATCTTTTTGGGGGTTCATGATCTTACCTCCATGGATGCTGACAAAATCATCTTCACAGTCAGAATCTAACATTGACTGTGAGTCAAAGAAAGTTTCCTCTCTACTGCCTGGGAAAAGTCATAATTAGCATTCATTTAAAAGAACTCATGAGTCATTATTTTTTAATTAACTAGAGGAGCACAAATGCATGGAATCAATTAACTAGATAAGCATAAATGCATGGAATGAATCGTTCCGTTAAGCTTAGGACACCCAAGCAAGATGCAACCATCAAACAGCTTGGCTAAATTTTCAAGACTATGTCGCTAGAAAAGATCTAGAACAACCTATGGAATGCGCTGATAGAAATTGATAAATTAGTAATGATATATCTTCTTAGAGGCATGTTTTTTCTCAAGCATCCTGATAAAAATAGAAATGCACTAAATGTAAGGTTTAGGAGAATAAAAATAATACACATTGATATCTGCCAAATGCATGATGTTGATGGCTTCTTTAAACAAATTAATTTTGCAACAAAACTAATTTATGTTGTTTGAATTGTGGGAACAGAAGTTTGAATAGTTGCAATGACAATATCTTATGCATTTTGCAGATTATCATGAAAGAATTGTCCAGTAATAAAGTTATGCTTCCTTTAAATGATATTTCCTCAAACAATCTTAACTGTTATTTTCTTAGCGCAGCTGTCAATTGTTCTTGAATTCTTACAGTATTCAATTCCACTCTTCAAAATGAGAGTTAAATGGGTATTCTGATTCAAACCAACAACATCAACAGCATAAGATACTTTCATCAATCATCAAGACCATGAGCTGGCACCCTTAAGAATGCCTTGACTGATAGATGCGATACTGTTTTCTGGTTGGTAGGAAGAGTTGTCTTTCTCAGATCAATGCTTTCAGTGGACTTGCTCACTCTAGTGTTTCCATCTTGCACCTAAAAGTTAACAAAACCTTGCCATCATACTTTGATATGGTAATACAGGGGCTGGCACCTTGAAACTTGTAGCCTGATATGAGTAACCATCTCCAGTAAGGAGATACGCTATGTCAAATGGGCCATATGGAACACACACTAACCCAAGCCTGATTATTTCTCTAATCCCAGCTGAAAGCCAAAGCCCCTTGTATGACACACTTGTTAATAAAATCTCAAAGCTGACTTATTTATGATCATTTATATCAGATGTTATCCTGAGCTACTAACTCCTGACATCTGTGTCTCTAACAATAAAGAAGAGGCTTTCAAAGGCTGCACAAACTGTGCACAAAATCAGCAAATTCTGCCTCACATAATCAAAGTTATAGAAAGGAATATTGAATCAACACAATTCTTCAACTCAGATCCAGCAAACAAGTAATGACAATTATATGCTAACATCTGTGTCTCTAACAACAAAGAAGGGGCTTCCAAAAGCTGCACAAACTGTGCACAAAATCAGCAAATTCTGCCTCACATAAACAAACTTATAGAAAGGAATATTGAATCAACACAGTTCTTCAACTCAGATCCAGCAAATGAGCAATGGCAATTATATCCTTGCACCAAGTCCCAACACAATATAAATGCAACGAGCCACGGCCTGGACCTAGTTCTTCTATATCAAATCTGTCAATCTAAGTATCATTTCATTATTTAGAGAAGTAGTAATTTACATACAGGATGTATTATCCCGATAAGGAAGATGGATCACTTAGAATTTCTTAGCAAACTTTTGTCCAAGCAAATTTAACCTATTTGAACTGCATAGTTAGGCCAAGCTAATGCACTTGTATGGCAAGTTTTCCTCTAGTATTTTACTTTTCATTGGCACTGCTTAAATGAAGGAAGACCCCACTTATTAATTATTAAAGTTCACAAACTTGACTTATGAAACATGCAGATTACAAATCCAGAATCATAGGTTTAGGTTTTAAGGTCAGCTGAAGTGTTTGCTGCCAACACCTGACACTCTAAAATAGCCTTGCAGTCAAATATTTTGCAGCAAGGACATCATCTTCCATATATCTTGTATGCTGACCAATTATGGAAAGAATTCTGCTGATGACTTTTCAAAGTCAGAAAGAAATTCTACGACAACAGAATTAATTGAAAAGAAGTCAAAGTAAACTGTTTCTTGAAGCTGGTCACTAGGGAAATTTTGGCCCTCGTATCATCCACAGAAGGTCAGCTATACATTGATATGTAAATAGAATGGAACACTAGGAAAACATCCGAAACTTGCAAAAAAACACAAAAATACAGAACTTTGCAAGAATAGGAGAAGCTACAAATCTGATTTCTGAATCACTTACTAAAAGGTTAAAAAGCTAAAATAAGTTTGCAGGAAAATCTTACACACCAAATTTTACAGTATCGCGAATCCACAATGTCATTGAAGATATACAGATATAAATATTGAATACGCCAAAAGAACATAAATATCATCAAATATACTATTTTTTTAATTGGCTTTCAATGATGACCAAATAGACTGAACATCGAATTAGTGACACAAAACATCATAAAGTATGATTCTTCCATAATAAGATGTCAAGCACATATATAACCAATAATAATTATTTACAAACATATATTTAGCAGTTTCATTCACGAAGATGTGATACTTAGCCTGAGATAATGAGACAGAAAGTGCCAGGAACCCATGGATCAAACACAGATATCATCAATGAAGTTCAAATGCAAAGGCTATAAAATATCAACTTATAACCCAATAATTCCAAAGATCGACTTGTATAGTGTTTTACAAATTGCAACCATGAACATGGAAATAACAATACCATCCCCCAACACCTAAAGGAAAAAAACTCGAATCTTATAAGGAAAAAAATCTAGACCAGTGAAATGCACGATCAAAAATAGAAGAAAATAAAGCTGCCTATCCTGAGAAATGCTGAATCTCATTAATCAGCCACATTTAATATTATCCTTTGATAATTCTCCATGATGTAAGATTATACGGTAAAAGAATCTGGCTTCTTGTCAAACTGCTCAAATAATTAAAAAAGATGTCATCATAATATAACCAGTAACAAATCGGTCTGGAGATTATGAACCTCAGAAAAAAAAAAGAACACAAACAGACAAGAGATCACAACGTATCAACTCATAGTTCTCGATATCACAGTATGGGATCTCTTCTCCAACAGAAAGGCAACAAGAGCCCATCAATTCAAGAAATACACAGAATAAAACCTAATGAATCAAAAAGAAAACCATACCGGATTGCGGCGGCTTGATCTTAGAACTCAATTCCCCGGCGGAGCCCCTCGGTCTGAGGCCCCTCTTCCTCGCATTGGGGCCCACTACGACCGGAGACCTCGCGGCTGGATCCGAGTGGTCGTCTTTGCGCGTGGAGACGCGGGAGCCCATGGCTAATAAGAGGAACAGAGTCTTTCAGCCCCAGAGCCTGGGAAGCTCTGATCTTTGCGAAAACTTACAGAGAGGAAAACAAAGGACAGCTAAGAAAAGTACATAAAGATGGCAACAGAGACAAAGAAAGCAACAAAGAGAAAAGAGAAGGACTGGAGACTGGAGACTGGAGAAGACTTGGTGCTGCGAACAGGGGCCCAAGATCCCATGCCTAAGAACAAGAGACCCTTCTCATTGGAGACTGGTGCTAGAGAGAGAGAGAGTGAATAAATTTAGATACTGGTTGAATGGAATTGATTCAAATGGAGGACAAATTGCTTGGGGGTGGGGCCCACAGGTAGCGTGGAAATATTTTCACCAACGTTCGTCGCATGTATTTATACTTGCAAACTGTTGCATTATGGTGAAATAAAGGAGGAGGGTACGTACCTTGCCAGAGTCCAGAGAAGATCTGCTTCCATGTTTGTCTTAAAGATAGTTGGAAGGTGGTAAATTGAGTGTACAAGATAAAAAGAAGCTATGATTATTGGCAAAGTCTTAACTCTCGACTTTTTATTTTAAAAAACAAACTAACATCTTGATTTATCTTGACGTTTGAAAGAAGAATAATTCAAAAGGTATTGATTAAGATACAAAAAAGACGAATGATGGCAAGACAGAACCATCCTGACACTCAAGTAGTAACTTATCCTGACGTTACATCCAATAATATTTATTAAAATTTAAATCATAATTGTAGGAATTATAAGATGATATGTGCATGCATAAAAAGGCCAGCCACTTGTACCATAAAAATTTTTCGTAGAAAATTTAACACCATTCCATAGCTCGAGAGATATTGTATTTCTTAAAGTTAATTTTCAGAGTTAAAACTTAAAATCAGTCATTTGCTCAAGCTGCAGGGCTTGATCCAGTGAAGGTCCGTGACTAAGATTCTTAGTGTGAAGAACTAGTTTGACAATAATATATATTTCAAAATATTGAAATGCTTGCAATGAGATTATGATCTTCCTCAGAAGAATAAGACTTTCAAATGAGTTCCTCTCCAAGGCAATGACTGTTAGTCGATAGAAAAGGACTGATTCTTCTCCTAATATGTCTAATTTTCAGACAAAACGTACCTCTTCTGAAGCACGTGGATGTGGGGAAGCCACTGCATTTGTAACTGTGAAGGTTTCAATGCCACCACCAACCTCAAGTGAATGTCTTGCCTTTGCTTTCTTTAATGAGTGAATTGCAGTGCAAGAATGGACAGGTTCAGAGTATTCAAACATGGGGAGAGTCAAGAAGTGTTGCATTGTGGGAAGAGGCAGTAAAGGAAAAGGCAGGACAAAAGGTGGTGGTTTAATGCTTTATGGGACCATCTGGGAAAAGACCAGGCCACACCAATGAAGCCACCCTGTGGTTGCAAGACATTATTGGCAATCATTTGAGGACCATGGAGGCAGATGCCATCTATAACTATAAGCCTTCGCACTTTGTCAGCACGTTTCACATGTATCAGCCACTCATCTACAAGTTAAATTAGTCCATCTAAGAGGGGCCATATCAGTCAATAAATTTGGTCTCACTGCCATCTTTTAGAACACATGAACATCTTAAAGACCTGGTCATCTGTTCACATGCAGTCAACCGGCTGTCTGTGTCTCAAATCGGCTGTTTCCTTTGCACCCTTTATTATCTACCATTCTACCCATTGTAGAGGAGAGAGAGCTCTATCACTGTCTTTTATGGTGGGCATTTATTTGAAGGGTTAGATATTAAGAATTTGTTTGAATCTTTGAAGGAAAAGGAAGGGAAGAGCGAAGGAAGAAGAAGGGAGGATAAAAGAGGGCTATTACCCTTTTCTTATTCGAGAAGAAGAAAAGAAAAAAAAAAAAGATGATTTATGTTCATCTTGTTTACATAAATAAAAAGAGAAATAAGAAGAAAAGTTATATTTATAAAATCATAAATATATTCTTTACTACAAGAGGAATTTAAAGCAATTGTAAGAATAAAATTGGAAAGATAGAACCAAATATTATTAACCATTCTTTGCCTCCTCTTTATTTCCCAATCTTTAGAGGTAAAGAAATTTGAATATTTGAGAAAGAATGGAGGGGAACAAGCAACACTCATTTCCCCCTCCTTCCTTCCTTTCACCTCTCCTCAAACTGGAGTTTTTGTTATCCTTCCCCTCCTGCCCTCCCCAAAATCCAAACGGAGCCTAAAGAAAATTGTTTTGAATGCCTTAGATGATGTGTGGTACAGTACAACTGAAGCTCATGAATATTGCTAATATGGAATCCCAGAACTTTAAGCACCAAAAGAAATAGTGGAGGCCCAGTTGTAGACACTTTTCTTCCTTGTTTCAATTGGTTTCAAAAGTCGTTCTAGTCTTCACTTACCAGTGAAGCAAACCGCTTCTTTATTTATTGATTTGGACAGGGAATGTTTGTTGGGAATATCATCTTTCTTTGTTTAGGTCTGACAAGCTACGAAGTAGGAAAGCAAATTCTTGGTGATCATTTCAGACCAGAGTTGTTTACCATAACTAGCCAATTTTCTGACACCAATGATGCTAGTTACATGACAAAGGACAATAGAACCAAAAAATCCCGTACAAATGAGACTTGGAGTCTATTAACAGACCATGAAGTACACTGTCAGAGAGTAGCAGGGCAAAACTTTTCCCCACAGCTGCTGCTAATTGTTGGATCAGCGGAAACAGCCAGTACTAGGGGCGAAGCAGTGCTTACAGATAAAATTCCCATGGCAGCCGCAACTATCTCAAGATTCCATAATTCAGCTGGCATCATCCACTGTCAAGTTCTCACACCGTAAGTGGTCTTCTTGATTTCCACTATGACTTGGTGTTACTTTCATCTGATTAGTTTGCCCAAGTGAAAGAACAATGAGATTTCAGTCACAATTCCTTTCTGTTAATTTCTGCTAACAAAACATTAGAAATGTTTACCTTCCAGCAATTATAATTTTAATCATATGAAACATCCTCAAGATTCATAAGTTTCAAAATGAACAAATATATCTTGATCCCTCAAAAAGTAAGATCATACATTCCAAAAGCATAATTGATCAAATTCATGGTTTTGCTAACATCATTTACAACAACATTCCAACAAAAAAAAAAACGCCAAATGCCATTTACAACATTCGCAGC
Source organism: Calamus simplicifolius (assembly GCA_900491605.1). Lineage (NCBI taxonomy): Eukaryota > Viridiplantae > Streptophyta > Magnoliopsida > Arecales > Arecaceae > Calamus > Calamus simplicifolius. The sequence goes on along the minus strand of UESW01004888.1, from coordinate 467,908 downwards.
CATTTCAGTCATACTGAACAGGAGATCAGGAAATCAAATGAATTGTTCACCAAACCCTCTGAAAAGCAACTAGAAGGCTCAGGGGGCATGGAGTCTTGGAGTGAAAAATGACCCCAAAGATCCAAATTCTCAGGAATTAATTTGAAGTTCAAATCAGAAATACACATCAGTGGTGTCATAGAAGAGCACCAAAATCTCCACAAGAACATTGTCCATCTGTGAACTTGTGAAGCCGCTTGCTATCCCGAACAATAATTTCTCGTTTTGTCAATACTGAAAAGCACTTCACAGAGCTATGACAGTCCCTGCACATAGTGATGTTCTTAACAACTCGTACGGATGCACCTTCTGCCACGTTTATCAAACCAAAAGCAATAGCCAATCTTTCACTATGGTGAGTAATGGAACCAAATTTCTTCTCCTCATCCTCATCATCGGATATATCTATGCTTTTATAGGGAACATATCCCAAACCCTTGGCTTTTTCGAGTAAGCTTTCCAATAGTTCATACATTTCAGCACTCTGAGCGTGGGATCTATCATCAGCTCTAAAGAAATAAATCTTGTCTTTGATGCTAATCCAACTTCTATCTCTCAGGAATCCAATTTTCTCATCTTTCATGAGCTTCCTCACCCTTGATACATCCTGCCATCTCTCTGCCGATATGTACATATTCAACAACAACACATGGGTCTCAATCCCTTTAGGCCTGAGTTCTAGCAACCTCTCAGCAGCATAAAAACCTAGTTCCATATTCCCATGGCTCCGGCATCCTGCAATTAAAATAGACCATATGATCTCATTGGGCTCAAAACCCATCTTCTTCACAAAAATAAATGCATCCTCCAACCGCCCCAACCTCACAAACATATCGACCATGCATGCATAGTGGTCCATAACGGGCTTTATCCCATACTCATTCTTCATCATGTTGAAATAGTACTCAGCCTCGTCGACCATACCAGCATGGCTGCAAGCTGAGAGAACTCCAACAAAGGTAACTTGGTTCGGCCTCACCCCAGCCAATCTCATGTCCTCAAACAGCAGTATTGCTTCCCTAGACCGACCATGCTGAGAGTAGCCTGTGATCATGGAAGTCCAGGATATCATAGTCCTTCTTGACATCTCTACAAAAGCTTTTGTTGCCTTTTCAGTGCATCCACACTTATTATACATGTTCACTAATGCGCTGCTCACAACCACATCAGATAGAAATCCTGTCTTGATGGTCTGGGCATGGATCTGCTCACCCTGCTCCAAAGCTACAAGGCCACTGCAAACAGATAGGATGCTCGAAAAGCTGAACAGGTCTGGTTTCATTGCCGATTGATTCAACTTAAGGAACATTCTAAGAGCCTCTGTTCCACTATGATGAGCTGTGACATCATCCTTTGCTGAATTCATCATCTGAGCATGGCCAGCAATCATCGCGTTCCATGTTATTAGATTAACTGTCTCCATTTCATCAAACAATCTCCTTGCTTCATCGATCTCCCCACATTTCAGATACAAGTACATGATTGAGTTCTTCACGGGAACATTTGATTCACATCCAAATTTGATGCAGAAAGAGTGGACTTGCTTTCCAAGACAAAGATCTCGCACCTCACAGCACAAGCTTAGAGCACTTGTCAATGTGTACTCATTCATTCAACATTTTCTGAAAGCATCTCAACAAATAGTCTCAAGCCCAGCTCAGCATCCCCTAGATCACCACAAGCTGATATGACTGTGGTCCACGAGATCACATTCTTATCTGGAATTCTTTGAAAGGCCTTCACTGCAGACTCCAAGCTCCCACATTTAGAGTACAAGCTACAGAGAGAGTTCCCCATGCTTGTATTAGACTCAATTCCATACTTGATCATGTACCCATGAACTTGCTCGCCGAGCTCAATAGAATACAAGGCGCAACATGCACTTAGAACAGCCCCTAACGTATAATTGGTCGGGTAGACCCCCGCTTCCAGTAGCTGAACAAACACTTGAACTGCACGGTCCGGTTGAGAATTATGAACATAGCCAGTGATCAATGCTGTCCAAGTCACAATATTCCTATGGGGCAATTTATCAAAGAGCTTACGGGCATGGCCTGGAGAACCACATTTCATGTAAGCATTGACAAGTGCCGTCGATACAAAGAGATCTCTATGAGTTCCAGTCTTGATAACGTGAGCATGGAGGATCTCAGCATCAGGGAGCGACCTGTCATCGATACATTGTTGGAGAAGAGGGACATAAAGGGCCGACTCGACTCGGCTGCCTTCACTTAGGATGTCGAGTGCTTTCTGGACATCGAGAGGCTGTGGCAACGCATCAGAGTTGTTCTCGGACGTCAGTGGGCTTCTCTCGTAGGCCAGGCTCTATAATCAAAATCCAAATTTTACATGAATCATTCATCGAAACAGAGACAGGTAATTAAAACAAAGAAAAATCACCACTCGAAGAGGTCTATAGGGACGGTCTCAATGGATTCCAATGGCTGTATGAAGGGGGACAAAACAGCTAGTTAGTACGTCAAGAGGCTGTGCCAGTGCCAATACCTCTGAGCTGCTCTCCGGGGGTGGCGGGCTTCGCTGGTGGGCAAGGCTCTGTGGTCAAAATTCAATTTTTACATCGAATTATTCATCGAAACAGAGATTGGTATGAGAAAAATCACAACTTGCTGGGTTTGAAGTGAAAGATGGATGGATTCCAGTGATTACAAAGACATGGCTAAACCAAAGAACACTAATTAGTTCTGGATCGAAAGGAGGAGGTGATTACCTTTTCGAGGGGAAGAGACGTAGGGGGGGGGAGTTTTCTGAGGTCGGGGTCGAGCTTGTGCAGGGTGGCTTTAATAGCAAGTGAAGGCAGAGATGCCATTAACTAGAGAAAAAAGAAAAGCGAAGAGAGTAGTAGTACTAGGAGGAGGAAGCGGAGAGAAGAGGTGACATGATATCAGTGCATTATTTTTGTGGGACTTTTTTTTGCATGGCATCTTTCCTTGTGGTGTAGAGGGAGTCTCAGCCTAAATCTATGGGATAAGGATTGTAAGCTTATGGTTTACTCCTGCGGTGCGGAAAGGAGAGCATGGCCTTGGAAAGAGAGTGACCACGTTACCACCGGTATAGCACCCCATTTGAAGCAAATACATTTTTAAATTTTTATGATATTATTATTATGATAAATTTATTACTAATAATTATTCTAATATTATTATAATATAATCGATAAATAATTCTAATATATTTATAATATTTAGATATTATAATATTATGATAACTTATATAATATAATAATTAATATAGTATTATTATTATTATTATTATTATTATATTTAATATATTATACAATACAATGACTATATTATTACATAACATAATAATATTATATATTAATTCAAATAATTATTATAATTGCTGAATTATAATCATAATTATATTTAATTATGCTTAACTAAGTAGTTAACAATTATTATAATATTTATTATTATAATCCTTTTGAATGAATGAAATTAAAGTTTAATTTTTTAAAAAAATATTATAAAAAAATCTACTCTAATGCATTTAGAGCAACCAAGCTATACTTCCAAAATAGCATGTCAAAGTCTGTCGATTCCGTCACCCTATTTACCCAACATAAATATGTTAACAGAAAATCGCCAGCAATTACAGGAGGAGGAGAGTAGAAGCTAATCATCCAACCAAATAATCAGATAATCCTGATTTTTTTTTCTCTTAAAAAAATCAAATCAAAGAAATTGAAAATTAAATGTTTGCAAATAAAACAGTGTGTAATTAGGACGTATTTTTCATGGGGTCATGAATCCTTAATATTGGATTAAGATATCTCAGGATGAAGAATAAAAAAATAGATAAAGGTAACATTAGACAACAATTAAGAAGGCCAAGCCGTATCAAGATGCCAAAGAAAAAAAAGGAAAAGAAAAAAAATACTACAGAGTCAAGAAAATAGAAAAGGAATTGAGATTGAGACCAAAAAAAAAAACTAAATAAGAACCAAAAACATCCTCACGCATGTCTTCTGATTTCATTTGTTGCCACCAAGTCACATTCCTTCAACGTCGGGAAATAAAGATCCTCCTCCTCGAAGAAGCTCCTGCAAGAAAGTCTCCGGAGACCGATTGCACCGATGGGGACCCTTCGACGCTCAAGTCAGTGCTCTGGGCAACAGCCACAAGCTTGAGAAAGCTCAAAAGAAAGAAGAGAGAGAGGCTTAGAGTCGTGCTCTCTATGAGCAATAATAAGCGTTAGGAGTGTAGTGAGTTACCAGTTACCTCGTGGGGGGTCCTCTTACCCATTTTATTGATGTTTGGAGTCTATGAGACTTGAGGCATTATCACTTGTCAGAGCATTTATGATGGTGGCAGCAATGATAGCAATGTCAGGGTTTGCTTCTTAGTGGCACATCATAAGTGCAGGTCATATCCCATCAAATGTGAGTGGATGCATAGTTGGCAGGTACTGCTTGATTTGGACAACTATTGTAGGCTGCTGCAGGGAATGGCCGACCGTTATGGCGTTTGCCAGATGTGCTCTCCACGCCACACTTCCGTTGCTTTGTGCGGACAGTGATGGGCGATAAGGTCAGGCACATAGGCCCCAAAGTATAGCCGCTGAGGCAAAAGATGAAGTTTGGAGTTTAAGCCGGCTCTGTTCCTTGTAGAGCATTGATTATAGAGTACATGCATGGCATTGTTCATGCCCTTGGATGAGCTTCAGAGAAGGCCATGGGTGAACACTTGCATAGCACTATTATGGCCGAGCACTGTTCATGCCGAGGCCGAGAACTGTTCATGCCGAGGACGAGCACTGTTCATAGCTGAGCATTGTTTATGCCGAGGCCGAGTACTGTTCATGGCCGAGCACTGTTCATGCCGAGGCCGAGGGGAAGAGGCCGAGCACTGTTCATGGCCGATCACTGTTCATGCCGAGGCCAAGCACTATTCATGGCCAAGCATTGTTTATGCCAAGGCTGAGAACTGTTCATGGTCGAGCATCGTTCATGCCGAGGCCGAAAATTATTCATGGCTGAGCACTTTTCATGCCGAGGATGAGCATTGCTCATGGCCGAGCACTGTTCATGCCAAGGCCGAGTACTGTTCATGGCCGAGCACTGTTCATGCCGAGGGCGAGTACTGTTCATGGCCTAGCATTGTTCATGCCGAGGCTGAGTACTGTTCATGCCGAGGCCAGGGGAAGAGGCCAAGCACTGCTCATGGCCAAGCATTGTTCATGCCAAGGCAGAGTACTGTTCATACCGAAGCCGAGGGAAGAGGTCGAGCACTGTTCATGGCCAAGGCCGAGCACTGTTCATGCCAAGGCGAGTACTGTTCATGCCGAGGCTGAGGGGAAGAGGCCGAGCACTGTTCATGGCCGAGGCCAATCACTATTCATGTCAAGGCCGAGTATTGTTCATACCGAGGCCAAGGGGAAGAGGCCGAGCACTGTTCATGGCCGAGGCCGAGGGAAAGAGGCCGAGCACTGTTCATGCCAAGGCCGATGGAGTGTCTTCCCGAGGCCGAGGGGCTGTCTGGCTGAGGCCGAGGGTGTGTCTTCCCAAGGCCGAGGGACTGTCTGGCTGAGGCCGAGGAGATGTCTTCCCGAGGCCGACTCCAAAAATGATTGGTCCGACCCCAATGAGATTACCATTGCCCATGGGGCTTATTGGGCCCATCAAATGCTCCCCACACTCCTGAGTTTGTACGACTGCATGCCTTGCATCCACCAAGCGAAAGGAGTGTAGGAATTATAATATCTTTCTTTTGCACTTGTCTCTGCATGCCAGTGTTGGATAGTTTCCATCTGTCTTGTGTGGACTTATGACCATGTTTGCATGCTCTCTTGTGCTTTTGTCTGCTTAAAAACTTTAGTAATGTTGGAGGTAAATTGATTACCTTATACTGGCTGGGAGCAGCCAGTAATCCTCTCACGACGCAGGGTCTGGAAGCGGATGTCCGTCAACTGTGAGTTGGGGAGTCAGTTTCTCTGACAGTGAGTTGACTTTGGGTCTTCTACTTTTGTCATGAAATTTGGAGATGGGTGCCTGTCAACTGTGAGCTGGGAAGTTGGCCTCTCCCAACTGTGAGTTGTCTTTGGGTCTTCTACTTTTGGTTGGCTAAAAGTGCCCAGCAATATGTTGCAAGTATATAATTTAGATAAAGATCTTACCCGATTAGCCATTGGCCGTTGAGGTAGATTTAAAGCCGCTGAGGCTAAAGTGAAGCCGTTGAGACTGTGATAAAGCTGTTGAAGTTGTAATGAGGCCACGGAGGCAAAGGAATGGAGCCGCTGAGACTGCAGTAATGCCGCTGGGACAGATATGAGGCCGTTGGGGCTAAGATGACACTGTTGATGTTGTAATAAGGCCATGAAGACAGAGGAACAAAGCCGCTGAGGCTGCAATAAAACTGCCTCGAGGGTTTCGCAGTCGGCCCGAGTGGTGACCCAAGGGTTGCTGAAGTTGTCGGATTCCTTTTAACCCCGAAGGGTGACCTGAGGGTGCGTGGATCAGGCTCAGGTGTCTTTTAACCCCGAAGGGTGACCTGAGGGTGCGTGGATCAGACTCAAGTGTCTTTTGAACCCCGAAGGGTGACCCGAGAGTTGCTATGATGGGATCGTGCTTGGGAGCCTTTAACCCCAGAGGGTGACCTGAGGGTGCTTGGACCAGGCTCAGGTGCCTTTTAACCTCGGAGAGTGACCTGAGAGTTAAGAGTCGTCATATGTCTTTTAGCCCCGAAGGGTGATCTGAGAGTTGAGAGTCATCAGGTGCCTTTTAACCTTGGAGGGTCATCTGAGAGTTGAAAGTCGTCAGGTGCCTTTTAACCTCGGAAGGTCACCTGAGAGTTGAGAGTCGTCAGGTGCCTTTTAAACCCAAAGGGTAACCTGAGGATGCATGGACCAGGCTCAGGTGCCTTTTGACTCTGAAGGGTGACCTGAGGGTGCACGGACCAGGTTCATGTGTCTTTTTTCTTTGTGCCGATGATCTTTGTTGCCGACGCTGGAGTCAGTCTTTGTTGTCGAGCTGGCCTCGGGCTTAGGTGCCGATGTTGGAGTCGATCTCTCTGCAATGCATTCAAGTATTAATGAAAATAAGCTTTTCTCAAAGTGTAGTGTACTTAGCTTTTGTAGCTTTTTGGCCTTTGCGTCGTGTTTGATGACGCTGGGGGTCGGCATGGAGTCGGGACAGAGCTTTCCCCTGCTTTTTCTGGTGCTGGATCAGGGTAATTTTGTGAAGGCGAAGAAGACTATTCGAGAGCGGAGGAGAACCAGCATTGTTGGTTTCTTTTGGCATTAATGGAGCCTTGACATCCAAGTACATGAAATGGAAGGTCAAAATGACCCCTCCACCCAATATCCTCTCTCTGTCCTCTTATTGGCACCAAGCTTCCTTTCCTTCATATATTAAATATTGTTCATTTGGGTTTGCATGGCATGGCACTGGGCTGGGACTTGGACCACGTCCTCGATCCTCCCCCGCATAGCCAAGCCAAGACCTTGCTTCTTAGAGGAAACCCGGCCAAAAAATGTGCCAGGTGATGATGATGATATGGCACTTGATGCGGATGGTTTGGAGGGAGAAAAAAAGGCGGCTGAGGAGGAGTGCCAATCAGCTCCTATCGGTCGAAGATAGCCTCGGGGTCGCACGCCTCTTGTGGATTACAATTGTCCGAGTGAAAGAGGCTGTCATTGTGAAGCGCCTTTAAAGAAATTTATCACCTTATGTTGATTTGGATACATAAGCCTGCTGGTAGTCTACCCCCCAGAAAGCAAGTTGATTGGAGTGAAGGTGCTGGCGCCCTTGCTTGGGCCTCCCCACATCGCCATCCGTAGGAGAGGAGGCCGTTTGGACAGCGAGTGGTGGCGCTCTTGCTAGTGAGCTCTTGCTTTTGAGCTTGAAGATGCTCATGCTGATGAGCTTGATGGCGGTAAGCCTCTCGCTGGGGAGATCTCCTGTGGGATGGATGATGACTGGCCTGAGCAGCAACTAAAGAGGGAGCGAAAGCTCTTGCTGGCTACTGTGTAGCCATGAAATATTTCTTTGGAGCTTTGGGCAGCTTCCATTAATGCTCAAATTTGCAGGGCAAGGGTGGCATGCTATTTTGCCTGAGTGGGCTGAGGTAGTGGCGATGATGGAACAGAGAGCCGGCCTCCTGTTGCTTAGCTCGTTGAGGGTGCCCCCCCAATGTTACTGGCAGAAGCCTCTTGGGTCTTTGTCATCACCATCTTTTTATCCACCATTGTTATTGTAGAGGAGCGAGAGCTTGTAGATTAGTGTCAGAGAGCTCTGTTCTCTCCCCCTTCCTAGCGGGCCAATCTGTTGCCTTCAAGTCACGTTCCTTCAACATCGGGAAACGAAGATCCTCCTCCTCGAAGAAGCTCCTATAAGAAAGTCCCCGAAGACCGATTGTATCGATGGGGACCCTCCAACGCTCAAGTCAGTGCTCTAGGTAATAGTCGTAAGCTTAAGAAAGCTCGAAAGAAAGAAGAGAGAGAGGCTTAGAGCCGTACTCTCTATGAGCAAGAATGAGCCTTTAGGAGTGTAGTGAGTTATTAGTTACCTCATCGGGGGTCCCTCTTACCCATTTTATTGATGCTTGGAGTCTGTGAGACTTGGGACATGATCACTTGTTAGAGCATTTATGATGGTGGCAGCACTGGCAGCAATATCAAGGTTGCTTCTTAATGGCACATCAGAAGTGCAGGCCATGTCCCATCAAATGTGAGTATCTGCATAGTTGGCAGGTACTGCTTGATTTGAACAGTTGTTACAGGCTGTTGCAGGGCATGGCTGACCGTTACGACGTTTTTCAGATGTGCCCCCCATGCCACACTTTCATTGCCTTGTGCAAATAGTGATGGACGATAAAGTTAGGGATGTAGGCCCCAAAGTGTAGCCGCTGAGGCAAAAGATGAAGTTTGGAGTTGAAGCCAGCTCTGTCGGCTCTGTCCCTTGTAGAGCATTGATTATAGAGTACGTGCATGGCACTGTTCATGCCCTTGGATAAGCTTCAGAGAAGGCCGTGGGCGAATACTTGCATGGCACTGTTAATGCTAAGGCCGAGCACTGTTCATGGCCGAGCACTGTTCATGCTGAGGACGAGTCATGTTCATGGCCAAGCACTGTTCATGGCTGAGCACTGTTCATGCCGAGGCCGAGCACTGTTCATAGCCGAGCACTATTCATGACCGAGCACTATTCATACCGAGGCTGAGTACTGTTCATACCGAGGCCAAGAGGAAGAGGCTAAGCACTGTTCATGCCGAGGCCGAGTACTGTTCATGTCGAGGCCGAGGGGAATAGGTCGAGCACTGTTCATGCCAAGGCCGAGTACTGTTCATACCGAGGTCGAAGGGCTGTCTGGCTGAGGCCGAAGGAGTGTCTGGCTAAGGCCGAGGAACTGTCTGGCTGAGGCCAAGGGAGTGTCTTCCCGAGGTCGACTTCAGAAATGATTGATCTGACCTTGATAAGATTACCATTGCCCATGGGGCTTATTGGCCCTATCACCATTCTTTAGCACGCTCCCAATTCCCAGCTATTTCTCTGCCTCCAAGGATTAACGTCCCATGAACCATCCAAGGATTTACAGTGTAACCACCTCCCACGAGACCTAAATCCTCTCTAAAATCCACTAAATCTTCTCTATTATCCCAGTAAAATTCAGCACATCGCAATTATACGCGCCCTATTCGTTCATTCTTGGACTTGCTTTCTTCCCTCGATCACTTCATCTTCCAATTAAATAATGCGAGCCAAAATAACGATGGCATATGCCAAATTTTACGCTAATTTATGTGCCTTCATAAAATAAAAGGCTGGCACGTATCAATTATACGTGCTTCATTCTCCAGCTCTTAGCCCTCTTCCTTTGTGTGAGGAATCAAAAACAAAAGCAATGTTGTACATGGAAATTGAGGAAAATATTCTCTCTTTTTTCCTTCTATTTCCATGTCACATGAAAGTAGGAAGAATTCTCTAGCACTTAGGCTATGTTTAATATGGGGGATATCCTCCGGATATCCTCTTTATCCTCAAAAGCTATAATTAGGGAATAGTTCTGAAAAAGTTTAACCAGAAAGAATAACCCATGTTTATGGGTTATCCTCTGAACTTATTCCCTAAGGTAGTGTTTGATAGGAAAAATATTATCTATGGATAAGTGTACGGGATAGAGTTTATCCCTGGCTATCCCTAGGGATATTCTTTGGCTATCCCATTGATCATATCAAATGCAAAAAGGTAATCCATAGGATAACCTTTTTTTACTCTTATTTGAAGGGATAACCAGCTATTCCTACATTTTCTAGGGAATAAATTGAGGGGATATCCCATAGTTAACCATGGTTAACCATGGATTATCCCTTTGGTTAACTTTATTCTCTGCTATCCCTTATAGTTATGGCTTTGGGAATAAGAGGGAATATCCTCTGGATATCCCTTCTTATTCCCTATTTCAAATACTACCTAATAAGGATTTTAGGAATAACTAAAGTTATCCCTTGATGGTAAAGCTGTTATTTTAAAAAGATGGTTATCCCTTAAGCTATTCCCTGGATAAATGCTATTCAATACACTTATCCAGTGATAGCTTTTTATGAATCAAACACTACCTTAGCCTTTTTCTCAAAGAGAAAACTAATATAAAGATGAGCATTAAATATAATGTTGTATATAAAAATTAAAAAAAATATTCTCTTTTTCAATGGAGAAACTTTATCTTTGCTTCCTCTTTATATATAGCTTAGAATTGTACTTGAGGGCCCTTGACTTTTTTTTTGCCACTCTATAAATTGCTTAATTAGATAATATGGTGCAATAGTTATTTTGATGAAGCACAATTGATGAGTATTGAATCTACTCTTTAAGCCATCTATTATGGTATAAAATAATAAAGCTACAAAGTTATAATAACTGTAATAATGATTTTAGATGGTATCTAATATATTATACATATTGATCATAAAAAGTATTTAAACTATATTTATTATTTGCAAGTTATGTTGTTAATAATCGGATACTTACTTTGTAAAAGTACAATTTTTTGTCCATCCATTTTCCCTACAAAATAAAGATTAAAGGCATCTACTGAAAATAATTTAGTCAACAGAACTATTATTCTTTCAAGATAAATTTGTTATTACAAATATTATTCAATTCTGATAACTCTAAATCATATTGGCTGAGGCAAACAATGGTGGCTATAATTATTTAGTGCCCAACAACAATTTCTATGATGGTTTTCTTCTTGCTGAGAAATCCTATGAGACAATATCAAAACCTAGTATGGAAAAAATGTTTTACATGCCTAAATGAACACCTAGCATACGATTGGATATTTATTGGAGCACTACTTACTAAGCTCCAACTAAACTAAGAATTGAGTCAGATTGAGATCAATTTCGTTGTGGTAAGTTCAATTCTTTTAAAACTCTTTAACTCGTCATAGACCAATTTATTAATACTATAATAATCTATACTAAATTCTAGCAACTTAAGACTCAAAATCTTTAGTTGATAAGTAGAGAATGTGTCCAACGTGACAAACATTAATTTAGAAGTTCACATGTAACCTCCACACATATACACACATGCTAAGAGAATCATACTTTGGCACATGAAGTATCTTATCCTTATCCTAGGAACTCTTTTCTTTGCTTGATGCATTGGCTTATATCAACCTTAAATTATAATTTAGGGAGTGAAATTTCTTTACTCTTTGAATAAAATTATCATTTATAATGGCATTTTTGTAAGATCAAATACAATGAGAATCAATGGTAATGAAAATTTTGTAATTTTAGGCATAAGTCAGGTTCATTTTGAAAAAAATAGAGAAGAATTACTGCCCCATTATGCTCTTTCTTTTTCCTTCTTCACTCCTTTCCTCTCTACTCAATTCTTCTCATAACACTTCCATTACTTCTTGGTAGGAGGTGGCAAATAATATCAATGGAGCATAAATGGGTTGTATCAGTTGTAATAGCAACCAAGTCATCCTAAGACTAACCTATTTATTAATCATGTCTATAATTTAGATTTAAACTTGATTTGTGTGTTATGTGAGTTATACAGTATTATTCAGGTCGTATTTAAGTTGATACTAATACATTGACCTATTTTCATTCTGTATAATTTAAAATCATAATTCTACTCCATCTAACTTGTATAATCTATGTAACCAATATAATACTAATTTAATCATAAAATAGTTATATATCCACAATCATTACTGAAGTATCAAATTATAGTTTAGTTTATTTCCATCCGTTAGATCTTACATGAGAACAAACTAATAATTTCGATAGTTAAAAATTAAAAGATAAAATTAACTTGGATAAGATAAATAAGTCTAGCAGGTTATCTCTGAGTTTGTCGATAGTATTATACTAATCGATTCATTTATAGGTTGATTTCGAGTTAGCAGGCAAATTTGAGATATGAGTTATTATTAATTATATTTAATTGCTTAATTTTACTTTGACTATAATTTATTTATGCTTAACCCAAACTTGTTAACTTCATATCAAATTCCAGTCATGCTCAAGGATTATATCCAAAATTACCATCTCAACTTCTTATTCATCATCCCTAGCAAATATTGTTCCACCTTGAAGCCCACCCAATATTTTGGTTTGTTTGAGCCTAAAATCAATCCAAACATGACCTCTTTAGAGTAGCTTGAATTAGATGTCAGCCTAATCTTTATTTATTTATATAGAATGAATAACAAAGATATTCTTACAAATACAATCTCAACCGTATGCTAATACATAATCGAAGGTTAAGATCATGTGGCTAACTACAAAGCCTAAGGCAAGCCCTACCTTAATAAATAAAAGTATAATAAAATAGAAGAACCCTACCTCTTTATGCGTTCAATGTATTGACTTTTCTGGCTCCCAAGGCATACCATGGGGAAGAGAGAAAAAGAGGAATTGAAAAAGCTAGAACCCTACCATAATTCTCCTCCATCAAGCGCCACTAATTAAGAACGCATGCCATGACAGTTGTCATTTATCTACCCTAGCCTTCCCCAAAATTACACTAGCTTTCATGATTGTTACGTTTAGAACTAGCAAGCTATTACATCAAAATAACAACACCATGGAAAAAGGTTACATTTTTTATTTTAATTATTAAACTGTTATGCCTCTTATATATTTGTAAAATATTGATAAAAAATATATAATTTATAGTAAAAAAGATGAAAAATTTATGTAGCAAATATTGTTTGTTTTATCATAATATTTGTTATGATGTAACTATACTTATTATTTAGAAAACTTTTTGTATAACTTTCGCATAACGTTAATCAAGGGTCACCAAGTCTAACCAGTTTGGGCTAAAATTTTATAGGTTTGGATACTAAAAGTAGATCCATAAGATAAGCTGGACAAAAAATTTAAGTCTAACTAAAAAATTCAAATCAGACCTAAAAAATATTATAAAAATTGCTTCGTCCTGTCCAAACCTAAAATTATTTATAGAGAGAGAAAGAGAAAGAGTTGGACTTGGCTACGTTTCAATGCACCAAGTCTTAGATCGATCATTCTTTCCATCATTGGATCCATACAAATCCCAAAGTTACCCATCCTTTTTACCTTTAAGATTTATGATATGTATAAATGCAAGGATGAAAAGGATGACTAGATTTGAACTTGATTATATTCAAATATAGCAAATTCAACTATATATATATATATATATATATATACACAGCTATATTTGAATGTAATCAAATTTGAATTCAATCATCTCCTTTATTCTTGAATTCACATGATTTGCATATATATATATATATATATATATATATATATATATATATGATTAGATTTTTTTGTATTCAATGAGCTTAAGTATTTTTTTATTCAATATTAGATTAAATTAGAGGCTGATAAAGGGAAAAAAAAGGAATTCAGGTCCAATGGTGGGATTGGGATTGGTTCATTAAGTTGAGTTAGGCTTGGTCAAAAATTTAAACTTGCTATTGGAGTTGGATTAGGTTAAGCTTCGATGTAAGCTTCAAAACTTATGTAACCGAGCCTGCTAGCATAACATTTGATTAGCTTTAAGCCTGATAGCCATATGCAAGTTATTACCTAATGGCAGAAGTCGAAAAGATGCTAACGTCCTAATCTTTTAGATTAGTAGGTTCTAAGGCGGCATCTTCGGCCCCAGTCTCCAAGGTGGCCCAATGATCTGATTGCTGTACCTACCAAAGTCGTGCCACATGACAAGATTAAGTGGGCCTAAAAGTCATCATCCATCATGATCAGATGAGCCTGAAAAGAAGTCGAAAAGATGCTAATGTCCTGATCTTCGGATTGACCAGCCCCAGCTCTCTCGAGCTTACTCAAGTGGCCCCAGCTTGAGCTCAGAAGGTGACCCTTCTTGGATCTGGCTAAAAGCTTCATCAGCAAATTCACGGTGCACTCACAAACGCTTAAGGATACCAGCTCGAGATGATCAGGCATCAACAGATTGGCGCACCAGGAAGGGGATGCACACTAAAGGAAGGATAGCTCTGTGACATTAAGTTACAAGCTCGCCCCCTCTCAGACAACAATGATGGTGGCGCGCGCTCATGAAGCTTTCGCTAGTTATGCTGGGGGGCATCCATATCATGCTGAACAACAAGAGGCCAACCTCTTGCTCCTTCCTCATCACCAGCCTTGGCTACTCCATATGAGCAATCGGTCGTCCTTACTCAACAAGTCCAAGCTTTTATTGGAGCAGTTCATGAGCTGCAGGAGTAATGCCTGGTGGCTACTCAACAATAGCTCAAGCCTCCCGCACTCCTTGCAGCAGCTACATCAGCTAGCCAATAACCCACACGCAGGAGATCTCCTTCGAGAAAGCATCACCATCATCATGCTTCACCTAAGCACTGCCACCGTGAAGCCTCTACAAGGTTGCTATCCCCCATCCATCGTTCAAATAGTCCCTCCTCCAGGAAGCGACCTGGGAAAGAGCCCGAGCGGACACACCAACATGAGTATCACTTTTCCTCCTACTCATCTTCTAAATCAATGAGTGAGGATATCAACTACAAGATGGAGAGGCATTTGGAGGAACAATACCGATGGTTGGAAGAGCTCAGCCTAGGCTCAACAACTAGCCGAAGGTGGACTATGATACTCGTTCAACCCTCACTCGCCATATTATGGAGGAGCTTGTTCCTTTCAGATTTTATTTTTCTCAGTTGGATCGATATGATGGTACTACATATCCACTTGACCATCTAGAGAGTTACAAAGCCCTTATGCAAGTCCAAGGGGTAACTGATGTCCTTCTATGTAAAGCTTTTCCTGCCACCCTTCAGAAGGTTACGCGTGCCTAGTATTCTCGTTTACCTTCACACAGCATTGACTCCTTTCGACAGTTGGAGAAAGCTTTCTTGGTGTATTTCGATGCCTGTCGAAAGATCCCCTGGATGGCAGACAGTCTGTTCTCCATTCGATAGAAGAAAGGAGAACCTTTGAAAGATTTTGTGGCTGTTTCAAGATGGTGGCTCTCGAGGTTTATCACCTCGACGATGCTATGCCACTTTGGCCTTGAAGCAGAGACTTCGCCCCTTCCGTTTTACTTATTATTGGATAAAAGGCCTTCCAGCTCCTATGCTGAGCTCCTAAGTTGCACACAAAAATATATTCACGCCGACGAAGCTGACCTCACATGAAGGGAAGCTAAAGGAAGATCTAGTAAGAGATCGATCCGTATGGAACCAAGCGAACCTCCCCCTAAGAAGTCTGAGCCCCAACGCTAGCCAAATAATCGGTGATGGAGATTCGCTCCCAGAGAAGACAACCTCACACCTCTCCTCGCTCTCAAATCTCACATCCTCATATAGATCGAGAGTGAGCCTTACTTTCGGCACCCTCCCCCACTGAAGAAGGATGCCACTCGTGATAGGAGTTGTTACTGTCATTTCCATTGAGATTACGGCCATGATACAGATGACTGTCACAACCTAAAGCATATCATCGAGGAGCTCATCCAGATGGGCTACCTCAGAAAGTTCATCCAGAAAGAAGGACCTACAATCGCTCCAGCGCTAATGAGGCCTCCGCCTATCCAGGCCAACATCAACAACACTCCAACGGAAAGGATGATGGGCTTGCTTTCCTAGGGGGTAGCTTCATCCTCTAAAAGACTGAGGGGGGAGGAGAGAATAGAGAATGTAATCCCCTTTTGTGAAGGGAAGCTAGTGGGGGGAAGTAATTTAAATGATGATAGCATTATCATTTCCATGGCAATCGTTAAACATCCTATAAGAAAAATTTTGGTTGATAGTGGAAGCTTTGCTGACATCCTTACTTATGATGCTTTCATTCGGATGAAGTTATCTCCCAGCTCTCTTCAATCGGTGACGGTGCCTCTCGTTGGTTTCACAAGGGACTCTATGGGGGTAGAAGGTGAAATCACCTTGCCGGTTATGGTAGGAACACCGCCGTGTCAGAGCACGGTCCTAATGAGGTTTCTAATAATCCGAGTGTCATTGGCCTACAATGCCATATTCGGTCGGCCTGGCTTAAACCTTATGGATGCAGTAATATCTATCAAGCACCTTTTCATCAGATTTTCTACCAGTGAAGGGTCGGTGAGATGCGCAAGGAGTAAAATCCAGTACAATTGTGCTACCACATGGCTTTCAGCCCTTAGGAGGTAATAATTCCCCCAGCGCCAAAGATGTCGATCCCAGAAAGTCTGAAAGAAGATGAGAGCCAGTCGAGCGCCTGCTGACCTTTCCAATGATGGATGATCTAGCGAGGACTGTGCAGATTGGCAAGCTTCTCCCCTCGGAGACGAAGAATCACCTTCTTGCCTTCTTGCGGGCGAACTCAGACATCTTTGCCTAGTCAGCATCGGACATGCCCGACATACCTTCGAAGGTAATTACTCATAAACTTAATATCGACTCGAAGTATCAATCTGTCCATCAAAAGAAAAGAAGTTTTGCCCCAAGCGGCAAAGGGCCATTAACAAGGAGGTCAGTAAGCTGCTTGTTGCTGGCCATATTTGGAAAGCATAATATCCGGATTGGCTAGCCAATGTGGTGATGGTCTAAAAGGCGAGCGGAAGTTGAAGAATCTGCATCGACTTCACTGACCTTAATAAAGCATGTTCAAAGGATAGCTTTCCTCTACCACGGATTGATCAATTGGTGGATTTCATATCCGGTTACGAGCTCCTTAGCTTCATGGATGCCTTCCTGGATACAATCAAATAAAGGTGGATCTGACGGATGAAGAGAATACCTCCTTCATCACTGAGAAGGGCATTTACTGTTATAAGATAATGCCCTTTGATTTAAAAAATGCAGGGGCCACTTACCAGAGATTGATGAATAAGGTCTTTAAAGACCAAATTGGGTGCAACATGAAAGTGTATGTGGATGATATGCTGACTAAGAACACCCGCATCATCAACCATATTATCGATCTATAGGAAATATTCAATAATCTTCAATACCACCAAATGAAGCTTAACCCTCGCAAGTGTGCATTCGGGGCCATCGTCAAAAAATTTTAGGGTTTTTTGTTGACCCAGCGAGGGATAGAACCAAATCCGAAGAAGATCCAAGCCATTCTTGATATGAGGCAACCAATCAATAAGAAGAAGGTACCGTGGCTCATTGGAGAGTTGTCACTCTGAGTCGATTTCTATCAAAATCAGCTAAAAGATGTCTACCTTTCTTCAAAGCTCTACGTAAGGCGAATGGCTTTGAGTGAACGAAGGATTGCTAGAGATCCCTTGAAGAACTGAAAGAGTTCCTGTCCATCCCACCGTTGTTGTCAAAGCTGAAGAAAGGAGAAAGGCTCTTTCTTTATCTTATTGCCTCCTCGGAAGCAGTCATCTCTATTCTTGTGCGCCTCAACTCTGATGGGGTACAGAAGCCTGTCTACTATAATAGAAAAGTGCTCCATGATGCAAAAATCAGGTACTCCAAAACCAAAAAATTATTTTTGCTCTAATCATTTTCACTCAACATTTCAGACCAATATAATACTATAATTTAAAATCATAATTTAAGTTGATACTAATACATTGACCTATTTTTAATATGTATAATTTAAAATCATAATTCTACTCCATCTAACTTGTATAATCTATGTAACCAATATAATACTAATATAATACTAATTTAATCATAAAATAGTTATATATCCATAATCATAACTAAAGTATCAAATTATACTTCAGTTTATTACCATTCGTTGGATCTTACCTGAAAACAAACTAATAATTTTAACATTTAAAAATTAAAAGATAAAATTAACTTAAATAAATAAACAAGCCTAGCAGGTTATATCTGAGTTTATCGGTAACATTATACTAATTGATCCATTTAATTTCAAGATATTTATTTATTTATTTATTTAAGATTTAGTAGTACAAGGATCTTTACTTTAAATCATAAGCTTAATAAATATAGTTTTAAAACATGTAATAATGATAAAGTGCTTGTTTGGATAGCATTATCCTAGGCCTAGAGGGCTCCGTCACCATACCTTTTCATCATCTTTTTCAAAAATAGAGCTCTCCACCATTCAATGTTACCATGCAACCATCAATGTTTTCATTGTTTACTGTGCCACCTACCAACAATAAAAAATATCACAAAATTTTTCGATGGCGTGATCTCTTGCCAATTTTTTTTTTTTTTTTGATAAATGAACGATCATGCTAGTCTAGTATGAGCCAATCCAGATACATCAGATTGTAAAATTTATAACAACATAGGGAAACATGATTCACCCATCATCCAATCTTCAGAACCATGCTGATGCCATCTGAAGCAATTCAATCTATCACAGAGGTAATAGATAGTTTGATTCAATAAAGGATAATAGTTTGATTCAATCGATAGTCTATCACCAAGAGGTAAAGTTGGTAAAAACGAAAGATGAACCGATTTCATATTTTTATTAAAAAAATATTAAATCTAAGTAAGTAAAAATATTTGTACTCTCAAGTCATCTAGATGTCCGATGGCACATGGGACATACACTAACGCCATCCAATTTGTCAAACTTTGTTCAGCAAACAACAAATGATCCCACCATACCCATGGCCTCATGCAACCCATCTTACACGACAAAGTGGATCCTATGTCAACGACCATCGCCATCTCATCTTGGAGTATTCCATCCGAAATGGGACAATCGATCAACAAGTAGCTTAAATGATCATCAATGCAACATTGGATTGATTATAATTTTTTTTCAATGCTGAGCCGAATACTTGGTTAGAAACTCCAAGAGGCCACGCATTAGGTGGCAACTGGTAGCGTTAGTGGGTTGGATTTTGTCCCCCTCTTTTATGTATTCTTTTTTTTTAAAAAATCAAATAAGGGAGGTTGAGGGGGGCGGGAGAATTGAGGCTGACTTGGGGCGAAGGGGATGTTAACGTTCGGCCGTTTGGAAAACCAAACGCTTGACCATTTTTAAAGAAATAAAATGCTTGATTTTTTTAAAAAATTATTTAATAGTTTTTTTAAAAAAATTATAAATAGATTTAAAAGGATAAAAATTTTGGAAAGAGTAATAAAAAAAAATTTATTTTATTATTATTATTATTTTGAAGATGTTGAAGATCGTGGATGTAAGAATCTGATTATTGAAGATCGCTAATCGCGTTGGTTGAGATAGTGCCGTCTGATTTCGGATTGTGAGGAGAGTTATTGTTCTATTTTTTTTTCGCACCAAAAGAAAAGATGTAAGAATCTAGTTTGGGATTGTACCTTGAAGGAGAGTTATGGTTATTTTTTTTTCGCACAAAAAGAAGAATGATTAGGAATCTAATTTCGGATTGTACCTTATCCTCTTTTGGATGGAGAGAAAATTAGGAAGGAAAGAAAACTAAAAGGGAAATAGGAGAGAAAATGAAATTTATCTTGTTTGGATGGAGAGAAAAGTCGGAGGAAAGAAAACTAGAGAAAAAAAGTGGTGGGTTTTACATAAAAGTTTTCTCTCCGAAATCGGAGAGATTTCAGAGAGAAAACTCAAAAGTGCTTTTTTTTTTTTTCATTCCAATATTGATCCTTCCAAAAAAACAACGATGTATTTTTTAATCATCTATAATAAGGATATTATTGTTATTAAATTATCAACTTTTTTTTTTTTATTTTTTCTCACTCATCCAAATAGAACGAGAGAAAATATTTTATTTTAATTTTTTTTTCTTTCACTTTTCTCTTCTTTTAATTTTTTTTTCGTACAAAAAAAAATTTTTTCTTTTAAGACAATGACGTAAACTGTCTTTCAAATCTAATTTTTAATTTATTTTAAAATATATTTTAAATATAATCTGTCTCACAGTCACATATATAAACAGATAATAATAATATATATATATATATATATATTCTAATAACAGAGGAAGGCGACGAAAGGGAGAGCGGAGGCGGTCGCAACCCGCCTAAAGTGGGGGCGGTGACGGCTATAATTGCAGTGCCACCGAAGTTGGCGGCGTTTCTTTTCTAGCTGCCATTTGGACTGCAACGTACCAACATCGGTGGCGCAAGAAATCAGCCAGCGTTACGTTCGATGTTTCTATGCCTTTACTTGTTTGCCCTTTTCTTTCTTAAAAATTACCTGAACTATATAGAAAAAATAATCAAACAATTAAATTGCAGTGAAAATATATCCTTAGCATCTCCTTTCAAAATTATTATACATAATTTATTATATTTTGAAAATATTATATTTTTAATAATATTAGAAAAATAATATTTTTAAAATATAAGGGATGAAATTGTAATAACAAATAATTTAAGAATCAAAATGAATTTTGAGTGAAAATTTGAGGATCAAAAATGTATTTAGATTAAATATAAACTAATTATAATTTAGTAGTAATTTTTGAATTATTTATTTAATGTTTTTATGTATTTTAGATTTATAAAATAATTTTTAAGAGCCAGGAATAGAAAAAAAAAAGAGCTATTTATAAAACTTGTTTATTGATGCATAACTGTTTTAGTGAAAAGCTATTTTAAATCTTTATTGAAACAGAATTATTTTATCTTTATTTCTGCTTTTTTTTCCCTATTTTTTATAAATAAATGCACTCTTGATTAAAAAATATCAAAAAATATAACTAAATAGACATAGAGATTGCTTGTGAGTAATTATTTTATTAAGTATAATTATTTTAGTTTCAATTGAAATAAAATGAGAGAAAATTGATTACAGTGGTTTGGACATATTTAATGTAAACCTTAAGATGCTTCATTTAGAAAGAGCGATCATTCAATAATCATGATAGATAGATCTAAAATAATCTAAATAAAAATAATTAAAAAATATATATAACTATTTGTAATTTGAATGTCGACTTGGTCCTGCATAAGAAGAGTGAAGAAAGCATATTCATGTAGCGACCCTATGTATGTAGTTGGAAAAAGGCTTAGATGAGTTGAGTTGAGTTAAGCATTCTTATTTTATATTTTTTTATTTACATGCTAAATATATTTTAAAATTTTATGGTACTATAATTACAACATATAAATCATTTATGAATGGCCATTCTTTGGCTTGTGCAATTTATTTAAAAAATAATATTTACCTTGAACAAGTTTGCAGAGAATAAATAAAAGTTTAAGTTTCAAATAGGCATTACACTCAATTTAAAAACCATGATATGGAGTGACAAAGAGTGGTGAATAATCATGGCTAATTCGTTTGCAGTGTCAAGAAAAATATAAATAGATGTCCGAAATAGGTAAAGTAGGCAAGATTTTTTTTTTTAATGTATAATATGGTTGGAAGGTTGAAAAGAAGCAAGTTGTTGTATTATATAGTTTGATGTTTAATAGTTTTGCCATCTCAAATGATTTCATAGTAACTATAAAAAATTATATATATATATTAAAAAAATATTTATACTTAAAAATATTATAAAATATAGGATGTTAGAATATGGCATTTATTACTAAGCAATCGTATCAGATTACTTGTAAATAAATTAGTGACATGGGCACCACTTTTTTTTTTTTTTTTGATGAGTATAAATTCTTGTTGGTACAAGACATAAATCTATTGTATATTTAAAAAATAATAAAAAGATATTTATTTTTATATAAGTGTGAACTATAGATGGATGATAAATTTTTATATATAAAATAAAAGATGTGATGATCAAATGAATGTGCATAATATTATAGTACAAAACTTATACTTGCAGAATCCTATCTCTTCCAACATATGTCGATATAACAAAATATGTATTGATAAAAAATATTTTTTATAAAATATTATATATAAGCCTTTATAATTTTTAGCTAATCCAAGAATTTATATATAAATTGAAAAAAAAGAAGCTATTTAAAAGTTTATGAATTTGATGAACTAAAAATGAACTACAATCTAAAAGAGGCAAAAAGATGGCAAAACAGCCAAACTCACAAATTAAATTTAAAAAAAATCAAGGGCAATCATGTAAGCTCATGAAGAACAAGAAATATTAATATCCCTCCTCTCCTCCTTCACCCCTCATAGCAGAACCACCGCCAAAAGGGAAGTGAAAGCAGCCGAGCTCTCTCCCCTTCCCTCTCTCCCCTCTGAAGGAACTCTATAGAGAGAGATAGAGAAAGAGAGAGAGAGAGAGAGGGGGAAGGTCTCTTGGAAGAATGGCTCTCAGATTGATCCTTGCGCCGCAGATGACTCTCTGTTTGCCTCCCACAAATAGGAATGCGAGATCCCCCAGGGTATCCATGGCTTCCACCATTCCTTCCTCACCAAAGTGAGCTCCTTTATCCGTAAAATCTTCTCTGTTTCCTTTAATCGAAGGAGAGGTACGATTTTTTTTGGCATGTATGAATTGAGACGTTGGTTGTCGTTCATTTGAATCTATCTCGTGTGATTCATGTTCTGATGCGTTTAGGCGTTTGTATTTGTGAACTTCTTGATCTTGGTCTAGACAGTGGGAATCAGTTTGTTTCTTGGATTTAATTGGGATTTGACGAATTCTGACAAGGATTCGACTCCCTGGAATCAAAGTTTCGTTATAGTCTTGTTTGTTAAAAGCAAAGGAATATTGGGGCAGCCCTACTCCTCTGGAGTTATATATGATACCTACGGATAGCGTTTTTACCCATCTTACAACTTACAGCAGCCACATATTTCCAAATGAACTCTCTTCTTGATTTCTTGAATGAATTTAGGTCAAATCTGTATTCAGTAGTCATTCGCTCTATGCTAATTTTAATTTTAATCTTTTTTAAAAAAGTTTTGCTTTGGACACGAATCTCATCTACAATCAACCTTTCCTTCTAGATCAAAGGAGGAGAGGAAGGGAGAGATCGAAGAACCCAGATACCATGATATTTTTCTTTAATATATATTGCATCCGTAATCAGTTTATCCAATTCAGAACTTTTTTTTCGTTTTCATATTTCGTGATTGTTTAATAAGAAGATGTTCTCCATTTTACTTGAAATCGGAGACATTGCAGTGGCATTTTTGTTTTAACATTATATTGTTGTTGCTGCTGCTGCTGCTGCTGCTGCTGCTGCTGCTGTTAAAGAAATTCTTCTTAAGTAAAATCCTCAATTCACCATGCCAAGAAGGAAGAAGAATTTCTTTAACTTACATTCATTGCATTTGTAGATGGGATTTTCTGTTAAAGAAATTCTTCTTAAGTAAAATCCTCAATTCACCATGCCAAGAAGGAAGAATAATTTCTTTAACTTACATTCATTGCATTTGTAGATGGGATTTTCTGGATCTCTTTTGGGGATTGGTTGACTTTGATCAAGAAACAGGGTTTGAGGGAGATTCATATTGCTATGTATTTATTCGTGTTGTCTCAGTTCTCTGAATTTTAAAATGCTTTGTGGATTTCTTTGCCTTTGAGATATGTTTTGTTAATTAGGCAATGACTGGGGATTCGTTTTTTATGTTTTTCTAATTGTTTTGACTCTATATGTCCCTCATTTTCTTGGTGAGGAAAGATGAACGGATTGATTTGATTTGCTGTTTCTTTCATGAGAATGAATACATGCATTCAAGTTTTATTTATTATAATTGTAAAAGCTGCACTCATGTCACCTTAAATGAGGAAGGGTCATTTTTACTTGTTTTGAGGGACTCTCCAACATATCTGAATTTCTGGTGAGTTGGTCATATTATGTGGTTTACTTGATAAGGTGCTGCTGAATTATGACTGGTTTTGTTCTTATGTGTTTAAATTCTCTTGCACTTTGGTTAAAATCTATCAGCATTTTATTCTCAACATGTCAAGTATACTTTTTTTTATGTTTCATAACTTAATATAGAGCACTCCTCCAACGCAAGGTGTCTTCTGCTTTAATTCTTCTACTAGTTTTTGTTTGGGCTGCTACTTTACGTTCTGCATTTTCTTCATAGTGAAATGGAGGCTATATGGAACATGATGACCACAACAGTATGTGTGGGGAAAAAAAATTAAGGGAAGGGCAAAGGGAAAATTCATCATGTGTCTTAAGTCACAGAATTCTGGATAGTTTTGAACAAGTGAACCAATATTTACGTTTGGAGCTTCATCTCCCATGTTGTTGTGAAGAATTGGGCACAACAACCTGTGGGTCTCTGTTGTTCAATGAGAAATGTAGTGCTGGTCACTTTTGCAAATGAGATTTCCTGTCTCTCCTTGTCTCCTCAAGCAATATGAAAACGGTGAAATTATAGGCAGTTGAGCAGATATAACTTATTAATTAAAGTTCTGATCTAATGACGTAACAGGTCCCATATCACTTCTGGTCAACAACTGATTACTAAATCACAGTATTTTCTCCTTCTTAAGACTGAGAAGTAAAATTTCCGTTTTTTAATTTCTTTTTAACAGTAGCCTTCCATAGGGCTTTACAATGTTACTGAAGTCCAAGTGAAGTGAGATATGGGTTAGATCTGGTATGATCCTTGGATTATTGCTTTAGAGGATTCTATGAAGATAATGAATGCTTTAACAGTTCTGAATTGTCTTCTCTCTCTGTCTTTGGATATGTAACCATATAAGGAGCTTGATTTCATGTTCCACCTTTTTTCAAACCCAAATCTTAGCAATCATTTGTGAACCCTTAGGAATGTACTGAAATGTCATATCTCTAGTTCCTCCATAGCTGCTTAGGTAGGGTAGGTTTTATCTGACAGATAGAATAATCTCATAAGATGAGCAACAGCTGATTTGACGATGTTTAATGTAGATATATTGACTAAATAACATTCCATGGAAAAAGATCTGGAAATGATACTTTCATGGAAAGACATATCTACAATTGGTAAGATGGCCATTCAAAATACTCCAGTCAAGATTTCAGGTTCAGGGAATCTCTGGTGACAATGACTTCATGAAAATGATTGATTACCGCTTATTATTCACAGTCAGATGACACATTAGAATTACTAGTACATTGTGCATGGTAGGACTTTCAAGTGCTCTTGGTTTAGATACATTTTAACAAGGTCAAAAATGGTTGATTAGGTCAATAATTATGATAATAGGATAGCTAACATCAAAGATGAAGATCATGAAGTGACGGAAGACTCAATGTTCTCTGTGCTATTATCAATCATTTTAAAGGTGGTGATGGTGGATGATGGTTTCTTGAATTGAGTTCAGATTTTGAGAATGTGTGCCTTTGCCTTAGATATCATTTACTTCGTGTAATGGATGCCTTCCTTGTGTATGTGGGCTGGATGTTAGATGAAATCAAGGGAATAGAGTGAGGTGAAAGAGTAGAGGAGATGTAAGAAATGAAGACACTAGATATAGAGCAAGAAACAATTTGTTTCGGAACAACCAACTCCCATATAAGTCATAACTCTAAGACTATCCTCTTACTTTCCCATATCATATCTATATCCTACCCTAATTCTAGGACCAAGTAACCAAATAAAAAAAAATGCAATATTGAGACCAAGCAACTTGCTTAGATACTTAGCGATCAAGTAACTTGGACTCTTTATGGTCAAGCTTACCTGATGGTTAAGACCCTACTAAAATATTACAACATATGTATTCTCAAAAACTAATAATTTGGGTGGTGAAATGCCTTCGGTACTCCAATTAGATCCTTTTGATGCCTGAGCAGTTGGATAAGGGTATGGATAGTCATAATTGGAATTTTGTCGCATGATTCAGGCCTGTGACGTCATCTAGGTGTGTAAATGGATTGGATTGGAGGTGATGCACGTCTGATCTGTTAACTAAACACTTGATCCAATCCAACCCAGTAATTCTACAAATCATTACGAGTCATCTGAGCGTGGATCCATTTAAAATTGAATTCCTGATATGGTTGCCTGGTTTGATCCGTCTCCTCCTCTAGGTCAGAGTTAGGATGTTGAGAGCTGAGAAGGGCTGAGGAGGGTTAAGGGTGGAGTAGTTTCCCCAGGGGAACAGTAGCTGTGGGACTATGAGCATCGGTAGCAATGGATCTGAAAGTAGGAAGTCACCAACAATGCAAAAGAGAGGGCACATGGCACTGATCTTCATGCAGTAAATTCAAGAATTAATGCTTTTTTATGATATGTTTGAATCTTTTTTTTTTAAATAAAGTATCTGTTCCTTGAGTATTGCAAATCAAAACATGTAATTAAGAAGTGATCTATGGAATGTGGAATCCATGGTCCCCTTTTTTAAGGAACTTGCTCTCTTGCAAATTCATTTAGGTTGCATAATATTTCCCCTGCTTTCAGTTTGAAGAAGTTAGATGCATAGTTTGATCTTATTTTGAGATAGCCAAGACTTATGATCAAGAGATTAGATTATTCCTAAAATGCTCTACATGATGGTGCATTCGTTTTGGTTGGCAACTGCTTTCCTGATTGCCATTTGACTTGGTTCTTTGAGCATTGAACTGAAAAGGCATCAGTGGTGGTAATGGTGCATATTGTGGGATAAGACAATGTTGATGTAGAAAATAGTTCTAACCTAAGCCAAGGTGTATTGCTAGGAAGATGAATTAATGACACTGCTTTTGGCATTCTCTTGAAGGCAAAGCAAAGCTGTAGACATGATCTTATATTCATCCAGTGTGTAGTAATTGGGTGTTGGTTCCCATATTGTTGATCCCTTAGGAAGATGTTTTGTCTCAGATTCTTCAAGTTTTTGGATGATGTTATGATAGTTCAGAATATTTTATTAACAAGTTCAATCAGAAACATGGAATGTGTAATGTGATGGTTTTGATATGGAATAGGTCATTTGTCAAATACATTTTACAGGAGTGTCAAATTAAATGTACTTCTGCAAACCTTAATATTCGGAACATACCATGCTAATTCTTAGCATCAATTCTTTGTTATTGAATATTCCTTCTGTTTGTAATTGTGAATTGACATTTGGTGACTTCTATTTTGATAAATTTTCCTTTGATATGCACCCAATAATGTTGCCCTCCTCTAACGAGAATCCAATTGCTCACTATAAACTTATTCTTTAAATCCTTTCATTCTAAATATGTAACCTCATTTTGATGCACTATGTTGCAGTGCTGAGCTGCATAATCTTTAAAATGTTGTTGTTTCACATCATCATTGGTAATTGTCCCAAGTCTTTTATTCCATTTTGTCAACATCATCCCAAATATAAGGCATATGTACTTTGACAGATTGTCTTCATATTTTAATCAGACCTAAGAAACCTATGTCATTATTCTACTTTTGGCTTGTGTTTTCTCAAGACGCAATAGGGAATCAGGATCTGGATATTTTATACAATGTTGGACTTTATGCATAGTTGTTTGCAATGGAGGAGTTTCCATTTTCAGAGCAGCCATTGCAATTCAGTTTTTCATATTTTCTATCTCAAAAATGCTTCTTGATGTTGCCCCTCTTAAATAAAAAAAGGAGAGAGGAAGAAGTAGGAAAAAAAGAAATAGAGAGAGGCTTCATGGTGAGAGTGGGTCTTCTTGTGATGATTCTATGCTGTTTAGTACGTAGTACCACTTCACAATATTTAGAGTGTGTCTGCTCATTTCTTCTGATAGCTTCCATATTGTCTCCATCTTCTGTTTCTTGCAATTCCACCACTTCAAAACTCATTGTATTTCGAAGATATAAACTATTTTGTTTACTTACAAAAGTTTTAAATATTGGTTCCTTATATCTGGGCATCATTTTTTGCCCCAAATATTTCCATAGCATTGTACCTTTGTTTTTTTTTTTTTCCTGCATTGGAGGTGACTTCATCAGTTGGGAGATGAATTTTCTTCTTTATGTAGTCTGAGGCTAGTGGAAGTTTAATTATTTTATACGAGATCTGCTAAGATTTTCAAAAGGACTGTCAGTTGTGTAACTTATGCATAGAGAAGTGTGCATGTATTGGGAATCATAGGTATATGCTAGCCTTTTGGTTTTCTAGCGGAGTTTAAAGTCAGCCCATGCTCGCCAGCCTACATCATGCCTCACCAATGCAGACACCAGCCCTGGTCTAAATTGCGCTTATTAATTTTTTGAACTTTTTAGTAAAAAAGGATCCATATAGTTATCACATGCTTACATATTTCAGCATGGTGCGACATGTGTTAACCATCCTCACAAATTACTTAGTAATAAATGGATAGGTTGTGATAATAGCAGTTCATTGGTATGTAAATAACATTCAGCATATACATTTTATAATTTGTAAATATTTAAAATTTATAAATTAATCTATAAAACATTTCCTAAATTTTTTAAGATTTATAAATTAATCTATAAAACATTTTCATACTTAATGATTCTAGGTGTTTGGTGAGTGTGTCTTGCACTATTTTCTCCTATGAAATATCATAGTTTTACCTTGTGCTTACCCAATATAGGATCCTGCCTTCTACTTGTGCTAACATCTGATTTATAAACGCGACTTAGAATATGTGTTCTTATTTTAAATCACAGAATATAGTATGCCTATTTTATTAAGATTAAAAAAAAAACAACTTTCTATGCTTTTGTATCTTATTCTACCTGTGGTAAAATATGGGAAAAAAAAATTCTGTGTTGACGCTTCCTTTTTGTGTACTCATCGTGGAAGTCACTAAGTATATTGTTTCTGCTGTTCTTATTTTTTTGGGTTATTTGCAGAATAGCGTGTATTTTGATTGTTCATCATTGGTCTTACTATGCTTCATGATTCTTTCATTCCACAAATAATCATCTTTGTTGGAAATAGTGACAAAACTGCTCCCTCAAAAATAGAAAAAAAATGATAAATCCATGAAATATATAGGTTTTGTCCTTTATTTGTTAATTTTAGTTTTAAACAACACAAATAATACTCTAAGCTTATAATTCGTCTCAGGGTTGAATCTCTGAAGAAACCCTTTAGTCCTCCACGTGAGGTACATTTGCAAGTCACTCATTCCATGCCACCTCAGAAGATTGAGATTTTCAAGTCCTTAGAAGAGTGGGCAGAAAAGAACATCTTGGTGCTTCTAAAGCCAGTCGAGAAGAGTTGGCAACCGCAGGATTTTCTGCCAGATTCTTCATCTGAGGGTTTTCATGACGAAGTTAAGGAGCTGAGGGAGCGGTCAAGTGAGATCCCTGATGATCATTATATCTGCTTGGTTGGAGATATGATCACAGAGGAAGCTCTTCCTACATATCAAACAATGCTTAATACTCTTGATGGAGTCCGAGATGAAACTGGTGCAAGCCCTACTTCATGGGCTATTTGGACAAGGGCATGGACTGCTGAAGAGAACCGACATGGTGATCTTCTCAACAAATACCTGTACCTAACTGGAAGGGTGGACATGAAACAAATTGAGAAGACAATTCAGTATCTGATTGGTTCGGGAATGGTACGGCGTATCCAAATTTCCGATATGCTTTTCCTTGACTTAAAACTACTTTATAATGTGGACTCTTTATAGTCAAAATATACAAGCATGCAAAATGTGCTGTTTAAATTATGATACAAGCATGCAAAATATCTTGATTAAATTATGGAATTCTGTTTGGCTGGATACCATGTATTGCTTCTTGCCTCAAGTTTGATATGCTTGGTCTTTTTTCTCCCCTTATTGTTTTTATTCTGCGATGTGTTTAATTATTGGTTGGAAGGAAATTATAGGTGGGCCAATAATTTTGGAAGTTCTGGTTTATGAGTCCTTAAAAAAAATATGCTGTCCTTATAATGCTAATTACTTGGCCAATATGACATAAAGGATGACCTAGTGCATGAAGCTCTTACAACTATGGCTTTTGAGAAGAGTCAGATGTACATAGAATGCACAGGCAAAGAGGCTGTTTCTATGTTGCAAACCTGTGTTATCCAGGCTGCAATGGAGCATGTCTTTCATTTTTTTCCCCTACTTGTTGAAAAGAATGGCAACTTTAAAGTCTAGATCTTTGGTATTTTGGAGGAAGATAAAAAGAAATAATGAATAATGAAGGAAATTTGGTCTACTGAGATTATATGTTAATTCAGGCACGACTCAGCCAAGGAATTTGCTTAATTGCAAAGTGGTCATGGTTGCTGATGATATGCATTTGGACATTTTTGTGTGAAAGAATTTTCATGTTTCTAGAATTACCTAAATATTCAGGAAACACTCAAAAACCTTTTTCATGATGACTTGCTTTGACTAGAAATATGCAGACTCACAAAACTGTAATGGGTCTGTGTGGTGTCCAAATTGGGATGTTTTTATTTTGTCTCAGTTCTCAAATATATGAATGACTTTATTCTGTGTTTTGTAGGATCCTCGGACAGAGAATAACCCCTATCTTGGTTTCATTTATACCTCATTTCAAGAGCGGGCAACCTTCATATCTCATGGGAACACTGCTAGGCTTGCTAAGGAGCATGGGGACCTGAAGCTGGCTCAGATATGTGGTATAATAGCTGCTGATGAGAAGCGCCATGAGACTGCATACACCAAGATTGTAGAGAAGTTATTTGAAATAGATCCAGATGGCACTGTGCTTGCATTCGCTGACATGATGAAGAAGAAGATCTCGATGCCTGCCCATCTGATGTATGATGGGCATGATGACAACCTGTTTGAACACTTCTCAACTGTTGCTCAGAGGTTGGGTGTCTATACTGCCAAGGACTACGCTGATATACTTGAATTTCTTGTCCAGAGGTGGAATGTGGATAAGCTAACTGGCCTTTCTGGGGAAGCAAACCGAGCTCAAGACTTTGTCTGCGCTTTGGCTTCCAGGATCCGGAGGCTGGAAGAAAGAGCACAAGGGAGAGCCAAGCAAGAACGTCACATTCCATTCAGTTGGATTTATGGCAGGGAAGTGCAGCTCTGAGCACACTGAACCCTTTAGTTTTGTTGTCATACCAGTACTCTCCAATTAGCTGGAAGTTTTTCTAGGGTGGCTGCTTCTAGTTGCTTGTCATGGTTTTCTTCTGCATAAGCTGTGAGCCCATGTTCTTCAGGGGTTGTAGGAGTGCCTTCGCTGTAAGCCCATGTGCTTTCTGCGTTATGATTAGAGTTGGGCTTGTAGTCTGTAAATACCCTCTTTAGCTACTATCATGGATATCCTCTCAAGCTGGTAAGAGCTGCTGTTATGCAGTTTTCATTGTTGAGCACTTTATACATGATATACTTAAAAGTATGTGTCAGACTTTTGCATGCTGCTGCTGCTGCATCTGTGTGTGTGTGTGGGGGGGGGGGGGGGTGGTGGTGATCCTTCTTGAGTTTGGCTGCAGGCGAGTCAAGCTTGGGTAGTTTATGAGCCAGTTGAGGTCAGTAGCTGAGTCAGGTCTATCAAGCTAAGTAGAAGAAATGTATGAGCTAGTCAAAGTCAAATTTTATTAAGGGGTATTCAGGTGCAGATATGTAAAGCTTTTGAAGAATCATGGTTCTGTATAACAATTAATGGAAGCCTCATGCATGACGAGCATCTAACTAAATCACATCTTATTTATAATAAAAATATAACATAGATGGTATTATGTTTTTTGAAGTTAAAGTTTGATATATTTTTAAGAAAAATCGAAGTATCAAAAGTCCCCATAAACAACCATATGGGGGGATTTTGATCATTTTACCTCCCCCCCCTAAAAAAAGTTATAATAGCTATATTGAAGGATATTTTAGAGAAAAAAAATTGGAACGTCTATAATGTCCATTCCTTTCTCATTCTCATCACATCAAACCAACTCTTCTTTCCTTCTCTACTACTGCTATTTTTCTTTTCTAGCAAGTGCTCTAGCGATTTAATTTTTAGTTTGCAAGTGTTCTGACAAGTGGCAAGTGCTCTAGCAAGTGTTCAAGTACTACATAAGAGAGGTTCTTATTGAGAAGTACAAGAGAAAGAATGTCATTTCTTGTTGAGAGGTGAGAGCACAAGAGGAAGCTCATAAATCTAAGCTCTATGCCTTCGTCATCCTTTTTTCAATTCCTTCTTGTGGTTAGTTTTTATTTTTTTTACATTTATTAATTAAAAATTTTAGATATGGTATCTTATGACGAAAGTAATTTTGGCATGCATCCTTTTTTGATGATGAGGAAACCAATATTCAACCTCAACCCCAAGTTTCTTCTAGAGCCCGTGTCAGTGAAGGTCAAACCTTTTCTTGTAAGAGAACTAGCGATGTTTGGAATGATTTTGATAGAATTATGGTTGATGGAGTCTCTACAAAGCAAAATGTAGAAAATGTGTAAAACTTTACAGTTGTACTAGTACGAGGGAACAAGACATTTAAAAAGACATCAAGAGACTCATAGGATGCATGATTCCCATAAGCAAAGTACCTTTAATATACAAAGGGATCACTTGTAGGTACTTTTGTATGTAATCATGAAAATCAGAGAAAATTACTTGCAAGATGGATAGTTCAGGATGAATTACCTTTTAGTTTATGTGAATCTTATAATTTTAAACAATATGTTCAATTAGGCCTACAATCTGCTTATAAAAGAATTAGTAGGCGTACATTTAGAAGAGTGTCTATGACAAACTTTTTAGCAATGAAACAAAGTTTAATTGAAACGATCTCAAATTTAAATGCTAGAGTTTCTTTAACTTCTAATATTTGGTCGGCATCTGTAGATAGTAATTGTTTTATTACTATTACTATTCATTATATTGATAATAATTGGCAACTAAATAAATGAATTCTTGCTTTTCATACTTTTGATTTTTCGCATTCGAAACAATAAATTTTAAATATTATTTATCAAACTGCATGCTTATATAATATTAATAAAATAATATCTATTACTTTTGATAATGCATCTAATAATAATTTTGCTGTTGTATTATTAAATGACTCTTTGCATCCCATTTTAAATGGACAATTATTTTATATTAGATGTGTATGCCATATATTAAATCTTTCTGTTCAATCTGGCATGGACATAATTCAAGATGTTATTTCAAAAATTAGAAATGTAGTTTCTTTTATTCATGATCATGGATTAGGATTTACATTGACTGAAACTGATTGGAGTAAAGGTAAAATTTTGAAAGATTTTTTTGTTACATTTATGATGCTACAAATGTTCTTTCTGGTATTTATTATCCAACTTCTTGTTTATTTTTAAAAAGCATATGTAATTAATAAAAAATTTAAAGATAATAGATATGATGATGTTTTAATGTCTATTATACGTCAAATGGAAACTAAATGGAATGAATATTAGAATAGAATATGTCCTTTGCATAACTTATATGATGTTTTTTATTCAAAAGTTAAATTAAGTGGCATAAATGTTTTAAATGATGAATATTGTGAAAACATAAATCAAGATCTTGAACCTGCTAAAGATGAGGTAATACGATTTCTTAATGATATTTATACTTTATATGATAACAAAATTCGTGGATCTAGAATACCTGGTCAAAGCTCTGTTTCTTCTGCTAGATCTCGTTCGTCATCTATTTTTTCATTCATTGCACAAAGAAGAGACCACATGCTTCATCTTCTTCATCTCACTCTTCTTTATCTTTAAGTAATGAATTAGAATTTTATTTATGAAATAATCTTTATTCTGCATATGATGAAGATCAAATAGAAAATTTAGATGTATTAGCTTGATGGAAGAGTGTTAGAAATCAATATCCTGTTATGTTTGCCATTGCACGAGATATTTTAGCTGTGCCGATATCCACAGTAGCATCGGAATTCGCTTTCAGTGCAGGTCGGCATGTTCTGGACGAAAAGAGAAGTAGGATGACTGACGAGACGGTTGAGATGCTTCTCTGCTTCAAAGATTGGTTGGATGCTGAGGCGAGGCTTCAAAATAAAGGTGGACATGACTTAGTCATCGAAGATGATGATGACACGAATATTACTGATGAGTGAGTCATTTCTATTTTTATAATTATATATTTTTATTTTTTTTAATTATTAAAATGAATCATCTCTATTTTTTTCTCCTTTCTTCTGTATTCTAGAGGTAAGGCCTAACCCCCCTCCCTTCATGTACCATTTTGATTTTAAATTAATAAACTAGTAAGGATCTATGCTAAACCCCCCACCATTAACATGACTTCATATTAATAACTTTTTTTTCCAATAAATTTTTAATTTATTAAAAAAATTACATAAAATTTTTATCAGACTCTTATGGGTCGTATCGGCCCAAGCCCATGTGGGTTGTGCCGGGCTTGGTCCATAAATCAAAATTTTTAAGCCCGACATGGCTCGGTTTAATGGGCCGTACTGGCATAGCCATGTACTATAGCAGTACCAGGCAGTGCCTCCGATTCGTACTGGGCGTGCCGGCCCATGGGCGGCCGGTCCGATGCCCAACTCTAATATTTACTTAGAAACAACATCATATGAAAAAGGTAGATTAATCATAACAAATTATGTAAATAAAACCTATTTTAGAATATATAATTGTTTTACAAAGTAACGAATGAAAAAAGGGCTAGGCATGAATGCAATAGAGCAAGTAAACCGTAAAAGTAATATCAACTACCATAACTAAATATTTGATAATAATATAACAAAATCTGTGTTGCGTCAGAGTAAAAATCTGATAAAAATAAATTACTAGAAAGTAATCGCTTCATATAAATATTATGAAAGTCTAGAAATTTAGATGTATTAACTCCTATTTGCATCTTGAGTATAAAGTGAACATAAACCACGTTTATGGACACAATATCATATCATTATAGAATGTAGAATGAAGATTTGGGCGATCCTATTATATGATTGTTTCAACATAAGCAGGATCCATGGTCTCCTTAATTTTGTGATCATCCTCGTCTTTACTAAACAAAGCTTACTCTTTTGTAGGTGCTTTAGTTTTTTTTTTTTTTGGTAAAGACGGATGATTATACCACCCTAGGATAGGTCACATCCAATATATCAAAATACAATAACTGAGAAAGGATAATAGGGCAAGGGTCGCCTTGCTTCCATCTTCAAAAACCATAATGAGAGGCCATTCGGCCAACAATCCAATCAGCAACAGCATTGGCTTCACGATAGATATGCCGAATAAGGACATAACAAGCTTCTAGAAGAGTAAAGCGGATATCATACATTAAGGGTATAGAAGGTAAGTGGGTACTGGACTCCTATCGGATCCACCGAACAATAATAATAGAGTCACATTCAATGATAAGATTACGGGCGCCTGGGATCCGAATGGCATAGGAGATACCAATTCACACCGCGTACAGCTCGGCAACAGGCACTGAGGAGTCAAGTAAGCAAAGCCCTCCCGCCGCCAACATCCTACCATCCGCGCCACGAATGACAAAAGCCGAATCAGCACATCTACCGCGGATACTCCCATCAAAGTTGATTTTAACAAACCCTAGAGGTGCGGGCTCCCAAAATAAAAATAGTACGCCGGTTCACTGCCGAAGCAGCAGGGGAGACCCAGAGGCCAGGGTTCATAGAATCAAGAAAACCGTGATGGAAAGTATACTTAGCAGATACGGAAACAACCGTCCTGACAACCCTGACGGAAGGAACCATCTCGTCAGAAAATAGGATCTGATTCCGGGATAACCAAATTTGATACGCAATGTAAGCCCACAAAGGACCCCGCTGGTGGCTACCCCTCCTTATACCCTACTTCATCCGTCTCAAAAAAGAAATACGGTGGAAATCAGTTCCAAAGTCCCAGGGACAAGCCCCAGAGATCTGCCAAATCTGTCTTGCCTTAGCACAATGGAAAATAGCATGGTCAGACATTTCCACCTCAATACCACATAACAGATACGTAGGTTGAATACCCAAGCCTCTCCGAGAAAGAAGGGAGCAGGTAGGAAGAACATCCCAAGCCAGCTTCTAAATAAAAAGCCTCACTCTGGGATGAACGGGAAGATGCCAGACCCAATCCAGATCCATTGATTGCTGAGGGAGAGGACCGTAAATAGACAGAAGATCCCTTAACGGAGCACAAGATAAGCAAAATCTCCTTCACACCCTAGTGTCAGTAGTGGCATCCAGACATAGTGGAATAGAGAGAATACGCCGGGAGAGCTCATCCGCGAAAAATCTGGACACCCGAGAGGAAGACCAAGCAGGGCGATCCATAGAAATTAAATCACTGACTCATATACCATAAGGAATATTCGAGATAACAAAGGTCGGTCAGCAAGACAAGGGGAGGTCCGCTATCTACGTATCCTGAGTAGCATCCACCGAGGCACCATTACCAATCATCCAAGAGGTACAGTTCAGAATAGCTGAAGCATACCGACACACCTCTTTCAAGAAAAATGAGTGCCTACGAGTAGACTAAGAAAGAGAGGAAGAGTTCCAGTCACCATACTTGGTCCGCATTAAGGAGCTCCATAAACAATACGGATCAAGCAAGAATCTAGAGGCATGCCTAACAGTCAACGCCTACCTCCTGATAAAAAGCGATTGGATACCAAGCCCACCCTCAGAATCGGCAAGCAACAATGTCCCAGTTCAAAAGATGAAAGCTGTGACCATCCTGTATCGAACCCCAAGGAAATCCCGAAAGTATCGCTCAATCTTCCTCAAACAGGCCAGGGGAATAACAGTATTAGATAAGAGATAACTCGGGATAGAAGATAACACCGATCAAATGAGAGTAATCCTTGCCATCATAGAAAGACCAGAAACCTGCCAACTGTCCAGATGATGACGAATACGTTTCACAAGATCACTGAAATCCGAACACCGAGGCCATCTCCCAGAAATCAAAATCCCCATATAGGATAGCCGATCAGACTGAGCAGCTTCACCGTGCTTTAGTTTTAACTAATAAAGGTTACAACTAACTAATTGGTTGACAAGGATTGGTTGATTGACTCTAGATATTATACCTTTATGTCTTAAAACTCTATAATAATCAGCTAAAATGTAAACTATCGGATCAAATCATTCTCATCATAATGACAAATGGATTAATTTGAACTTAATTTATTTATTAATTATAATAAAAATTTAAATCTAAACTTGGGATTCATATATTATATGGATTATATGATTTGTTTGTGTAATCGCTTAACTTATATAATCTATGTAACACCTATGATCTATTTGGCTTTTATAATCCATATAATTGTGAATATATATAATCCATATAAAACTTATATTATATTATAATTTTTACAATATATTTAATAATAATTTATTTATAACATAGTTATATATTAAAAATTATAACTAAAATATAATAAATTGTTTTATATAATAAAAAAAGATGAGCGTAAAATTTTTACATGAGCACATAATTATAATTATAAAATAATAATTAAAGAGTGATATTAACTTAAAAAAAAGATTTGATAGGTTATACAAATTAATTCATTTGATAATCGAATTAATTATAAGTTAAATTTGGATTAGCAGGTTAATCTGTGAATTGATTTATTTATTAATTATATTTAATAGATGAATCTGATTTTGATTTAAGTTTATTTATGTTTAACTTAAATCTATTAATTTTGTGTTGGGTTCCGAGGAATGTTGGCGGCTACCCAATTCCTCGGACTACTGCGCTTCGGGTGGTCGCTCTCGGAACCTAACGGCTACGCGCTACGATGGCCAATTGGATCGAGCTCTAGCTGGGCCTCAGCTTCCTCACACGAACCTCAGGTGCCAAATAATGATCGACGAAATTGATCGCAACCACGGTTGCCATCCTTCGTGGCACGAGGTGATTGGCCGTGCTGACGAAATTTGTCATCATTTCTTGCCACGTAAGACGTAGACAACTTGGCGACGTTTAACAATTTTACTAAGAAAACACGCGCATTCTAGCCTCCGGAAACGGAACGCAACACCCGTCTACTTACGCGGACCCAACGTCAGACCAATTCACTTGACTCCACCATTCCTCTTTCGCCACGTTAACAGAATTCCACGCGACGTTTCCTATTGGCAAACGAGTGCGACCATTTGCTTCAATCTTCGCATCTATTCCCTCTCAAACCTCCAGCTTGGGTTCGCTACCCTTCATCTCTTGCTCGGCAACGCAGATCCCGATCTCTTCTCTCTCTCCCCTCCTGTCTAAACCCCGAGGCCGGCCATGGCGTCCTCCCAGCCCTTCTCCTCCGGCCCCCCGAGACCACGCCCGGGCTTCAACCCCGATCCTAACTCCTCCGCCGCCGCCGACGCCCTCCAGAACCTCCAGATCGGCCGCGCCCCGCCCCCTCCGGCGCCCCACCTCCGTTCTCCACCCCCGTCTCCCGCCCCGGAGCCCCTCCACCCGCCGCCGCCGTCCTCTCCCGCCCCGGCCAGCCCCCTTTCGCCTCCCGCCCCCTTCCCTCCTCCGCCCCGATCACCAGCAACGGCCCCCCCGCCTTCGGCCTCGGCGCTCCCCGATACCCTTCCCCGCCCCCCGTGTCCGTTCCGGCCTCGATCAGGGCACCTCCCCCCTCCGCTGCCCCTCCCCAGGCTCAAGTCGCGCGGACGTTCCCTGGCAGCCCCCCGTCCGGCTCCCCACCGTCCTCGCAGCCGTTCATGGGCCCGCCACCGTCCTCGTTAACGGGCCCGCCACCGTCCTCACAGCCGTTCATGGGCCCGCCGCCGTCCTCTCAGCCGTTCATGGACTCCGTATCCTCCCGGCCGTCTGGTGGACCACCATCATCGCAGTCGTTCATGGGCCCGCCGCCGTCCTCTCAGCCGTTCATGGGCTCCGTATCCTCCCGGCCGTCTGGTGGACCACCATCATCGCAGTCCTTTGGTGGACCGCCGTCCTCGCAGCCGTTTGCTGGACCGCCTTCCTCGCAGCCGTTTGCTGGACCGCCGGTCGCTCAGCCGTTTGCTGGACCACCGGCTGCTCAGCCGTTTGCTGGACCGCCGGCTCAGCCGTTTGCTGGACCGCCGGGCTCGCAGCCGTTTGCTGGACCGCCGGCTCGCAGCCGTTTGCTCGAGCACCGGCCTCGCAGCCGTATATGGCACGGCCAACGCCATTCCCAGGGCCCCCGACTTCCAATGCTCCCTTTGGGGCTCCATCGTGGCAGTCGCAGACACAGCAGGTCAGTTGGATTTGATTCCATTTAACAAATTCCTGGTCTCATCTGCGATCTGAAGTTATATGATCTGCAAAAATCTCAACCTTTTCTTGTCTCCTTCAATTAGGAGCAAAAATAACTTTATGCTGATTCTGATAATTGTATGTTATGTCCTATTCAGTGAATCGATTAAGAACTCAATTCTGTATGTATGTTAAGTGGGAGTTGAGAAAATTTATGTTATTGCTTGAACTCCATGAGTTCCCAATGGTACGTCCCCTAACTACATGTGAAAAATTGGTTTTAGGGGTCATCACTGATGCCGGGTACTATGCAAGCACCAATGTTTGGCATGCCACCACAAACGCCTGGTCAACTTATGGCTCCAGTCTCACCTGTTATGGGTCACACCCCTCTTGCAGGGCATCAGGTGTCAACACCATCCAAAATTGATCCAAACCAGATTCCGCGGCCAATGCCAAGTACCTCAGTTGCTGTGTTTGAGACCTGTCAAGGAAATCAAGCAAACGTTCCGCCGGTATGCCCTGCTATGTTGCCTTTGCTGAATAGTTAGTTTTTACCTTCCCTATTGTATTGTAGGTCCATTTGTTTTTTTTTGTAGCTCCTTGTTCACTTCTTCTATGTTAGATTCATTTTTTTTTCAAAATAATTCTTAGATGTATCATCTAAGTTTGCAACTTCTTTTTCTGCAAGCCTGCCACAAGTGATTTCATTGTCAAGGATAATGGCAACTGCAGCCCGCGTTTGATGAGATGTACCATGAATCAGGTATGCTTTCTGTTATCATCCCTTTATTTTTCTTTCTTCTTATTCCATTGGCTTGTCATAATCAGCATTATTTTTTTCCTCTAAAAACATAATAACATTTTCCTGACAGATACCATGCACTGGAGATCTGTTATCAACATCCAGCATGCCCCTGGCTTTGATGGTACAACCCTTTGCACTTCCACATCCATCTGAGGAGCCTATCCAAGTAATGTACCTCTATTCTTTGAGTACTTTTAAATTTAAAAGTTTATTCCATTAAATCTAATAAGATAAGCGCCATACTTGTGATTTTCATGAGGTCAGGTCCTGCTATGAGCTTTAGAAATGCTATGCAGTCGTCTGATGAACTCAAGTAAACCTATTTCTCATTTTAAGGTGCAATTTCTGAAGTTTGATATGGCTATGCTATCCTGCGATTTGAATGGCTGGATTTGCTATAGCATTTATTACACTCACAGCTTACCATTTATGCATTACCAAGTCCTTCCTTACACGATATTCTTGAAGACTCACTACCAAAGCAATATCTGATGCATATCCATTAAGACACAAACAGCCCATACATGTCTCAGGAAATTTCAATTCATGAATCAAAAATCTATACGTTTGGCATATCTTCAATTAATTTCTTTGAAGCATGAACATGCTGTAAATCAACATCTGTTATTTGGATATAAAAAAAAACTAGGGGTGAAAACGGTCCAAGCTCAGGTTAGATAGGCCTAGCTCTAGCTTGGCTCGGTTTGCCTAAGAGGTCTAATGAGCCTAGCTTAAGCCAGCTCATTTAATTTTGAGTATAAGTTGAGCTACCTACAAGCAGCTTGTTTAAGAGGTTTGATGAGAGATTGAGGTCTCTTGAGGTTTTGAAATATATACTTTGAGCTAATTTCTTTCACTATATCCCAAAATTATAGTGAAAATGCATTCTTTTATGCATGAATTATCTTTGTTATTAATAATATATGAATAATTTTTATTATAAACAATGATTAAATTAAAATATGATGTTTATATATACATATATATGTATTAATTGTGTATAACTACTTATTTTGAGCTTAATTGACCGAGCTCAAGTGAGCAAGCCTAGCTTTATCTTGGCTGGATAAATTCAAGTTGAATTGCTGAACATAAGCCGTTCGTGAACAGCTAGCTCGTTTGATGGTCCTTTCTGCAGCTGTCATCAGCATCCATTTTTTGGCAATGCAGAAAATTAAAACCAATCGAATCCAGGCTAAAAAAGACAATAGTTTGGTTTCCATTGTACTTTTGGTTTTGTTTTGTATATTTATGATAAGAAATTGAAAAGCATAACGGTTTTGAAGGTATGTTATGCCGACTTATTTTGTTT
This sequence comes from Calamus simplicifolius, assembly GCA_900491605.1. NCBI lineage: Eukaryota > Viridiplantae > Streptophyta > Magnoliopsida > Arecales > Arecaceae > Calamus > Calamus simplicifolius. The sequence goes on along the minus strand of UESW01004888.1, from coordinate 426,432 downwards.
GGGCTAGGGGGCCTCTTCTTGTGGAGTTTTTTATTGCTCCAGATTCAGACTTTTGGATTCACTATTTCCTGGTTTATAGAGATGAAAATGAGAAAATCTAAGGTTAAAATCCTATACAAAGAGAGGCAAATAAATGAAATACCTGGAAGACTAAGGAAAGAGGGAGAGAGTCCTGCCAAAAGAAGAGTAAGAGGGAAACATGAATCATAAGTATATTGGGATGGGACTATTGGAACCATACATACACATATACATATATGTAGACATAGATACACACATATGTATATGTGTGTATATATATATATATATATATATATATATGTATGTATGTGTGTGTGTGAAGCTGATGGAGGAGAGTGAGATAAGAAGGTTAATAGTAGACTACCATATAGTTCATATTTTGGTCTTCTAACATTTTGTGCAACCTACACTATGGAAGCCCTGATTTTTGAATGCTTTTGAAGGACTTCCATAACCATGAATCTCGGGCTACTCTGACTGACTCTTAAATGACCAATTGGATTTCCAGAAAAAAATTGACCAATTACTTCATGATTATTGGACTGTTTCAATCCATTGCATTTAGGATGATGATATGATATATCATGCACATGTCAGATACAACTAAATATCTGATGTACATGGACATAAAATAATATTTTTATTATAGTGAGGCCAAGGACTTGAATGATCTTAATTTATCCAAAGTCTTGACAGAAAAGGTCTAGTGACAATCACAGTGATGTGAGTTTCATCACTTGATCGATGATTCATGTTGACATGTCAGATCAATCATTGAATTAAGCAAGATGGTTCATCTGTTTTGTTAGTAATAACTAGATAACTGTTTTTTTGGAACATGACAGATTCCTTGGGTGATAGGCTTCTGTGATATCTTGGTCTTCTAAATTCTCAATGTCCTTGTAAAGATCTGCATCAGCTAGGCTTGCCATCTTGTCTTTTCAGAAATCTCTATTTATTATTCTTTGAGAATTGATCTGCTATTTTTGATTTTATCAGTAAGTTAATCAGTAAAATAGAATGTGGTGACTAGTTGCAATGTAAGCCTGCCTGCATATGGGAAGAAATAACTGGATAATTGGGTGACCAAGTCTGAAGATGAATATGAAATTGTATCCAAATAATATCCTCGCATCCAGCTCTGTTGAAAACTCATCTTCAGGTTTTAAGCCTTTGGCTCAACTATGTGTCCTGAATGGGTATCTCATGCAGCCATAGAATTATTATTATTATTTTTTTGCTTGGACATTGTATTGTGTATATTGATGTCTGTTTAGATGGTTGTAATACGAAAAAGAAATGTTGAACTTGTGGATAAGAGGAATTGCATGGAGGCCTAGAAACCCATGCGACTCTATTGCCCTTTAGTGTTTATAATTGCATATCAACAAAATATGGTGAGAAAAGAATTGAGATTAGTTTCTGTTGGTTCTATTTATGAGAGAAGTAGAAGAGAGCAATGGTCCTATCCATGGAATATCTAAAACAAAAAGATGAGGAGAAAGACAATAAGATATGATGATGAAAGAGAAGAGTCAGTAAGGGAATAAGAATGAGAAGAGAAGCAGAAAGGAGAGGGAAGAGAATAAGGGGCAGAAAGTGGAAGTAATCTCGTTCAACATTTATTTATTCTTATCTTCTACAATTCTTGACAATATATTTAGAAGGAATCTATTACTTTTCAAGAGTTTTCTAAATTGACCACCAATGAACCTGACTCTTTCCATGTCTGATTTGATCATGTCTTTTGAACTATTTCTAGATTACTTGGTCATTGAATCGTCAATACATCAAAATATAATATATTAACGTATGCTCCCCCCTACGAAAAAAAAAGAAAAATCAACCACCCATATCAGCTCATGAGCTTCTTTTTCTTGCCAATGCATAGGTTGAATGCCCCCAAGCTAAGTAACACTTGAATGTCAATCTCAAACAAGCTTGGTGAGGAAATGCATCTTGACCCCTGACTCAAGAGAATAAGAACTTAAATACAACACAAAGCCAAATGGAAAAGCAATCTAATTTCTTGCTTCACCTTTGTTATTGCTTAAGCATGTGGGCAGATTATGGACTAAGTAGTTAAACTGATTTTAGAGCATTCAAAACATTAACTTAGAATATTAATGCATTAATTGTATAATGTTAGAGTGGCATGTCATCTTATTATGCCATGTGTAAGTTTGATTTTTAGGAAACTGGATATGATATTTTATGAAATATGTTAAACTGACATCAAATGCTACTGTACCCCAATAATTACTACCGATGATCTGTTCCCTTATTTTGATGTATAAAAGGATGATTATTGTGAGCTTAAAGCATAAAGTTCGCTTTCTAATTTCTGTGTGTCTAAGCTCTTTGCTCTTATCTTCTTTGGAATGCTCTTTAATCATGTTTATTGAGAACTTTTGTTTTAAAATTTGAAAAGGTTGTTGACTTTGGGGAGAGTGGACCTATTCGATGTTCTCGCTGCAAAGGATACATAAATCCTTTCATGAGATTTGTTGATCAAGGACGGCATTTCATTTGCAATCTGTGTGGTAAGCATCATATATGACATTCGGTGGTCATGCTTCATTTCTTTTCTTAATGTTAACAAGAAGCTATTGTTTTCACAATTCTGTTAATTAATGTTACAAGACCATGGCCTGTTCTCTTTACCTTGTAGTCTATCATTCCAAGGTATCCAGTTCCTATGCTCTCTGACTTTTCACCCCTGAAACTTTATATCAAGTTTGTTTTGCTTTTAAGGCTTTAACCAGCATGCCCATCCTTTGGAAGCATGGGTAACCAAGTCGTAACCATAAGAAGAGAACTTCCTCTCTCAGAATTATCACACTTATATTTCTTCATTTAAAATAAATTTCACTAATGTCATATTTCTTTATCTTTTTGATGCAATTTATGCTTTTTTTTTGTTTAAATAGATGTATTTTATTACCCTTTATCCCTTTATGTGGATGTACCTTTTCTTCCCCCCCCCCCCCCCCCCCTCTTCTCTTTTGGAAGGCTATCAAGTTGTTTACGAAGCACTTATTTGGCAGGATTTGCAAATGAGACTCCTCGGGACTACTACTGTAATCTTGGGCCAGATGGTAGGCGGCGTGATGCTGATGAAAGACCTGAGCTATGTAGAGGAACAGTGGAATTTGTTGCTACTAAGGAATATATGGTCTGTTAACTCTTTTTCTGCTTCCAAGTTTTATTTGACTAGTTTTAGTTATCTCTTGTGCTGCATTCCTTCTCAAGCTGCAGATAAAAGACCACAAGAGAACAAAACTTAAGTTTCAACATGTTACATCTGTTTCCAGTTCCTTTTGTTCTTTAGTTTTGCATTTGCAAATATAAAGATATTGTTTTGCAGGATTTTTAAACATTGTACCTTTGCTGTTTTCTGTTGTTGGCCTTAGTTTCAAAGATGTTATCATACGGGGGTTTTGGGTCAATAATCAAGCTCACTTTTGCAACAAAGGAATATTGTATAGGGTCCTCTTAATAATTAGTAGTGTCCTTCAAGCTTTCCTGCTTCTCTATGTTTAATGCAATAGCTTCATTATTTTTTTTTTGAAAGATTTTGTCCATGTTAGTATGCATTTCTTTTGCTTAATTACATATTATTTGTTGAAATACACACACACACACACACACACACATTCATACCTGCATGCATGTATGCATGCATATATACATGCATATGAAACTTAGATGTGGAAGCTAAGTTTGCATTTAGTTTTCGAAAATGTTCTCCATTTTATTTTCTGAAAGCAGTTTTTATTTTGTATTTGCTGATATCTAAAAATGCTTTGGTAAGTGAGAACAAATATTGTTTTTTCTTTTCTATTTTCATTATAAACAATGTCTTTTAAAAGGAGAGGCAAAAAAAATTAAAGGAGATACCATTCAATCCCATGTTTTCACCTTCTTTAGTTTTTGTTTTCTATTCTCTTTTTTGTTTTTATGGAAACGGTGAAAATATTTTTCAACTATTTTCAGTTTTCTGTTTTGGAGTTGTTTGCAAAAAAAATGTTTTTATTTTCAATTGCCAAACGCATTTTTGCAAGACTTTTTTGTTTTGTATAAAAAAATGGAAAACTAGAGTGTTCTCAAAAGCTAAACAAAACATAATATTCTTTTTTGTGTGGTCTCCTTACACTTTTTCTTATACATCTTGATGAATATGTCCATGTTCCTGCCTCTGTATTCATTGGTGCATGCTGGTAAGTTTTTTTGCACGGACCTGACATTTAGTGTTCACTGTACACACAAGTATTAATTGCAACTTTTTCTGTGCATGTTCTGAGATTGATCATGTGGCTCTGGAAACTCACCAACCACTGACCAAGAAATCTTTTTCCTTCCTTCAAACATGCATGCGTTATGAGGACAAAAGAGAATGTTCACATGTTTTCACATGATAACTATTGCAACCTTTTGCATATGTTTGTGGGGTTTATTCTTGCAATCTTTTGGGTTTAGCATAGGCGACTGAGCTATGTTCTACAAAACCATTCTCTTGTTTTGTAATTAAACTGAAATTTGTTGCATGGTTGTTTGTTTTCAGGTCCGTGATCCAATGCCTGCAGTGTTTTTTTCATCATTGATGTCTCAATGAATGCTATACAGACTGGTGCAACTGCAGCAGCTTGTTCTGCAATCAGTCAGGCCCTTGCAGATCTTCCTGTAAGTACCATTCACTCTGTTTATCAATGAATTCTTGGCTTAAATGCATGGATATGACTCATCCGGTATGCAGCAGCAATAACAATAACCAAGCTTTACTCCTAAATTAGTTAAGGTCGGCTACATGAATCCTTTTTTTTCCGTTTAGCTCTGTTCTGAGTCATAATGCAGTATGAAGCAACATCAAGGAAATTAAGTTATCCAGTAAATAAAAATAAATTCACTAGCTTGTCAGGCCAATTACTATTGCATTATTTAAGTGAGAAATTGTCTTGCAGCTTTTCCGGGCTTTCAAAATAAAGCTGAAGGAATGTACTGGCTCTTTCACTGTTATGCTACTCCTGATACATCTTTTATGTCTTATAACTCCTCTCTTCCCTCTTGTATTTGTAACAATTATGAGTACATGACAAGCGAAATGAAAAACTATTGGAACCTGTTTCAGGAAAGATAAGAGGAAGAATGGAGCTTCTAAGGAAGGAAAGAACTAGGAAAGACTTGAATTATTTAATTCATAATGAAATAGTCATGATATTTTAGAAAGCATCCATCTGTTTGAAATAATAGACATGGGTATTGGGCCGTGCCCGGCACGGCCCGGCCCAGGCCCCCTGAGCAAAAAAATAAACGGGCCATGCCTAAATAGGCCGTGCCGGGCATGGCCCGTTAAAAAAAAATTCCGATATGGCCCGTTAAAAAAAAAATTCACGCCCGGCACAGCCCGCAGCCCATTTTGGGCTGGGCTGTGCCAGACACTATAAGAGTTGGGCCATGCCAGGCACGGCTCGGAACGAGCCAACGGATGAGCGCGGAGATACCAGAAGCCATTCAACAAAGAGCATCTAGCCCCACCCCTTCCCCCGTTCTCTCTTTCCCATTACGAGAGGAGGGGTGGGCAGAATCGAGAGCCTTTAGCGAGCCTAAACCAGTGCCATAGTATAATTCGATTCAGGAAATAGGAGGGAGGGAGGAAGAAGGCGATGGATGCAATTCGGATGGACGGGGACACCATCCAGTGAGCCCTGACGGCCTTGAGCCCCTACCTCCTCTGCTGCCTTATCCTCTTGGTTCTCTTGGAGCAGCTCTCCTATCTCCGAAAAAAAGGGCCCCTCCCTGGCCCTCACCTCATCGTCCCCTTCCTCGGTAGCGCCGTCCCCATGATCCGAACCCCACCCGCTTCTGGGAGCGACAGGCCGCCCTCGCCAAATCCTTCGGCATCGGTTTCTCCGCCGACTACCTCGTCGGCTGCTTCATCCTCTTCGTCCGCTCCACCGAGCTCTCCCACAAGATCTTCGCCAACGTTCGGCCCGGGCCTTCCACCTGATCGGCAACCCCTTCAACAAGAAGCTCTTTGGTGAGCACAATCTCATCTACATGTTCGCAGCACAAGGACCTCCGCCACCACATCATCCCCAACTTCACCCCCGCGCGCTCTCCACTTATCTTGCCATCCAGTAGAGCGTCATTCGATCCCACCTCATCCGTTGGCTCAACCTCTCCTCCCCCTCCAAGTCCCTACGCCTCCGCCTCCTCTGTCGTGACTCGTGACCTCATCCAAGCCCTTATGGGCCATGCTATGCTGGCCCGCCTGGATAGTGCCAGCCCAGGCCCTAATGGGCCGTGCCGGGCTTGGTTCGCTGGCCACAATTTCTGAGCCCGACATGGCCCGGTACTGTAGCAACGGGGCCGTGCCAGATACGGCCCGATTCGTGCCAGACTGGGCCGGGCCATGGGGGGCCTGATCCAGTGCCCATCTCTGGTTTGAAAGGAAAGATAGATGATAGTGAAAGCTAGTCTTTTGGTAGTGATGTTAAACAGGATGGCATGGCTTGTTAGGGCCCGTGCTATCGTAGCTCTCAATGCTAGGGGGGCCTAGCATGGTCCTTAGGCCTACCAAAGTCGGGCTGTGTTGGCTTGCATGCCAACCCATGGTCCAGCCTGCTCATCAGTCTAGCACACCGACCCACAGTGGGCTAGGTAATGTCTTTTTTGATTGTTTAGGTAATACATTAATATCCTTGAAAACTAGTCATTTTTGATTGTTGGAAGGGCAAATGATCTTTTACAAGGAGATGGACAAGAATACCTTTGAAATTAACCCTTTATGGAGGTTAAACGGGGCAAAAATGTAAAAACATGCATATGGCCCATTGCATGCCATGGTAGGTTGGCCTAGCATGGTTGCTATAATAATAATAGTCGTGCCATGCCTAGCACAGCCCGTGTTGTGCCAGGCAGGGCCGTGTTATGGGCCATCTAGTCCATTTGATATCTATTTTTTTTTGGTATCACAACTCGTTGATAAAGTTATGTAAATTCGCCTCTTGACAATGTTCTGCCAAACATTAAATGGGTCATGCTTTAGACTCTTTTTTCGCACACCCATTATAGCAAATGAAAAGGACCACTTTTCAATAAAAGGAATAACAAAAGTATCAAGAAAGATAAAAGAGAGAGATATCTCAAAATATATAATTCATCACCATGGGAGAAGAAAAGAGGAAAGGACATTTCACCACTAAGTAGGGCTGTATGACCTGAGGTAGTCATGATGTAATACAACTATTCTCTTGGTTTTGCACTTGGAGTTGATGTAAAAAACCTATCATGATTCCTCACCCCCGAAACCAACAAAAATAAACCTACAACAAGCAGCAAATAAATTATAATCCAAACTCTTTGCCTATATGCTATAATTATGCTACTTCCTCTCTTGCTCCAAATGGCAAACATAATCCAAGGATGCTCTATGTTTAGAACTTAACTTTTTGATTAAAAGCTTGCTGTCTTGAGTGACAAGCTGCTTATCCATTTGGTGTGCAAATTTTTTGTTTGAACCTCTTAGTTAAGATTATGAATAATAGACCAGGCCGCATAATTTATAACCTTCATTCTTGTAGGTTATAATAGTTTTTAATGAACTTGATTGGATAATTCATCTGGACTGGGTCTAAAAAATGTATATTAAACAATTGGCTGGCCTGCAGATGTTACAAAGTTGTGCTCAAATAGCTTGTGTTGTGCATACTTGCCTGGAGTAGGGATTAGAGGTCTATTGATTCAATGGCAAATGAACTATTATCTTCTTGATGTTCAAGTCTTAAAAAATCTGATTGAAGGTCAGATCCTAAGAATGAAGAAAAAAAGAATGAAGAAAAAAGAAAGAGGAGGAACTTCTAAATCTACAACTTCTGAAATTGATCTTCAATTTAAAGTCTATATTACAGATGAAGTTTGCTAAGCTAAATTATAGTGAGGAAAAAAGGAATTGTTGGCTAATTATTTTATGATATGTATTGATAGTCAAAAAATGTAGGTTTGTTCTTTCCTCTTTGGTATAGGCCTTTTGGTCCTATCAGGCACCTCAAAAAGGCATTTCTTAGTTCTTATTTATAGTATGTGATGCAGGACCCATACTGGGGGAGAACTTAACTGATGTTGCAAAAGTTTTAAAGGGTCAACCACATACTTCATACACTTAAGTTGGGCATTTTAGAGTCTTTAAATACACAATACTTCTAAAAACTTTCATTTCTAAAACTTTAAGGTGTGCTGCATTTTTTCTTCTTTTTACTGACTGTCCTTGATTGGTGTCTCTTTGAAATGTCACAAAGATTTCTTGATGCCCTTCTGATGTCTGGAGTCCATTTATGTTTGTGCTGAATATATTTCCCTTTACCTCTTTTCTTCTTTTTTTCCCACTTATTTTCGTCCATGAGATTTGAGATTTGTGGCTCATTGCCTTTTAGTAAAATTGAAATGTTCTTTAGAATGGGTTTGATATGGGTGGCAAATGTTCAGGTGTCTAGATTAATTCATTGCATTTTGGTAAAATTGAAATGTTCTTTAGAATGGATGTGATATGGGTGGCAAATATTCAGGTGTCTAGATTAATTCGATAGAAGTACCATCAAGGAAGCAGAATCAAGGATAAGTCTATAATAAATAGATTTGTGCATAATCATGTATGTCTCTAGCGAATAATTAGTTAGGCAAACTACTCCATAATTTGATAAAAAGCTCTTCTTTTGATATTGTTTGAAACATGAATACTTCTATATAGAATTTCCAAAGTTGAAGTGTGATAGCAATGGCCTTTTGGTTCTTAGATTTAAATTGCGAATGGTGTTATGAAGTATCCATGTTCTTGACACACCAAGAAACATGGGAGTTTGGAGTGTCTCAGCAACACTGGTCTCCCAACTTAAAGATACATATGTCTGTATCAGGTGGATCACTCTTTACGCATAAGGAAATTTTATCCAGTAGAACAATTAATCAACTTCCATATTCGACACATACCTTGTCACCTTTCATACACTCAGAGATGTGTATTACTTATTTATTACCGTCGGTGATGAGAAAGGCTATCCTGCTACCATATCTTACCTGAACAACATGGTCATCTAGCCAATCAGGTTTATTGACTTCTGGAATGTACTTAGCTCTTGGATAAACTAACCAAAGTTCTAAGGGGTTTCCATTTTCAACATACATAACATTATTTTATTTTTTGTCATAATGTATATTCTTGTTGTGCCATATCTTCTTCAACAAAGCGATTTTCCTCTTCTTTCATGATGTTACGAACCTTGATTTAATACCATCTAGGAACAATATCTGCACTTAGGGGATGTGATTTTGTGCTTGTACAATGGTTAGCATTTTGTTGTTGAGACTTTTAGAAGAGACGGATGTTATTGGAAGTTTTGTTGCTTAGAAAGGGTTGGAGCCTGGAATTTTTCTTGGGGCTCAATGTAATGTGTTACTAAAATTTAAAAAAAGGCTTACTCAAAAAGATGTAAAAGAATTTTGTTGACAAATAAATATAGAAATATAGACATGTAGAACTAATGTTTAGAGTTCTGTTGGTATCTGTAAAAGAAATTATAATAGATGACTTGGGGTTAGAAACTTTAGCTATGATTAACATTTATAAATTATGGTTCTTATAGCTATGCAATCTTTTGTAGATAAAAAATATATTACCTATGCTATGAAGACAATAAAAAACAGAGAATCACCTCTCTACTACAAAACAATTAGATAGAAAGCCCAACCTTCTTAAAACTAAGGTAAGATGGTCTATTAAAAAGAAAATCTAAGTTCTTCGATGAGATGATATTGTTTTGGAATGTGAAATTTAAGGAGACTTGCTTTCTTAAAAAGAAAAAAGACTTTGTATTTTGTTACCAATATGCGGGAATGTATGTAAATGGCAAGAAAGGGGTGCTTCATGCAATTTTTTTCTTAATAAATGCCTATATGTTAAACTGCCTCCATGTTTCTTTCACTCTTCCTTAAGGGATTTTGTGGATGTCCAGGTAGGATAGACATAAGACATTCCTTTTATACTTAATGGTGGGAAGAGCATGCCAAGGTGGAGTGACATTTTGCTCTTGACTGGGAACCTTATAGCTGCCAATTTTCCAAAATTATTGGGATAGCATAAGTTAGATTTCTAATTAATTTTATTACCTTGAGAATTCATGAACTGTTATTCCTATCAGGACCCTTCCCCGACACATGCCAACTTGTAGTAATTAGGTAGAGTTCTGGTAGTCTTTATGTTATGTACCATAAAGCCCAAGTGAACCCTATCTAATTGCTACAAGTTATATGCACAAAACACTCAACCCTTTTATAAACATTAACCTGCACATTAAATTCATACATTTCACAAAACCATATCAAAAATTGATTTAGCCCTGCTCAGATAAAAACAAAATCTCCAATCGCTGCTTTACAAGACCATAAGCAATATAGACCTCCTTCACATTGCTATTATAAAGATCATATTCACGGTTCGTTCTACAATAAAAGTCATTTCTCACATCCAATTCAAGACCAAGATACATCGTAGGGTTACAATTATATACATCGATACATGATTATCTCAATTCTGCCTCAATACATATGACCATACAACAAATCCAAATACACCCAAAGGACTTCTTCATAAGCCGGCAATTCATCATAAAACTATGCAACTAAGGCCAACCTTCTAGCTTGCCAACTGGCTTTTAGTTATCTGAAATATAAAAATTCCAATAATAGAAGGATGAGACCTAAGTCTCAGTGACTGGATTACCATCTAACAATGAAAAAATTGAAACATCATAAACCAATAAATACTGATACAAGGTAACACTGATAAATAAAAGTACACCTTTTGATATGATAAGAGTAAACTTATAATTTAGCTTATGCTTTCAATAACATCAACTCAATTGAAATACTGTATCAACCATTTTTCCACTGAAAAATAAATGTTGCCATGTAAAACATGTATATACTTTTCTAAAACATATATTCTTTCTTGTCCTCATTGGGACCTGCTTTTCTTTGGCCTAGATTTTCTTTCCATTTCTTTCTTTTCCCCTACTGGGTTATGCTTTACCCATAGGCATTTTAAAAAACGATGCAACCTTTTGCAAAATCTCATGATGCTGGGCTGTGTGTGCTACCTCTGAGGTACATCCTTATAGTCGTCCTTCCACATGTGTACTCTCAGTGGGTGAGTGTATTTAGCGTCGAGGATCCCCGCACCACATGACACCTCACATGTGCAGTTCACCTCATGTGTGAGCTTGCCCATTTTCTTTGGGCCTCTCGGTTGTCCCTCCCATAGGCTAATCTTTGTGCCCCATTGGGCTATTTAGCTCTTAATTGAACTATGATTCTTTATCGTACTGGGCTGCTTGCAATCTGCACCATTGGGCTGATCTAGCATGTACTCCCCTTGGCTCGGGATCATGGTACAATTGAATTGCAAGGAGGTACCGGTTGTAAGTAGTGTGTACAATGCTCATGCTATGGCACAGTTTACAGGATGATCAGTCTCATAGGTGGCCAGATGCTCTTTATGATGCATGCTATGGAATACCCAAAATAAGTTATACTTTCTTTGAAACATTGCTATGCATATATGCCCATGCATCTCTTTGAAATATATATCCAAAAAGGCAAGTCTATGCTTTACTTAGAACACATGTTTTGCCAAAAACATTATTTTTCATAAATCTCTATGCTTTACTTTGAAACATGCTTTCAACTCGTGCTTTATCTTGAAACATTCTTTTCATGAAATCCATGCTATGCTTTGAAAAATAATCTTTACTAATAACACATACTTTGCTTTTAAAAACAACTTTACTATGAGCACATGCTTTAAATAAACATCATGAAACTTGGTTCTCATTTTCCATACTTGGACAATTCAACATACTATGCCCAACATAGCATACCATAAATCTATAAGAAAGTTTCAACATCATTTCACATAATAACTTTCAAAGCTAGATGAGGAATTTACTTACCTCAGTTGTTAGCACACTTTACTGGCTGGCTGTTATCTCTCCTGTACTGGATCCCTGGAACAAATCTTTTAACCTATGTCACAACATGTGCATTATAAGGGTCACATATACTTAGGGTTTTCATGAAACTATGCATGCATGCTCTCTGTCTTAACTTCTTAGCATGATATTCTTCAATCCCTCATATACTCAAAGATTCACAACATACACATGCTATCACATCATTTGACTCCTAATCACAAGATTTTAGCACTATTCTTAAGCTTAGGGAAATTAGATCTTATCTTAGAAAAGATAGAAAAGAACCCTTAGCTTCTTTTTCTTCCAAGCTTGCTGAACCACCAAAATTTCTCCCCTCTTTTCTCTTTTTCTTCCTTCTTCTCCCTTTCTTACCCATGGCTAGAACCCTCTTCCTTTCTTTTTTCTTTATATTTTCCTTCTCCTTTTTCTCCCCTTTTTTTCTCTTTTCATACGGTTGCTTAAGGGCTAAGGTTTAAGTGGGTTTTAAATGCTCCCATAGAAATCTCCATTTTGCCCCTTCACATTCTTAAGCCACACTTTTCAAAGTCTACATGACACTCTCTCCACCATGATAATTTGCACTTGGCAAATCCCCAATTTACCCTTGGTAGAAAGTGGGTTTTTAATGCCCCTTAGAAATCCCCATTTTACCCTCTTAAAAATTTCTAAGTTACCCTTGGAAATCCCTATTTTACCCTCTTAAAAATTTCTAAGTTACCCTTCCAAAGTCCACATGGCATTCTCTTCACCGTAATAATTTGTCCTTAGCAAATCCCCAATTTACCCTTGGTCAAACCTTCAAATTACTTTTGAAACCTTTTCCTTTTATACCCTTGGCAAACTTTCAAATAACTCTCGACACTTCTTTCCTTTATGCCCTTGGCTAATTTCTTAAATGACCTTTGGTCAAATTTTAACTTTGTCCCTCCACTTATACATTTTCTTATTTTTATATTACTTAGTGCTAGATACATGTCTCTCCATCAAATATTTTTTATTTTATATTACTTACATGCGGGACACCCCATTTCTACCCGTCGCTTATCAGGTTTTTATTAGGGTTTCATCAAAATTTACTAGAAAATTTAAATTTTAAATCCTACCTTCTCCACTCTAATTACTCACACTAGAAAACTAAACTAATAATAAATGCATGCATAAAATAAAATACAAAGCTTTAAGTTTGGGGTATTACAATTCCTCTCATCCCTTTGGATGAAGAGAAGCATTGATCATAAGATATCACCGGATGAGAAATTCATGTATCCAAAAGGCCCTAAATAACATCCACAATCCAATGGCTTCCCCACTGCACCCACCAACTTTTTCCTTCCCTTATCACATTCTTTCTCTGAACCTATTGATAATTAAGTGACTACCTATTCCAAAATAGTTCTATTAGAGTCCAGCTTTTTGTGGACTCTTTGCTTATAAGAGGGAGGTGGGCAAATTACAACTTAATGGACTCTTTGGCTATAAATTTATAATAAGACGGGATTATGATGGACCAGCATATGGGAGCATCACTAGAGTTGGCCTATTCTTAGAAGGGGATATGACGGCACAACCACAGCACCCCTTGCAAGGGCATGTGTTTGGCTTCACCCGTCTTTTTGGAGGGTTGACATGGAAGCTTGTCCCTGTCGTGCGCTAGCAATTGATGTACATTGTGGGCTATGTTGATTCCTTTAATCACTCTTTCTTTCCTTAATTGTTTTCTAAGTCTTTGCTTGTGTTTGCATGGAGAACCATGGTGTCTGAATGAATAGAATTAATTTTTGATGGTCTATTTGACCATATACACCATGGTACATATGGGGAATATAAACTGGTTTTGAATATATTGATTTAAATTGGTGCCTTGCAAAGCAATCATCCAGGTTTTCTTTTTGACTAAGTTCTGTATAGAGAACAAGATGAACTAATCTACTTAGTATATGGTGCTAAGGGAATCTTCTATCAAGTTGATGTAGTTTGTGTAGTGGACTGCATCATAATCTTAGAGGAACGGTCAGAAGAACCTTAACATCTTTAGTCATAAGCAAGTTTGCATCATTTTTTTCCATATTGCTCCAATTATACTCTTTTCTTTTTTTAGAAGCATATGTTCTAGCTTTTTCAGGAGAAAGTTTAATTTCACAGCATAGGATAATGGTAGCTGACATATGAATAAAATGAAATATGGAGTAAAACGTAAAACTATTAATTCAAAAATTAAATATGAAATTTAAAAGAATAAAACTAGAATTATTTAAAGAAAAGTTAGTAAGAAAAATGACTATGAATATAGATAGTGATCCCAACTCAATATGAAAAAAAGCAACTAAATGCATAAAAAAAAATATAGCAAAAGAAGTTCTAGGAAAATCAAAAGGAGTAGGACTATTAGGAAAGGAAACTTGGTGGTGGAATGAGGAAGTTTAAATTGCCATCAAGCTTAAAAGGACAAACTACAAAATTTGGCAAAAGGCTAGGAATAAGAAGTCTTAAAAAGTATAGGATGCAAAGAAAGAAGCTAAAAAAAGGGCAAGTAATGCCAAACTTAAAGCCTATGATGATTTATACTTTAGACTAGATACGAAAGAAGGTGAAAAGACTATATAAACTAGTGAACTAAGAGGAAAAAAAAAAGATCTTGACTATATTAAATGTATTAAGGATGAAGATAGTCTTAGTAAATGAAAAGATAAAAGAACGATAAAAAGTTATTTTAAAAAATTATTAAATAAAAATAATTTAGTAAATTTAAGGGTAGAAGAATGTGATAACCTAGGAGTAACAAATGATTTTTTTTTTTTGTAGATTTAGCATGCTTGAGGTTAAAAAGGCTTTGAGTAAAATAAAAAATGCAAAGGCATTAGGGCTAGATGCGGATATTGAGGTTTGGAAAGGCTTAGGAGAAATTGAAGTCGTGGTTAACCAATTTATTTAACAAGATTGTAGCAACTAAAAGAATGTTGGATGATTGAAGAAAAAGTATATTAATACTCATATACAAAAATAAAGGAGATATTCAAAATTGTGCAAATTATAGAGGGATTAAGATGATAAGTCATACAATGTAATTATGGGAGAGAGTAATAGAAAATCGAATAAGAGCTAAAACTTTGATGTTAAATAATCAATTTTGATTTATGCTTAGAAGATCGACCATGGAAGCTATTTATTTATTAAGAAGATTGATGGACAGGTATAGGGAAAAAAAGATCTTCATATGGTCTTTATTGATTTAGAGAAAGCATATGATAGAGTACCTAAAGAAATAATATGGCAGGCTTTAAAGAAAAATGTGTTATTAAAAGGTACATAGAATTGATAAAAGATATGTATGATAGAACAATTACTATTGTTAAAACAACAATAGAAGAAATGAGTAAGTTTTCAATTATTGTAGGTTTACATTAAGGATCTACCTTAAGTCCGTATCTTTTTGTATTAGTTATTAGTTATGGATGAATTAATCAAATATATTCAAAATGATATTTCATGGTGTATGTTATTTGTAGATGATATAGTGTTGATTGATGAAACTAAATATGGAGTAAATGTTAAGCTGGAGATTTGGAGAGGCTTTAGAATTTAAAGGTTTTAAGATTAGTAGAACTAAAACTGAATACATAAAATATAATTTTAGTGAAAATAGAAATACAAATAAAGAAATAGTGAAGATTGCATGCCAAGAGATACCAAAGGAGTGAAAAATTTAGGTATTTGGGATCAATTATCTAGCAAGAAGGTGAAATAGGTGAAGATGTGAATTATAGAGTTAAAGCAGGATGAATTAAGCGGAAAAGTGCTTCGGGAGTATTGTATGATCGACGCATCCCATTAAAATTGAAAGAAAAATTTTATAAAACCGCTATTAGGCCACCTATGTTATATGGAACAGAGTGTTGGGTAATATTGAAACAACATTTGAATAAATTAAGTATAACAGAAATTCGTATGTTAAGATGGATATATGATAAAATTTTAAAAGATAGAATTAGAAATAAACATATAAGAGAAATGATAGGAGTAGCTTCAATTGAAGATAAAATAAGAGAAAATCGATTACGGTAGTTTGGACATATTTAACGTAGACCTTTAGATGCTCCAGTTAGAAAGAGTGATCATTCAAGAATTCATGGTAAGTATAGAGGTAGAGGTAGACCTAAACTAATATGGATTAAAATAATTTAAAAAGATATAACTATTTGTAATTTGAGTGTCGACTTAGTTCTGAATAGAGCAGAGTGGAGGAAGCATATTCATGTAGCCGACCCCATGTAGTTGGGAAAAGGCTTAGATGAGTTGAGTTGAGTTGTATATGTTCTAGCTTTTCCTTATGAACTTAAACCTTTAATTTTCTGGAATGTGATGCTACTGAACAAACACTTTTTGACGATTCCTTAAATAAAAAAACCTTGATTTGGGATTCTCTGTTTAAGTTTGGCATATCAAACTTCAAGTTGTGTTTTTGCCTTTTATATGGTTGGCCTCTAACTTTAATCGCATGGTTATTCTAAAAGAACTCATCAACAGATTTTTCTTGTCAAGAGCCATGATATGGAAAATGGGCTCGCAATTGGTGGCTGAGAACTCTATTGACTCTTTGATTGTATGGGCATCAATTTTCCCTGTTGTTTTTTGCTAGACTGCCTGGGTTACTAAGCTCTTCTCTGATTGCACTCAGTTTTTCTCCTTCGGTTATTAATGTTACGATCCAACCATTATGTCTCATCAATGCACCAGCTATCACCAATGTAATGGTGAAATCTGCTCAAGATACTACGAGAATGTTTAGTAGTTGTTGGATAATCCATGTGGATTTTTTTTTTTAAAAAAATCGAGAGCATGGTGGGTAATAATTTGATAATCCATGTCAAAAAAAATGTTTAAGAAAAATTAAAGGTGTAGCTTGCTTGGTTTTTGGATGTGATCCTTTATATGGAAATACCTGATATAGAGTCTTGTTTTGTAGGGATTAAGTTCATTGGTCTGAGAATTTGATTAGGACTAGGACTTCTCAGAGTTTCTGAGATCTTCATGTCCTTTATTCTCCTTAATGTTGAGCACTAGTAGCATACTGTAGGTGTCAGGGGTCAATTGGTCAGATCTGTTTTTTCCATAAGCAATTAGTCTTTGCTGCTGTGGAAAATCACAACAATGCCACAGATAAGTGGCTAAGCAATTATAAGACTCACTCATTGCTGATCAAAACCTTCACAAAGTTCAAGTAAGTGTCATGACCTTGCTACACTTATTACTCTCACGGATCCAAAGCGCTAGTTCCACTAACTCTTGTTTGTTGGCATTTTATAGGACTGTTGCCCCTTTTTGTATTGTCACTTGTTATACCAGAAAAGGTATGCTATATGGTCTGATGAAGCTTCTAGCTTCCCTGCCAATCTACACTATATTATTGTGGGTGTTGTGACAAGTTTGGATTCTATGATCTCTGAAAACCATTGCCATGAGTATCTGAACCTACATCATTATCAAAATAATTGCCCGTGCTTTAAAGAAAAAATAATTATCACCATGTAATTTATGGTGAGTACATAGCCGACCCACCTAGTTTGGAATTAAGGCTTTGTTGTTATTGTAACTGTATGGTGACTACAGAGGTAAGATGGCTGCCTAATCCCTGGAATGTGTATTTCTGTTACAGCTGGTACTTAAACCTGCTAACTAAACACTAAGCTTTCTGGGATATTTCTCAGACATCAGAAGTCATGGGCAACAAACTTGTTGAGCATGAATCAGGCAATTCTCAGTGCAGCTTATGCAATTTTGCTCATGGAAGGAAATCTTGTTCTCTGATGTGCCAGTTTTATCAATTGTTTGCTAACCATTAAAAGATGTGCAAATACCCATGGATCAAACGTTAGACTAATTCATGGAAAAGTAGGATGTTGCGTTGTTGCATTCTGTAATTAACATTGTTTCATTATTGTTGTTATGCTAAGCAGCTATACCATTGTGCTGATGGTAGCTTCATTTTAAGTGTTATAGCTTGGTTGTTATCATGCCAATGTGGTTGTGCTAGCATTATGATGAGATTAAGTGACATCAATATAAGCAAGATTTAAGTCCTAGTGGGATGGCAAGATGTCATATAATTCCATGTGTCAAGATGGGGGCACCATTCTAAGTGTCGGGATAGGATAGAATACGATAGAGATCGGGACAAGATGAGACATCCATTGTCCTGAGTGTTGTGAGTGAGCTGTCTTGTTCCACTAGAAAATTGGGATGGCCCCGTCTCACAGGATTTGAATAATTGAGCATAAGTATCTGTGAGGAAAAGTTAATTATGGGTTTTAGTTCTTACTTTGCAGTTTCGAAATCATTCTTTGTTGTCTCAGCTAGTACCTACTTGCCTCATCAGCTGGATCACTTTTACCAGTGTCAGAATTATATTTCAGAGACTTATGCACTAGTTCAATCTAAAACATATTTTTTCTATTTGCCTTTTCTTTTTATAATTTGTCTAATTAAATTTCATCAATGTTAATGTCTTCATATAAACTTTAATTTCTGTTTGTGTTCAACCATTATCTGACATATGCAACTTTTCTGAGTGACTAGAAATTGTTCAGGTTATTTAATGAAATTTTTGCCTCTTTGCAGGAAGGTCCTCGAACGATGGTGGGCATTGCGACTTTTGATTCATCTATTCATTTTTACAATCTTAAACGAGCTTCACAGCAGGTAGATGGAGATGTTTTGTTATGTCCCACAATCATTTGGCAGCTGGCATGAACTGTTATTTTTATAGAGCTATTCAGAATCGCCTATTTCTCTTGTTATGTTGTCTTGCATCCGTAGAAATTTGAGTCCAGCTGACCCTCCCTAGTGAGTTGTGCAAATTATATGTTATACTTAGGCTTGACCAGTAAGATGGATAAAAAAATGCTAACCATATAACACAAATATCTACAGAATGTTTAAGGGTATGTTTGGATTGGTTGCTGGGATGCCTTTACGTGACTGTTTCCTAACAGCTGTGTGAGATATTTGTTGGCTTGGCCAATAGCTATCCCAAACAGGCCTTGAGTTGAAAGAGTCGACTAGGGATAATTTCTCTAAGACGTTCCTTTCTCTAATGTATAATGTAGAAGTTCCTTTCTCCAATAAGGATGATATCATGTTTGTGAGCTAATCCCTTGGAGTTCAAATTTTGTATCCTGTCGATTAATATGGAAGTTCTTATGTCAAAAGGTACCTTATATGTTTACTTAAAGTAGAAATTGGGCTGCGTTGGTGTGACTTGAGTCTTCTAGTAGATGCAGCTTATGCATTGTATACTTTGATAAGGCCTATATTGTTTGAGGAAACTTTTTTCTGGACTTAATGAATGAGATAAAATATAGAAAGATATTTCACTGGCCCTTACAAATTCAAGTCTGGGTTGTCTATATGCTCTTAACTCTTAAGCATTTTCTTGTTACACATGCATCATCATTTTGATGCTTATCCAATAGCAGTCAAGCATTAAGGAAAAGCTGCAAAGATATCTCTTAGCATTTCTTCAATTACAAAATCTGAGAGGATACAGACTTAAATACATTTGCACAGTTTGCTTTTAATACTAGTGGATTGCATGAAATGTTTTTTTTTTTTTTTTACTTTATTAATTCTTGTTACATTTGCAGCCTTTGATGCTCATTGTTCCTGACATACAAGATGTTTATACACCCCTTCATACTGACCTGATTGTTCAACTTACTGAGGTTTGGATCGATCATTTCTTTTTTCTTCTCCGGCAATTACATTTGCATTCCTCTACCAACATGGTTTTATGGCTTTCATGCTTAGAGAACTTTGTTGTTTTATTCTGTGGATTTAGTGCCGTCAAAATTGGAGCAATTGCTGGACAGCATCCCATACATGTTTGAAAATAATAGAGTTGCTGAATCTGCATTTGGTGCAGCTATCAAGGTATATATTTTGTTAAGGTTGTTCACTAATTTGGACCATGCTGGTTCCTCTTTATTTCATATTTAAATTTCTATGAGCTATGTAATGGGGATTTGAACTCTCTGCTGTATTATAGTTATAAGTTACTAAAACTTTACAATATTCTATAATGGTATTTGGTTAGTGGCTCCAGCATAAGTGGGGGGATATTCGTACATCTTAGGGGGTGTTTGGTTTCAGAGTGAGTCAGGAAAATTTTTTTTTTTTTTGGGGGGGTGGCCGAGGTGGTGAGATATTATTGCCAAACACCAAAAAGGATCATGGAACGGAGGATTATATCATATGGGGGTATAAATTGGCCTGCACAGTATAACTCTGCCGCCAAAATGGTGGAATAGACTTACACTGAGGACTAGGGTTCCCCTATTTCCTTCAATTACCAGTTACCCTTATCCACTCCATGAACACTTCAAAAAGTGAGAGGGCAATCAGGGCTTTGTGATAAAATCTAAACTATCGTGAAGTTTGATGCTCCTTATTCCCTGCAGTTATCTCTTATACTTATTCATTGAACCAAATTCCAAAAAATCTTATCATGCGGAATAGGTTGGAATAGATCTATTCCTAAAACAGGATAAGGGATATCCCTTCCAAATTCTACGTTGCAACCAAACCCTCCCGTTAAATTTGAATCCATTGGATTATTATTTTAAACTTCTAAAAGGTTGACTTGAAGATTTACAAATATATTTTGTATAGACATCGGTGCAATAATGTGTAATCATTGATATCAAAAACTACAATGTTAGCCATTCTGCTCAAAGAACAACCTACTAATCTTATATTTTTCTTCAATCCATTTCAGGCTGGGTTCCTGGCAATGAAGCCCACAGGCGGAAAGCTTCTTGTATTTCAATCAGGCAAGCCTTGCAGTCAATTTGCTTTTATTTAGTAATAGAACAAAATCATGCTATTTTGTCACTCATTATCCAAGTCATCTGCACATCTTGTAGCTTGAAGTTTTCCTGTCTCTCAATTGGGTTTGGGCTGGATTCTTAGTTGAAAAAATGTTTTAATAGTAGTGTAAGATGAATGGTCCTTATAAGTTTCAGAATTCTTCTACTATAAGAACCATAATATATCTGTTCTTCATAGAATGTTTGATACTCTGAAATAAGAGTATTGATTGGCACATGTCAACATTTTTAACTCCCAATTTGGTGATACGATGGGGAGTTTGCTGGCTTAGCTTGAAAAATACTGTCAGAGTTCACCTGCTTCTAGTTGAGCAAGAGTTTCCAACATGCTGCATGCTGGCCTAGCAATAAGTTGACTGGAATTGGGCTTGACTTTACAGGCTGATGAACTCTGGCAGAAGAAAAATAGGGCTTATGGATAGTATATTAAGCAAAGCTCTGAAAGGATAAAAAAACCTCTTTGTCCAAATGGTTTCTTTTGCTGCTGCCCTTCCTGATCTAACCTTCGTTCAGTTAATTAAATTTGCATATTTCCATGTGAAAATTACATTTAGAAGAAAGAGAGAATAACTATTTTGGAAATGAATTGCTCACCCAAAAGAAAAGTCAAATGATCTTTTCCTATCTCCATTCTTGTTGGCATGCAAAATCTGTATGGCATATGTGAGAAAGTTGATACGGTTGCATATCTGTGTCCAGATTAACTGATGGACTTCAAATTACCTGATTGATTTGATTGTCCAACAAAGCCAATGAGGTGTTGCATAATATTAGATTTTTATGTAAACCACAAAGTTCTTAAATGTGAAGTAGCCTCAAAAGGAGCTAAATGATATAGCAGATGGAATTAAGAGCTGCCACAGTGGAACTTCAGGTGTAGAAGCTGTCATCCGATGGTTAGCCTAATACTGTTGCTTCTTTTTTATATCAGGTGTATAGCATGTTTATATTGTTCTAACATGTCCTCCACATTAATACATTTCTTCTGCACTCACTTACTGATGTAAAAGTTATATTTATGTGCTTTATAACTTTATATTTGATGATTATGCTATATAATGTCTTTATGATAGATAAACATATTTAGTGACATAGGTAAAAATGGGGTGAACCAAGAACAAATATGGGTTAGTTTATGAGATAGAGGGAAGACCTTGAAACTGTGGATGGTTAATTGTTGAAGCTGATGAACACTTTAAAGATGGAAATACTTTATTAGAATCACAGTTAAGAATGGTGTTCGGAAATCATGAACTTTGTAAAATGAGAAGGTTAAATAACTGTGTTGTTAGGCTTATAAAATACTGATAAAGGTTTAAAACATCTTTGGAGGCATGGGGTCTAGTTATTTGCTAGCTAACCCAATGAAAACAGCTAGAGAAGGAAAATGCACCTGGTTGGAGATGTACCATAGCACTGACTATGGGGATATGATGTAATTTTGAATTAATTCTGTTAGAGTAATATAAGTTAGGTTTGAGGATGGTGGAAGGAAGACAAGGTGACATGTGAATTGTTTGCCAAATAATTGGTTTTACTGCAGGAAGCTTATACTAACGTTTTAAATAATGGCTGGAGTAATGGTTTTTCACTAATGTGATTATAATAATAATAATAATTATTATTATTATTCACAATTTGTAAGAAACAAGTTTCATTTGGCCCAACAGTTAAGTCCTTTTGTTTGTTACTTATGCATTAATTGTTCATGTTCAATATAGAAGGTTTATTTATTTACAAATGACATAATGTTAAGGGAGATGATCAAAGTTAGTTAGAATGGAAGTCTTGAAGATAAGGGTCAAGAAATAAAGAGTTTATATGAAATGAAATTTTGAAAAACTAGTCATTCAATTTGTACATCTTGATGCATACTATAACAGTAACAACAACAATAACAAAGCCTTAATCCTGATCTAGTTGAGGTTACATAAATTCTTTTTCTCCATTCTACTAAATTTAAGATGCAAAGATTTTAAATTTTTCTTTATCACTTTCTTTCATGTAATTTTTGATCTATCTTTACCTCTTTTTCGTTTCACGTGTCAAATCCCCCTTCGCATTGGTGCATCTCTAGGTTTACGATGCAAATGTCTAAACTATCTAATTCGTCCTAAACTTAAATTATCCTTAATTGGTGCTACCTTCATTTTTTTACAAATGACTTTTTTTTATTCTATTGTCTCTTATATTACCACGTATTCATTCAACATTTTCATTTCAGCCGCATTCATCTTATGTATGTGTCATTTTTTAATTGTCCATCATTCTATACAATAAAGCATAACTAGTCTTATAATTATTTTATAAAATTTTACTTTCAACTAGGCATGTATTTTATGATCACATAATATTTTAGTTACATTTTTTCATATTATCTAACCTACTATAATCTTATGAACATCATCCTCAATCCATCCATCCTTATGAATAATCAATCCTAAATATAAAAAATGATCACTTTTAGGAACTTGATGTTCTTAAATTTTTACTTTACATGCATCTATATTCCTAATTGTACCAAAATTCTATTTCATATATTCTTGGCCCTACTTAACCTAAAATCTTAGATTCTAATGTATTTCTCTATAATTCTAACTTACAATTCCTCGTAGCATTAGTTTCATTCACTAGTATTATATCATTTTGTAAATGTCATATGTTGTGAATATCATCTTGAAATATCTAATAAACTTATCCATAACTAATGAAAAGGTTAAGGTTGGGAGTAGATTCCTGTTATAAGACTTGAAAATTCACTGGTATTACTGTCAGTCGTATTAATACTAGTAACTACTTTATTATATATATCTTTTATTTCGTTAATATATTTAATGGATATTCCTTTCTTTTCTAACACTTACTATAAAACTTTTTAGGGATTTCTATCATATGCTTTCTTTAGATCAATAAAAACTATATGAAGATCTTGCCTTGGAGAAAAATTGCTTTTATAGTTGACCTTCCTAACATATATTTAGATTGATTTTATAATATTTTTGTGGTACATTTCAACCTATGTTCAATTACCTTCTTTCAAAGTCCCATAGTATGATTAACATGATAGTTAGAGCAGCTTTAAATATTTTTTTTATTCTTATAAATTGGTACTATATTGCTCTTCCTCCATTCATAAAGCATCTTCTTAGTCTCTAAGATCTTATTAATTAAATTTGTTACTCAAGTTACTCCTACATCACTCAAGTTACCCAAGTTATTCAACAAGTATACATCGTATTTCAATCCCTAATGAAACTAGCAAGGCATCGTAAATTATCTACATGATTTTAATTTAATAATTTATTAAAATAGCTTCTTCATCTTTTTTTTTTTTTATCTCATCATCCTTAACTAAAACTTTGTTATCATTCTCTTTAATGTATTTAACCTGAATCATATCTTTAGTTGTTCTTTAGATTCTTATACTCTTTATTCCCTATCCTCAATTTCTGAATATATACATTTATAATCATAAATCTATGTTGAGCAATTAAACTCATCCGGTATAGTCTTATAATTATTACAAAAAAGTTCAATCAATCTTTCTAGGAAGAAAAAATCTATTTGAGTAGTATTTATTCACTTTTATAAATTGTTAGTTAAGAGTTCTTTTTGGAACATATGTTGATTAATACTAAATCATATGCCATTGCAAATTCTAAAATGACATCTTGTTCTTCATTTCTTTTTTGAAAATAGCCTCCAATGTATTCTTTCAAAACCTGTATTATATTTTCTTACATTTTCATTCAAATCTCTTTTGCTAAATATTTTTTCTTCACTAAGGATCGACTTACTCTATTCATGTCCTTCCAAAAGCTTTACTTTGTAATGTTATCTAAACCTACTGGAGGAGATAAGTACTAATAATATTAATTAACTCCTCTTCTAACATCAATTTAATCAAAATTATTTAATCTCTCATTCTCTTAATATCTATAACATCATCTTTTTATTCTTATATATAATAATCCATGCTTCATTTTTATTCTTATCTTTACATATATATATATATATATATATATATATATATATATATATATCAAAGTTTAAAGCTGTCGACCTTTTTTCCCTTTTATCCTACCCACTTAGTCTCTTACAAGCAAGTTAAGTTAATTATCCTTTTAATTATTATATTTATTAGTTCTATTAATTTTCTTGTCAATGACTGTATTTCAAGTTGCTAAATGTATTTTATTTTATTTTTTATTTTTATTTTTTTTTGACTAACTTCTTCATCTACATCCGTTCATGTAAATAGAGATATGGGTTAAAAATAAACAAAGTTTATGTGAAACTAAATTTTGAAAAACTGGTTCATTCATTTTGTACAGAGGGTTCTATTTGGGCAAATATCGCCTGAACTACTCAAGCTGACCCTAATTGGTGATTCTTGGCAGATCAAGGTCGCTTTGCCCTGTGCCCAGGCAGAGCCAATGCGTAACCAAGCAGTATTGCTTGGTACAGCTCAGGAATGGTTTTTATGGGGGAAGGGGCTTGTTCTTGATTGGTGGAAACAAGCAAAGGGAGATTCTAGGAGAATCCTATATCAATCTTCACAGGATTCAACCTTAGATGTTCGAATTGTAGGGCTAGAGCAGCCATGTTTTTATATAAATTTCGGCCCAAGTAAAGAAATAAGAAAATTAG
This sequence comes from Calamus simplicifolius, assembly GCA_900491605.1. Taxonomy (NCBI): domain Eukaryota; kingdom Viridiplantae; phylum Streptophyta; class Magnoliopsida; order Arecales; family Arecaceae; genus Calamus; species Calamus simplicifolius. Next base: position 400,856 of record UESW01004888.1, on the reverse strand, counting down.
TGAGCTTGAGAAATTTAATTTAAAATTAGGTAGAGACCAGCCTCTTGTTAGATGTCAAAATAAGTACAACAAAGAAATTGCTAATTGATGGATTTCACCAGTTGTTTGTACAAGCAGATGTGGAGAACATTGATTTCCTTTTATGTTTCTACATAATTTTATCTTAAAATAAAGTTCCTTTTTGAAAAGCCTCAATGCTATTCCTAATTGTTCATTATGTCATTAGTATGCATGTTATAGATCTTTGACACAAATATGTTATAATATGTATTTTTGACTCCAAGTTGTGACTTTTTGTGATAAATATGAATGTTGTTGACTCTAGCACATGCAGAGAAGATCATGCCTAGGTCACTCAATCAGCACTCTTGCCTTATTCTTACAAAAGCATACTATAAAGACAGGAAAATGTGATATAAAGGCCAAAACCTGATATTGGAGGCAGCATCAAGGTTTTTTTTTTCTTTTTTTTTTGAGGGCCTGTTTATATGTAGCCACTGATGCCTGTTGATGCTAATACAGTGCAGGCCATGCCCATCCTTGGTCAATATGGGCTTGGTTATATATCAAAACTTTTATGGGGAAAAAACTTGTCTGAACTACATGTCACCCTATAGATACGTAAAATAGCCAAAATTTTGCTTCCTTTTTTTACTATTTGCAAGTTCCAACTATTCATCTGGCCTTTTGATGCAGTTTAAAATAAAAAGCAATTTACTATAATGACACCTGAGGTGCTTCATTGATTATAGCTTTCTACCTTTTGAGATCGATGAAGGCAGCTTGTTGTATACATTAATATCTTTGTTTTTTTTACATGTACAATAATCTGTTAAGTGTATGTGGCTTCAACCTATTTTGTTCAAGGGCTCAAAGTTTGCTTTAACCTTTTTCTGTTTGTAGTTTGTTACATTTAATAGAGTAATTTCTGATTTTGTTTTGTTCCTTGCAGTCTTGCCATCAGCTGGTATTGGGTCTCTTTCCTCCAGAGAAACAGAAGGAAGAACAAATATTTCTTCAGGAGATAAGGTTTTTAGTATTCTCATGCTCCTGATCGACTGATTTCTTGTGCATTTGCTCGTAGAGTAATACTGGTATTATGGGGATAGTTTTTAGTAGAACTCAAGCATCAAGTTCAGTCATGGCAAAAAATATCAGAATCTGGAATGGTCATGATACTAAAAAATCATTACAGTCCGGTTATTCATTTCTAGAATGTCTTAGTTCTGATTTTCTGTTATATCAATGTGGCTTGATTCTTTCTCTTGTCATTTTAAAATGATAGCAAGCTGACTGTATTATTGGGTCACAGGTTTAAAGTGACAAAGCTAACTGCCTTCTGATTTGTTTATATGTTACTGTAAATGTAAATAAATACCATTATAAATTCATGCCTAAATGAATGTCAAATAAGCAGCATATCCTAACACCCTTCGCTGGATTTTAGGAGGCCCACAAGCTGCTTCAACCAGCAGATAAGACTCTGAAAACAATGGCAATAGAGTTTGCTGAATATCAGGTGATCTTATGCAAATAACCGAGCTGAAGTTTGTAGTGAATATATCTTGGATGAAGTCAAAATAATAACATGTCATTTTTTTTCCAGGTTTGTGTGGATGTATTCCTAACGAGCCAGACCTATGTAGACATCGCTTCCATCTCTGTTGTTCCTATAACAACTGGAGGACAGGTAGTCTAAGTTTCCATGCTTCATAAAAAATGATGGCAATGGATACTGGTTTACCTGTTAATTAAATCAATAGCACTGAAACATTTATATTTACGACAACTGTAGCTATTTCTTCTGGGTACAAATGATTTAGGTGGATATGTCTTTTTTGAATGTCATCTATTATGTTATCAGAGATAACAAATCATAAATTTATGTTGAGAATATACTAAAAAGAAAAGAATGGAGACCACATAATATCATGAATATGGTGATAGGTGTTGTTTTTTATGCTGGTGCATTTCAGAAGTAATTTATGTTTTTTTCCTTGTCACAGGTTTATTATTACTACCCATTTTCAGCTCTTTCTGATCCTGCTAAGCTCTACAATGATCTTAGATGGAACATCAGCAGACCCCAAGGTTTTGAGGCTGTGATGCGAGTAAGATGCAGCCAGGTAAGTTTCATAAGAGATGTTCTTGCTATCATAAATTCTTATGTTTTGAAATTAAACTTTTCTCTGGTCATGAATATTGGTTTATCTAGTTTACTTCTTAATAGGGCCTTCAAGTTCAGGAGTACTCTGGAAATTTTTGCAAGCGCATTCCCACTGATATCGATCTTCCTGCGGTCAGTATTCCTATATGTGTTAAGCTGTTTCCTGACTTTGAAAATCATGCTGCCATAAATTCACTTCTTGAATTTCTTAACAAATCATTTGGATGGTTGAATCCATTTGAACCAGTCAGGTATGAGTAGATAACTGGCAAAATACCAGGACTAACCTACGATGTTATTGTACAGTTAAAAAAACCCTACTATGTTATTGGTGACAAAAACCTATTCTCTTATTGCTGTCATAACCGGTGGCATTTAGATTTTAAAAATGATGCCCAAATTCCTAAACAATAACAATTATGTGAATGGAGATGTGAACATTGACAAATCATGACTTTGTTTGTTAGTAGCTGGAATCTTCTACCTAGGGTACTTGATAAATGCATAAATAATTATTACTAAACCTATTAATTAATAATTTAACGTATCTATTATTAGTTAATATTTTAATATTTTATATAATATTTTAAATAAAACCTTATCAATTTAAAGAGCTCGATTTTAGGGATTTAATGACGCAAACGGCACTCGAATCGGACTTAAAATGAGCTCGGAATTGATTTTATAAGGATTTAGCACGGATTTCAAAGCAAAAACGGCAAACACATTGCCGACTTCATCGTCTTCTCAGCCTTTCTCTGTTTTCTTTCAGCGATTCTTCTCCATTCAAATTCCAACCGTTTCTCCATGAAAATGAATTATTCAATTTGATAACTTCCTATCCAATTTATTCCTTAATTCATGGAGGAAACGGTTGGAATTTGAATGGAGAAGAATCGATTGAAAGAAAACAGAGAACGGCTGAGAAGACGATGAAGTCGGCAATGTGTTTGCCGTTTTTGCTTTGAAATCCATGCTAAATCCTTATAAAATCAATTCCGAGCTCGTTTTAAGTCCGATTCGAGTGCCGTTTGCGTCGTTAAATCCCTAAAATCGAGCTCTTTAAATTGATAAGGTTTTATTTAAAATATTATATAAAATATTAAAATATTAACTAATAATAGATACGTTAAATTATTAATTAATAGGTTTAGTAATAATTATTTATGCGTTTATCAGTACTGCACCCACTTTAGAATCTTCCTAGAATCTTCAACCCACACAAACATCCTAAGCACCTTCTCACTAAAAGTGTTTCTAAAATGTCCCCTTCCCCCATGCCCTTCGGCTTCCACTTCTATTTTAGCAAATTATGATATGATAGAGTTGGAAGCACCTCTCCACTACTCCATGTTATGCATTCAACTCTAATTTGATATATATATATATATATATATATTTGTTGTCTTTCCCTTTTTTTTTTTTATATAGTGGTATTGAGATATGAAAATTGATTACATTGTGGTTTCGCCAATATGCCATTTTTATTAAACTGGTATACCTAGGTATCCTTGATGTCAAGACAAATTGATAGATAATATGCATATTAAACATAATCTTATTTATTAATTTGGAGTTTGCTAAAGATAAAAGTAGAATTTGTCAATGTAAACTATGATGACCAAGGTCAGCAGTACTAGAAATTGGTACCGTTTTGGCTAGCTCATGATGTGGTATGGTTCATCATTGGAAAAAGAAAAAAAAATAAAGAGAAAGAGATGTAGAGGGAGAGAGAGGGCTGTCAGGAGAGGGTTGCCACCATCGAAAAAGAAGAGAGAGAAGAGAGAGAGGGAGAGGAGCATACTTTTGAAGCGCAAATGTAACGATGTTATTGATTTGGTCGGCCACAAGCGACAAGCGATGGATGATTGACAACAGACGACAAATTGTGACTGTGGGCGAAGACCAAGGACTAGGGTTTCATGGTTGAGGCAGCGGAAGTTTCTTGAAAGGACAGAGTTGATTTTTTTTAAAAAATAACGGATCATTTAAAAAATGGGATGAACCCAAACATGATAAGCTGATTAATTGATAACTCCACCCAACAAGTGAACCATTTTTAAGCAATCAACCAATCTGGTTTTTGGCCGGTACGGTTCGGATAGCTTCTGCTTTCCTTGGTGATGATGAAATGCATAATCATGACAAAATAGGAAACAATCAATGACTAGAATCATGTCCTTAAATTTAAGTAAACTTTGCAAGGCTGTGTATACGTTATTTGATCTTGGAAACTTTGGCAGATCCCTATTTTACTGAATCAGATTCATATGCAGAGCAGAACGTGCTTTCACATAGGTATCCATTGAACTATGCTAACTTGTCCCTTTTCACTTAGTTTTTGCTATTGCATTAACTATTAACTCTTCCCTGGTCAGTCACGAAAAATATCAGCATTCTGAGACATTGTTTAAGTATTTGATTAAGACCAATCAACTAATTTTTTTTTCCATTTTTGGTGAAGTTTATACCTCCTTATTGATGTATCTAAATTTAAAATGCTTTTACAATTTGAATTAGAGTATGATTTGCTAACAATGAATTGATATGACCAGAACTATTATTATGCTTTACTATCACATCACATATCGATTACAGCTCTAAGAAAGTTTGTTTGACACAGATTGATTGCGATAAAACCATAATGGTAACTTTCAAACATGATGATAAGTTCCAAGAGGGCTCAGAATGTGCTTTCCAGGTATGAACAAAGACTTACACACAATATGAGCACTGCTGCTTTCAAGTATTAACATCATGTTTAACTTTTTGTGGCAGTACTGTCTATTACTTTTGATAAGCAATCTTGTTTACTTTATCTTTCTTGTCTAGTGTGCGCTTCTTTACACTACAGTGTATGGGCAAAGAAGAATTCGAATTATAAATATCTCACTTCCCTGCACCAGCATGCTCAGCAATCTCTTTCGTTCAGCTGATCTGGACACTCAGTTTGCCTGCTTTCTGAAGGAAGGTAAGATATTCTTAGTTTTGCTGTTATAAAATTCATTTGGTTATAAAATTCTAAACCAGTATGAATATTCTTCACATCAAATTGATTGATAGAAGTAAAATATTGCTATTTATTCTACTCTGATATACATGCTGATTCTTGACAATTAATTGGTCGAGACTTTCACTAAATGGCTTTTTCTTTAATCTGCTTCCTACAGCTGCAAATGGCATCCTAACTAGTCCTCTTTCTCAAGTTCGTGAGCAAATCACAACCCTGTGCATCAACATCTTACATTCCTATCGAAAATTTTGTGCCACCGTATCATCATCTGGACAGCTAATTCTTCCAGAGGCTCTTAAGCTTTTGCCTCTATATACCCTAGGTATTCCCCATCCTGAAGCTAAAATATTTCTGGTACATAACCCTATTCTGTATATGAAAAAACTAATTTTTTGCTTTTCTATATTCTTCAAATTTTAGTATGCCTTTCGTAATTGATATAATAGTTCAAGCAGGAATGTGAATCATCAGTACTTGTGTTACTTAGCATGAAATATAAATCAAGTTGTTAACTGAACTCTGATTTAAATTGTTCTTCTTAGTTAAATCTAACAAGTTCATTATTGAATGTCTTGTTCATAGACCTGTCATGCGCTGAATTTTATTGGTTCCATTCATACTTGTATGTATGCATGTTATGTATGTATGCATGTAGCCAAGCCTTATCCAAGAATAAGATTTGGATTTGGAGCAAACTAAAAATTGGGCACCCCATTCAAAGATCCACACTGTTGCCGTTGATCATGATCTATGCAGCTAAAAATACCTAAAAATGAAAACATCATGTGCTTTGTTGGTCTCTAACCTAGGCATCAAGTGGGTGCGAAAATGTACACATATATGCATGTGTACATGCTATGTGGGTATGTACATAACCAAACCTTATCCCTGCAGTAAGTGTTGGATTTGGAGCAGAACATTTTAATAAAAATGATTTCATGAAATGTTTTTGATGGATTTTTAGCCGTGTTTTGCTTGCATTAATTATCTGCTGTCCAGAGGACATTAGCTTTATCAATAATGGGTCACCATATATCTAGAAATTCGTCAAAAGAACTATTGATAATTGCTACCATGTTACAAATGGGATCCTCGCGGTGATTGGTTGAACTAGTCAGCAAATCTGCATGAGATTACATTATGTATAACTGAATCTCATTATTGGATATATTATGCTTTGTGTGCATCTTGTTGTTGCAATGAACATTTGTTTGATAAGAAGTTGAAATTATTGAGAAGAATGTGATTAATAGAAGGTAATTGTGAGGAAATGTGTTCCACTTGCTTCCGGGCATGGGAAGAGGGAGTAGCTCTTCAAGCAAGTTGGTCAGATCAGAGAGTGGCTGATCCAAATTTGTTTCATTAACTTAAAATTTTGATCCAATCTGATAAACTAACAAATCATACAATGCTTAGCTGATCTGGATTTGTTTATTATGAAGACTTAAGTTTTGAAATTTCAGTGCCATGCCAGTAAGTCAGTTGCCTGCTACATACTGCTTGTCATCTAGTTCTATGCTAGTGCTTGTCATACGTACTTATGCACACATGTTTTTAGCTTTTTGTTTGAAAAAAGTCGACCTTTCTCGGGATACATACACACACATAACATATACATCTATGTAGTGAATAGTGATTAGTTTGCAACTAGATTATATTTAGTCATATTGCAACTAGATTGCATTTTGTCATATTGAACTAATTTGGGTATTTTATACTTGATTAGCACAATCATGTCCTTAACTATTTATCAGTAAGGTAGTGACTTGAGTCCATATTTTGTAAAATTACTAACGTATGACTGTTATTGCATCCTCTTATTAGTTTGCTGGCTTTTAAATTAAAAAGATTATTCATTCTATTGCATTGTGTCCACTTGTTCAAAGTTCAAAAATTGCAAGGCTATCAAAATAAATTGAACTTTGCCTATAGTTTTATTATCCATTTTTTATTATTTTGTATTAAGATAGTTGCAAAACTGTCCTTGCTGGATGGACATGCAAATTCGACCTTAGCAATGACTATGTTGTCAAGCCATGACACATTAATACTAAATATTATCGGCCTAAGCATGGTCTGGCTTGACCTCGAGCCCTAGTTCGTTAGCCCAAGCCTAACATGCTAATAGTTTTTCAAGCCTTGTCCTAGTCCTTGTTTGGCCAGACCTGATCATTTCCAAGCATCAGTTTCCTTCAATTGTCTCCATTGTTCATTCTTGTGATGGTGCAAAGAGAGCAGGAGGGAGAGAAGAGAGAGGCTTTTGCATTTTGGTGGATGAGAAGCAGGAAAGGAGTTGAATATGGTGTTGAATGGCAGGGCACCAAGGGAGGAGAAAGATGGAGGGAGGGAATAAAGAGAGATGTGGGGAAGGTGTACCTAACTGCTAGCTAGGAGTTGAAGTTGTTGTTTTGGGGTGCGACATTGGTGGGGTTATCAACTATAGATGACTACCTCCCATCATGGCGCTTCTAAGAGAAGGGAGTAGAGAGGAAGCAAGAATGGTGGTCCACCAACACCACATGGTTGCTGTCTCTTATGTGCTTATGATAGCAAAAGAGAAAAAAAAGGAGGCGAGTGAGGTGGTCCAGTGCCAAAAGGTTGTGCCTCATGCTGTTCTTGGGAGAAGAAAGGACCCTAATTCTATCAATAATAGGCAGAAAGGGGACAATGTGAAAGATGGACCCCTGGAAGGGCAAACATAATATGTCATGACATATTGCAGATGGGTTGTTATATTAGCGAATATGAGCTTGGCCTGGAAGATCATTGGGCCTCTGTAACTTTTATTGGTTTGGTCTTTTTGGCCTTCACTTTGAATCCACATTGGGTAGTTTGGATCAGGCAAGTTGACCTAATTTGTCCAAGTCTAATGGACATGATGATTATAAAACATTGTATTCTTTTAAGAGGGAATACCTTCGTTCTTCAAAACTCACAAGACATCAAAAAAAGAGAATTCTTAAAATCTTAAAACAATCCAACTTGCCTTCTCAACTCATCTCATCTAAGCCTTTCCCAACCTACATAGGGTTGGCTACATGAATCTGCTTCCTCCACCCTACCCTATTCAGGACTAAGTTGACACTCAAATTACAAATAGTTATCTCTCTTAATTATTTCTATCCATGTTAGTTTAGGTTTACCTCTACCTTTATTATTACCTGAACTATTAAAAAATTACTTTTTTTAACTGGAGCATCTAAAGGTTTTCGTTGTATATGTTCAAACCATCATAATCAGTTTTCTCTCATTTTATCTTCAATTAGGGATACTCCTATCATTTATTGTATATGTTTATTTATAATTCTATCTTTTAAAGTTTTATCATATATCCCTTTTAACATGCGCATTTTTTTATATTATACTTATATTGCCCAACACTCTCTTTCATATAGCATAACTGGCCTAATAGCGGTTTTATAAAATTTTTCTTTTAATTTTAATGGGATGCATCAATCATACAATACTGCGGAAGTATTCCTTCACTTAATACATCTCGTTTTAACTTTATAATTCATATCTTTACCTATTTCACCTTCTTGCTAGATAATTAATCCTAAATACCTAAATTTTTCACTCCTTGTATCTCAATCCAACCTACCTTGTACCATGTAAATTATATCAAACAAGTTTAGCATGTTATACTATTAAATACACTTGTGTATTATACCCTTGACCCATTGGCATGATGCATGCCTTATAACATGCACTAGCATAGGTTGACACTCAAACTTATGTTTGTAATCAGATTCTTGATTTGGTTACTTGACCCTGTCAAAGTTTGGGCCTAAGCAAGACCTGGAGGAGGGCTAACACTCATGTTTGGAGAGGGCAATGGAAAGGGTTGCTGGGATGGGTAGATGGGGTTCAAGGGGAGTGGAATCTAGAGGGGGCAGGTGGATGTGCTGGAGATGCATAAGGATACATGATATGATTTCCAATGGTGGTTTAGAGGGAGAATGGGGTAATGTTTGATTACTTAATATAGTTTTATTTCACCCTATAAATCTGTAGAATATTTTACCTTGAGTTATTTGACCCAAAAGAAAGGTATATAGAAGAAGCTTATTGAACTCGATTTTCCTTTGAGGTAAATAGTTGTAGAAAGAATCTAATTTTTTTAAAAAACAGAAGAGATGAAAAAAATAACTCTAGCTCTTTGTCTTGAAACAACTAAAGCTCTTTTATCTTTACCTTTATAAGTTGAAAACTTTAACGTCCAAACTTTGTTGTTTTGAAAGATTGTTAATGATGATTTGGACATTGCATAAGTCAAAAAAACTGAAGGCAAGCCTTGGCGCAATGTTAAGGTTGATCTGGAGGTCATAGTTTTGAAACACGAAAGTACCTCTTCAAATGCAGGGATAAGGCTGCCTACATCAAACTCTCTCTAGACCTTGTAGTAGTGGGAGCTTTGTGCGATGGGCTACCTTTTTATATAATTTAGAAAAGCTAATTCATCTTAAAAGATGGATATTGCAATAGCTTTAGTATCGAAAAGGATGAGTTGAATCTTTATCTTTTAATTCAAGGATTGTATGATCTACAATCCATAACATGGTATGCCATTCTGGTGCATATTTCCATATAGTAAGTATATTGTGATGTACTGATATCGAACCAAGACTCAACACACCAAATTGTTTCATGTATTGGGTGGACCAATGTTATATTAGTGTGGTATTGGTACTGAGGTCTGATATTGAGATGGCAAACCTTGATCCATAACTTATTTTCCATGCTAGTCTTGATCTAGGCATCTGATCCAAATAATTGAGGTCAATTTAAGTCCAGATCGTACAATCTAGATAGTGCTTCGTAGGATCCTTGATGATAATTTTTAGCTAAGTACACCCTGCTGATGGATGTGACCAATGGTGGGAAGTTGTTAAATATTAACAAGGAGAAAAAAGAGAGGGGGCTGGGGTTGGTCAGAGAGAGAAGGTGGGAGATGGGGAAATGGGTCAAGGTTGGTGGTTGAGTTTGTGAAATATATAATATTATACATTGTATATGTGGTTTTACATTCTATTAGGAATTAAATCTAAAAGAGGATTTTCAATGCTATGTTCTAGTTACATTAGTGTTAGGTGGGTCAACATACACCCTGTTTTCTCTCGCTTATTTCTGTGAACAATATTGCCGTTGTCACACTTAATCAAGCTTGTGCATGTAAAATTAGACAGAACTGCTATATACCAGATAGATGCCTTATAGTAACTTTTATTTTGTTACACTGTTGTGTTCCAGCTTTGGTCAAAAGCATTGGCTTGAGAAATGATGGGCGGTTGGATGACCGGTCCTATTGGGTCAGCCATGTTGCTTCACTTTCTGTTTCACTTGCTGTTCCTTTGGTGTATCCTAGGATGTTTTCTATTCATGACCTTGCTTCAAAGGTACAGATAAATTGATATTCTGAAAATATCTTCTAACAATGCTCCGTATTATTATAGTAAATCCATGTTTAAATTTGAATTTTTCTGATGTGACAGGAGGATGATGGATCTCTTTTATCTGCTACAATTCCATTATCCAGTGAGCATATAAATGAGGATGGAATTTATCTGCTGGAAAATGGTGAGGATGTTCTAATTTATGTAGGAAACATGGTGGATCCAGATATTCTCCAACAATTATTTGGAGTTTCTTCTGTGGATGGGATTCCACCCCAGGCATGCTTCTAAACCTTCTGTGATTTAGTAGTAAAAGTCAACATCTTAGGTGCTTGCCTTCTGAATTTGGTGTTATTTTTGGTTATCTGGTGCATCAAATTTTCACAGAAATACAACAAAAGCTCAAACAGCTCCTCCATTAATTCACATCTTGATCTAGACTCAATGTGATCCTGTAAATTAGAGGTTATATAAAGGCGTCCCCTTTTTAAAGATGGAAAACTGTGATCACCATCCACATTACTCACTCCCAATCCACCTCCATAAAGCTTTGGCTTTTCTTCTGGAGAGTCTATTTGGCATCCCTTGTGAAGCTGTTTATCAGAAGACTGCATTCAACAAATTAAACACCTTAATAATGAATCAGGATTTATTGGAGCGTTCAACAGAATTTTTCTTTATTGACTGGATCTGCAATTTTGTGTAGCCTATGAACCTTTACACTCCAGGATTATAAAAACAAGTTATCCATTGCAGTTTCTACAGGATGAGGATTGGACTAAATCCTCAACATATGGTTATATCATATGCTTGGTATTGCATTTATGCAGCTTACGATTGCTTTAATTAATTGAGCATTTGCTTCTAGGGTCCCCTGCGCAATAGTTATTTTGCTTGTCAAGTGGCAAGACTGTAAGTGATTATGAGAAATTTAAACTTGCAATACTAAGTAGTAATGATGCTCCATGGCAACGATCTTAAGCAACAAACTGCCACCTAAGATTATAGCCTGGTATCTTGCTATTGAAGCCTTCCTTTTTGTTGGCTGTGATCTAAGCTTAGGGTCTAGTGTAAAATTTCGAGATTAATATCTAAGGTGGGCTTCCAATTTGGAAATTAAAGAAATATGTTTGAAAATGAAATTTCTATCTCTGGATCTTAAGCAACAAACTGCCACCTAAGATTATAGCCTGGTATCTTGCTATTGAAGCCTTCCTTTTTGTTGGCTGTGATCTAAGCTAGGGTCTAGTGTAAAATTTCGAGATTAATATCTAAGGCAGGCTTCCAATTTGGAAATTAAGAAATATGTTTGAAAATGAAGTTCTATCTCTGGATGACTGAAACATGTTAAATGATCACATCCTTTCACAATTCAACATGGGAGTCCATAGTCTTTTTCTGATTCAATGTCAAGGAAGATCTCATTTGTTCTGGAGGTGCATAACTAGTATCATAAAGAAATCTGGTAGGACATTTGATATCATTTATTAGACTAGGAAAGCAGTTTCAACTTACAAATCCTGTGTGTGTGTAATTCTTGGTAGCTTAATCCTCTGGTAGCTTCATTACATTGATGAAGCTGGTGAGTGCCGATATGCCTGTGCCTAGGAGAGGCTGGTTATTTTAGCTTGCAAAACTGAATCTCTGCAAGTCTAGTTATTGATACTTTTGCTGTGGGCACATTACAGTGTTTAGTGGTTTGGATTGATGACCACACTAGATCATTTCAAAGCATAGTTACTTCTTAACCGTTTAATTATTTGGTCTAAAATTTCTCCAACTTGCTTCTTTTGGCTTGAGATTGCTTGTACAGCTAAGGTGCATACTCCTATTACCTAACCTTTACAATTTCATTGGAAGTTAACCATGACAAAGCTGTTTCAAAATATTTACTTTCGCTTAATTACTACCTGATATGATGAACATGCTTTTCCTTATTAACAAATTTTTTTCTTGGGGCTTTTCGCATGGTTTCCACAGTGAACATCCAAGATAAAATACCATAGCCATATCTCCACCAAGTCACAGGTTCCATTATTTAACTATTGTTTCCTTCATGCTTTAGTGTCAGACATTTAAAAGACGTCTGAAAATTTCTGAGGTCCCAGCCAGGTATTTGGCATTGGCAAATAAGAGAAGGTTCTCATATGCCCTCCTGAACTTAACTTATATATCCCTTGGTTTCTCATATCCAGAGCATGAATTTCAATGAGATATAATATACTGGGTTCATCAGTGTGAAACACTATGAACACACACATACATGCACTTTAATTCTTTGAAAATGACCTAGCTTTGAATATATGGATGAACCCTCACCTTCTAATGTTTAGTTTTGAAGATATGGATGAACCCTCACCTTTTAGTTTGAAGTAGAGGGTTTTTTTTTTTTGGTATATGAATACCTAAGCTTTTATTGCTTTTGCCCTGAATGTTTAATATCAGAAATATTAGATCGGTAGTGAAAAAGGAAAAAATTATGCATACAGCACATCGTTGGCATTGATTTTTTTTTTTTTAACAAGTCCTTGATAGATATGTTTATAAACAACTAAGAAGTCCGTCCAATTTTATTGTAAAAGAAGTGCATGCATCCGATGTATTCCATCATTTATATGTAAAGCACGTGCCTCAAGCTTGCAGATACATATTATAATAGACTAGAATCATCAGCCATGCTTTTATCTGTTCTTGGTTCTAGACTGTAATAATTACTGTGGGTTGAACTTCTGACTCATTTCGTTGCCCTCACAGCTGGTACTGCAGCAATTCGATAATGATCTTTCAAAGAAATTAAATAATGTCGTCAATGAGATTAGGCGCCAGATGTTCATACTTACGGTATGGCAAATATCCCAATCTTCATATTGATAGCTTTCACCACGCTTGTTTGAACTGATAAAATAGCAACGTTAACAATTTAAACTTTTGGTGCAGTTCACGGCTATGCAGAAAAGAAGCTCCGTCAGGTCAGTTGACAAACCTTCCCTTTAGAAGTTTCTCCAATAGTAACGAGGCATAGTTGTGGCTTTTTGGTTCCAGTGTAGTGGAGACAATGTTTGCCAAAATAATTATTTGATGTTATTTTATTTGTTGCACAATTTTTAGTAACAACACAATGTCTTTCTTGCTTACAAGCCAAGTAAATACTCTTATTGCTAACACTTGCACTGGACCTTCTTTATATGCAGGTATGTTTTTCCTTTCATATATGGTTGAAGACAAGACTCCTGGTGCTCTTTCCTATGTTGAGTTCCTTGTACATGTCCATCGGCAAATACAAACAAAAATGACATGAGGCTTGAGCCCTGTGCATCAAGTTTTGTTTGCTATGAGATTTTCGTTTGTAAAAGTTTCATTCATACTGGAGATGGATAGAAGACGAGCATGAGATTCATCCTGACAGATGTCCATTATTGGTGCTGTTGATGCCAACTAGTCCATTTAATGAGAACTGGTGCGGGATTTTTGTGCTTGTAGTTTTTACAACTATTAGGGACGCTTGGAGATGGGTGATACAAATACTATAAAAACAGAGTTTGATTGTTCATCTGTGGTCCCTTTTCCTTTTCTTGAGATTTGTTTTATTTTGTTGTAAACTGAGGCTGAATGAAATGGAAAGCAATGTTGGTGGCTTAGCAATAAATGTAACTTTGGTGGTTGATTACTATTTTATGACTGACTGCATTTTTTCACTCGTGTGTAACAGTTTTATGGGTGGCCCTCCAAAACTTAATATCTACCATTGCTATGTTTTCATTTCCATCCGGGAAATCTTTTATGATGCCCATGGAGTCAAATTGTAAATATCCTCAGATTTTCCCAGGCAGGTGAAACATATCAACATTATGTTATCATGTTTGTGCCTACTTCAGTGAACCTTGGTTAATGTAAAGCTGTTTCTTTTCATTCTAAAAAGAACCAATCATGCTGCTCTTAAAGACTGAACCATTAGACTTGACTAGGAAGCCTGAGATGATTACTAAGAATGCTGTGGTAAAGTGAGATATTTTCAAGCCCAGTGACAATGCTGCCCCCAAACTGACAGGGATAAGAGAATACAAAGCCAACAATTTTCTCAGAAAATATTGCTCTAAGTATTGCTGCAAGATCGTCGAAAATATTTAAACACATACAGATATTTAAACACCAGTAGGGGTAAAACTGCTTGGAGAGTGATTTCTCAACGCATGGAAACATTCTTGTTTATTGGAGAAGATTCTTAATCACTCTGACCAGCCAAGGCTTACATGCTAGCTTTCTGATGAATATAGCTTGGGATTTAATAGGAGTATATTTTGTAAGATAATCCTAAACAAAGCCGACCTTGACCAGGCCAAATATTCACTGTCGTAGAGATACCAATTAAAAGGTTGCTTACAAGGTACCAACGGCTTCAGTGTTTTTATATTATACAACTTAACTCATTTAAGCCTTTTTTTTTTTCAACTACGGGATTGGCTACATGAATCTGCTTCCTGCTCTATGCTTTTGTTTTTATATTATAGGGAAACAAAAATGATGGCGTAGCTATGTTTCTTTTATAAGCATGGACTATACTTGGTAAGAAGTTGTGTATTTCTTTTATTGCTGGTCTGTGAAGGGCTAAATTCGTTTCATCCTTTCTCAAAAGAGTTTCATGTGCAAGGCATGTCGAATGGTTAGCATTCATG
The DNA here is from genome assembly GCA_900491605.1 of Calamus simplicifolius. NCBI lineage: Eukaryota > Viridiplantae > Streptophyta > Magnoliopsida > Arecales > Arecaceae > Calamus > Calamus simplicifolius. The sequence continues at coordinate 385,610 of UESW01004888.1, read as the reverse complement.
CAGTGACTGGTCGATCCAAATTGAATAATTACTGTTGACTTACAGTTCCATGAAGACATTCATCACCGTAACTCAGACAGGTTAGGTCAAGGATTGATTCTAAATCAAAACAATTTTTGTATCTTTTGAATCCAATTTAATCAAACCCAATCTTAGAATAGAATTTCCCCAACCCAACTCAACTCAATTCAACCTCTTTTAAATAAAATTATCAGTTGGATTAGGCTAGTATTCTGTTGTGCTAGATTGGGTCCGGATAACCAGCATGTATAATGTTGCATATGTAATTTAAGAATGAAAAAAATATTTTCTATATTTTTCATAAGTTTATTGATAGAGATCTTGTCTAGTGTATTTATTCAATTATACAACTTTTGAAGACTAGAAATATAACTGAATAGATCATAAATGTAGATCTATTTATTTATTATGTTTGATGGGGCTTAACTTGAGTTAGGTTTAGGCTTGGTTTGGATTTTTTTTAGCCATGCAAATTTAAAAAACCTGAGTCTTAACGTTACTAGGGATAAAGAACGGTAGGTTTTGCATTGAGCCATGGTTAACCATGGTTAACCATGGTTAACCATCGATTATCCCTTTGGTTAACTTTATTACAGTTATCCCTTATAGTTATGGCTTTTGGGAATAAGAGGGGATATCCCTAATAATCACTTTAAGATTTAAAAAGTTAAGACTTCCTAACCTCTCATTTTTTAGAAACGATGATATTGTTCTAAATTGCAGTTATGAACTTCCATGAAAGAATATGGCTAAGTGGACTCCCGAAATATAATATTGTTCCCATATGATTAAAATCTGTCCTTGTGCCTGATAATCTTGTCAATTGAACGGCGTTGATATGTTTTTTTTTTCTTTCAGAAGAAGTATCCATTTTCTCAGAAAAAAAAGGGTGAAGTATTTTCGATCTCACCTGTCTTTGTGGGAAAAGAAGTACTCCAAATTCTTCTTCCAGTGCTCCTCCCTCTCAATGATCAACAATAGTTAACTTTTAGACTCTCCTTTAAAAACTTGGAACACTACTTCTTTCTTTATCCTAAAAGGCTTCAGAAGTGGCAAGAGCTTATTAAGCATCATCATCATCTCTCTCTCTCTCTCTCTCTCTCTGTGTGTGTGTGTGTGTGTACAATAGGCGGTATGATAGTATAGGAGGACGTATACAAAGTGGCGGCCTTCATGGTTCCACTGCATGTATCCCTAGGCCTTGGTTATGGCTTCTCCTTGTGCGCCCTGAACAATTACTTGCTACTCGGCCTTCCATTACTTGGTTCCATGGATGGGCCATCGGTGGGAAGCGTTGATGTACAAACCAAAGCAATGCAAGCCATATTTTGGTTGACACTATCCTTTGTTCTTGAAAAATGGCATCCTTTTGATCAAGCCACCCAGAAGGAATTATACCTTTTTGGTGTTTGATGAGAGTGTTGTGGCTTAAGCCTGCACTCAATCCGGACTACCACGCAAGCATCTTGGGCATCATATGGGCTTCTGTTGCAACTTGGTATCTAAAAACACAACTGACTCTATGTTTAATGTTCTCTCTTTCTTAAAAATTTGTGAGATTGTTGTTCTTAACATTATTTTTAGTTGGATTTTTAACAGTTGGCTACTTAAAATGCCAAGTACCATGCCAGGTTCTGTGTTGGTCTTATCCAGGGCAGGGACCGGAATGGCAAAGTTCAGCATAGGTGACTTTCTTCTACCTTCCCACAGTATTACTGATATGATCAGAGTTAATTAGGTTCGATGGTCATAAGTTCTACTCTAATATCCGATTAGGACTCTCAGGTTCAAATTCTCCCTTTCTCAAAAGTTTAACCTCAACTCTAACCTTAACTTAGGCTATGCTTAGAGAGTCATAAAGCTGAAAATATTGCTGTATCGTTTCTCTTGATTTAAATTTTTAAGTGTTCGGTTCAGACTGGGAATTATTCAGTTGCTAAAGAAAATGTTAAAAGATGATAAGGTGAGGAATCATGGACTTGAAATATTCTACACGATATAGAAAATTTAATTTCACAGCTTAATGGATTTTATGTACATTATTGAGCATTAAACACTATACAATTACAATTTATAATTTCCAGTATAACCTGCAACCAAGATAAACATATCAAACCTTTTATTTTAAACCTATTGGAAAACTAGATAGCTCGAGCAATTTTTTTTCTTTTCCTCATCCCTTTGAAACAAGAAGCCATGGATCCTGGTTGAGCAGCTTACAGCAATAACGAAAACAACATGCACCGCAATATTTGATAAACTTAAATTTAATCAATGCTCTAAAATGGAAACATAATCAAATGGATTATATCAGGATGAACAAGACCAGTGGAACAAGTGAACCGAATGGCAATGAACAAGCTTGATACGGGATGTACTATACAAAATATTAACGTGGAACAATAATTCAGATTTTAAGGTTAAATACTTTCCAAAACGAGTAAAAATAAACTAGGATGAATATGCGAAGAGTAAAGTAACTACCTAAAGAAAACAGAATCCTAGGGTTGAGAAACTACTATTTAAAACATGCTCTTTCTTCAACAAAACATAACTTATAAGAAGGGAAGGATTTGATTATCAGGCAATGATGGTCTTCATCCTAAAAGATTGGATCACACAACTCCTAGGATGGGCACCTAGAAGAAGAAGCTATTCTCCTGCGGGTGTTTCAGCTTTCCTTCAGATGGTTCTGAAGGCAAGGAGGACTTCATCTAAGAATCGTAGCATTTTGGCATCTTAGGGCTGAAATACTTCGAACAGGTGTTGGAACGGGTATTTGCTAGGCCTTTCACCCTCTCCCTCACAGAGTGTCAATGCTCAGGAGCACAGAAAAATAATAAAAAAAAGACTCTTTTTCATTAATCATCAATTATTCTTTACAAAAAGAAGAGATTTTTATAATAAACCCTAACCCTTGAATTACATGAAAAAAAATAAGGGCACAATATTATTTCAAATAAGGAGATAGGAAGCATCTTGAAATAAGGGAAAGAGATTAGGGGATAGCTTTCCCAAATAAGGAGATAGACGGCATCTTGAAAAAGAAAAAGAAATCAGAGGATAGCTTTCCCAAATAAGGAGATAGGCGACATCTTAAAACAAGAAAAGAGATTAGGGGGTGCCATATCCTGCTTTTCATAAGGAGTAGGCGACAAGTCACCTTTCCATAGGAGGCTTATTTGCAATCCGGCTCTGGTACTGCTCTAGGTCTGGGGCGAGACGTTGCAAATCCTCTCGAGTAATCCACGAATCCTCAGATTCTAATCGTCCTTGCCAATGAACTAAATAACGTTGGTAGCCTTTATTCCGGATAGTAATATCTTGGTCATCCAGGATATGCTCAATCCTTTCTATGTTCCCAGGTAAATTTATTGATGGACACTCATGTATGGGTTTGTTCTCAAGAATAGGGTCGGGTCCAAACGACTCACTAGGTATCATTGCTGGTTCCCTATACTCAACTAGGTATGAGATATTGAAGGTTGAGCTAATGCCAAATTCGGATGGTAACTCGAGCACATAGGCATTAGGTCTAACTTTTTTTATTACTTTGAAGGATCCGCTCTACGAGCATGTAACATTTTCATGGTCCCCGAAGAAAACCGCTCAGATCTAAACCTAATCATCATATTATCTCTCAACAAATTCTTTAACTCTTTTTCAAAAATTAGTCATGTTTTTATAAGTATTATTGCTCAAATTAATCTTATTGATAATTTTCTTATGCCAATCTCTAACATGTGCAAATGATTCAGCTGACTCAGAGACTCGTGCATATATGGGCAAAGGGATTAGGTCTATGGGGATATTAGGCTTATAACCACGGGCAATCTCAAATGAACTCTTACCTATGGTCCTATTAACCGAACTATTGTAGGCGAATTCGGCTCTAGATAACAAAGGTCCTAATTTTAGTATTTTTATCTACAAGACATCTCAACAAGTTTTCAAGGATTCAGTTCACTATTTCAGTCTGGCCATCGATTTGAGGATGGTAGGAAGTAAAAAATTTGAGCTTAGTTCCTAACATGTGCTAGAGGGATTTTCAAAAGTAATTCTTGAATCAGATATCCCTATCAAATACAATGATTTTTCATAGGTCATATAACCTAACCACTTCATCTAAGAAAAGTTTGGCCATCTTAGAGGCATCAAAGTGGCTCAATAGAAAGTGCTTAGTAGGATTCATCCTATAATATGAAAAATTAGGCAAAGTAGCTCTTGAGACTAGATCTATAATATGTTGGATGTCCCTTAAAGGTGGTAATTAATTAGGAAGTTCTTCAGGAAACACATCTTGGAACTCTTTCGAAAATTCTAACTCTTTCAAAAATTCTACTACCTTTTGAGGGTGTTCTTTTTGGGTTTGATCATGAATTTTTCTAGTAGTTAAGATCCAAAGTGGTGAACCCTCATTGATCTCCTGCTTTAATTCTTTAGCACTGATCAGATTTAATTCCGGTTTTTTCTCTTTCAGGTTACTAGATTTCCTCTTAATGTGATCCTTAGGTGGAGTTGGGTTTATCATAAACTTTTTCCCATGGTGGTTAAAGGAGCAGGAGTTGGATCGACCATGCAGGGTAGCATCATGGTCATATAACCAAAGTCGACCTAAGATGATACTGCTAACTCCTATAGGAAGGATATCACACAATACCTTTTCTTGATAGGATTGTAGTTGGATCATGACTTGGCATCTCAATTTAATGGGGATGAAAGTTGAGTCTATCCAGAATACCTTATAGGGTTTGGGATGGGGAACCATAGATAAACTTAGGGTTTTGATAGCATTGGTTGAGATGGCATTAACACAGCTCCCACTATCTATGATGATCTTACATACCTTTTTCCCTAACTTCATAAATGTCTGTAGGATATAGGTCTTACACCAATCCTCTTGCTCTTTGGTTGGGTCAAGATGCATGTAACAACTTTCAATAAATCAGATGACTCAATGACTTCATCATCTCCTTCATATACTTCTCTTTCATGCTCCTTAGTGGGTTCAGAATCTTCTTCCTCTAGTTCTCCTATGTGTAGGGATCGGGTTGGGCATTGACTAGCATAGTGTTCCAATTTATGACATCTAAAATGAGGAGGATTAGGATTAGGATTCCTCTGAACTTTAGGTGACTTACCCTTATCTTCCTTATGGGTCAATGGAGTGCTAGGAGTAGGCCGGCTTGGGTGCACTTGATTAGATCCTGATTTTTGATTAGGGGTACCATTCCTAGTGGGTTCAGATCGATGGATTATGGATCCTCTTTGGAATCTCTCATAGTCTCTAGCTGTCTGATAAGCCTGATCAAGATTATGAACTTCTTTTAAAAATAATTCTCTCTGAATGTCCTCACGTAGTCCAGTCCTAAATCTAGATAGGGTCACAGCTTCAGATTCATCTATGCTACACCTCATGACATATTCATCAAATTTAACTATGTATTCAGATGCAGTCTTGCTTTCCTGACTCAGCCTCTGCCATTGATCTAAAAGTCTCTAGTGATAGGATAAGGGGAGATACTTTTTCCTAAGCTTAAGTTTCATGGCTCTCCAGTTAGCCATGGATATGTCTCCTCTCTAACGACTAAGGCGCTCAACATTTCCCCAGTATAGCCTGGCTTGTTGGACTAACTTAAGTTTGGCAAATTTGACCTTCCTTCCTTCCGACATCTCATACCACTTAAAGTATTGGTCCATGTCACTTTTCCAATTAACATACACCTTAGGGTCTAAATCTTCGTCAAAAGTGGGTACATCAAGTCGTATGTTCCTAAAGACTCTTTCCTTCAAATCCACAAAGTCTTGATGTGGGCATCTAGGGTTATGTTCAAGGGTGAGATCATGACGATGGGCTTTTGGACCAAGGAGAGTTGGTCTAGGTGATTCAGGTTCAGTGTGGTTCAATCAGTTTTCTGCAAAGGTCCCGATTCGCTCTTCCATTTGGTCAAACCTATTGTTTAATTGTCCAAATTATTTAGTCATGATTTTCATTAAAGTTTTAAGATTGGCATCCATGGTATGATACAACACAAGGGCATGGATGATTATGTAGTTAATGAATTGATGAAAATTAAATTTTTAAAGTATTTTAGAAGATGGCTAATTCATCCGAAAATAAGAGAAAGAGTAAGAGAGCACACTTTATGATGTAAAAAGTAACGGTTCAGGAACAGAAATTTTAGAAAAATAAAAAAGCGTACCAGAATAGTGTGGAATTGAGAAACTCTAAAGAAGACATGCTCATGAACTTTAACAGAATTAGAATCACAGAGTAAGGGAAAGGTTGATTTATCCGATGACGATGCATTCCTAGTGTTAGTAGAAGATCTCTATCTAGCGGATAGGATTTCTAGATGAGAAAACTATCTTCCATGTGAGGTTTCTTGATCTCGGTTCAAGGGCAAAGAAGATGTCCTCAGCTTTGAAAATGAATCAACAGAGGGGTGGCGGCTTTGGAGATGAATCAAGAGAGGAGCGGCGTCTTTGGAGATGAATCAAGAGAAAAGGCGGCGACTTTAAAGATGGATCAAGGGAGAGGACGGCGACTAGGGTTTCAAGTATGGATGCCTAGAATTTAGGGGAAGGGGGTTGATGATCGGTTATGAGATGATGATATGAGGATTAAGATTTGTTTGGTGGAGCTTAGTAGAAGAGATGGACTAGACTAGGATTTGGTAGCAAGAACACTTTGTTCTTATGCCTAACTCCCTCACGGAGGATCAATTATTCAAGGCAAAGAAAATAGAACTTGTATGAAAGTTCTCAAAACTTTTTTTTTTGTATTCATTCATATCATCATTCGTTGATTCAAAAGAAAGGTTTTATAAACTTCTAATGTTATTACAAGGTAAGTTCAACAATTAGAGTACTAAATGATAGGGATTACAAAATATGGTATAATATTTGTCATCGAAGAGTAAAGATTCTTCTTCCCTTATCTAGTTCGACCAAAATGGCAGCAGCAAGATATGGTTTTCAATTATGGAGACGAGGGACCATAAGCAAAAAAGGAAGCTTTGGGATGATATCCTTCTTTCTTTCCTTTTGTCAATAAGGTCCATATGGGGCACAAGATCCTTTCCAGATTGGTTGAGATGCTGATCTTCATTCCCACTAAAGCATAGCAGGGGACCACCGAATTTCTTCCTCATGGGGCACCCAAGGTTGCCAAAATTATTGGTGGCGATATGGAGGGACAAGATTGATTCCACATCATCAATCCTAGTGTAGACAGATACAATCCATGCATAGCTCCAAGGGTAGGGTATGAATAAGGTTAGAGAAGATCGGATGGTTGTCCAATATTGCCTAATATGGGGCTTCTTCTGAATATCTTCAGCAGGGTCTCAACAAGAGTAATATACTTCCCTTGAATTATTATAGGACTCAAATAAAATGAAAATGCATGACCTAGACATTGGACTAAACCAAACTTGACTGACTCAGTAACAGACTGAACTTGACCAACTAGAAAAAATACAGTACTTCTAGGGTTCAGAGATTCAAATGGAATCATGCAACCTTTTTTTTCACTCTTGCTCCTATACAATTCTCCCGAGGTGGGAGGAACTCGATCCCGTTGAGTAAGGGTCGGTTCGACTCTGGTATCCTCTAGCAGGTCCGGGCCCAAGCTTTGCAAATCTTTCCTAGAAATCCATGAGTCCTCAGATTTGGATCGACCTTACCAACGAACCAAGTATCGTTGGTAACCTCTGTTTCAGATCGAGATAGCTTGATCATCTAGAATCCGCTCAATCCTATCCTTCCACTCAGGCCAAATTGTAAGTGGACATACAGGGATGGGCTCGCTCTCAAAGGAAGGGTTAGGTTTGAAAGCCTCACTAGGTATCATCGCTAGCTCCCTATACTCTACTAAGTCTAAAACATTGAAAGTAGAGTTAATGCCTAACTCAGGAGGTAACTCCAACACATAAGCATTAATTCCCACTTTCTTCATCACCCTAAAAGGATCAGCTCCATGAGCATGTAACTTTCTAATGGTTCCCGAAGGAAACCGCTCAGGCCTTAACCTAACCATGACATAATCTCCTTTTACAAACTCTTGGACTCGTTTTCGAGAATTAGCCAACCGTTTATATGTTTCATTACTTAAGTTAATCTTTGCACTAATCTTCTTATGCAAGTCCTTAATATGCTATGTAAATGATGCTGCAAACTCAGAGACTCATGTGTGAACAGGTAATGGAATTAGGTCAAGTTGCTTGTTGGGCTTTACTCATAGATAATTTCGAATGGGCTCTTTCTAGTGGACCTATTGATCGAAGCGTTGTAGGCAAACTCAGCTCTAGGTAGCAACAAATCCTAATTCCTGGTTTTTTCTCCTACAAGGCATCTCATAAGATTTTCTAGACTATGGTTCACTACTTCTGTCTGGCCATCGATTTGGGGATGGTAAGCCATGAAAAGTTCAACTTAGTCCCTAACTTAAGCCAGAGGGTCTTTCAAAAATAGCTGGTGAACCGGAGATCTCTATTTAAATAATGGACTTAGGTAAGTCATGAAGTCTAACGATCTTGTCAAAGATCAATTGGGCTACCCTAGACGCATCGAAGGTCTGGAACAATGCAAGAAATGGGCCATTTTGGAGAACCTATTAACCACTACACAAATCGAATCATGTTTTCTTTGGGTCCTAGGTAATCCTAACGCAAAATCCTTGCTAAAATCTTGCCAAGGGCACTCGGGTATAGGCAAAGGGATGTAAAGGCCAGTGTTTTGTTTCTGTTGTTTGACAACAGTGTAGGTTCTACACCTGGCCATAATTTGTGCTACGTACCTTTTTAAACTAGGCCAAAAGAACTGGTCTTATACAGCTAAGATCGTCTTATTTACCAAAATGACTAGCTAGTCCTCCCACATGGGTCTCCCAAACTAGGAATTCCCTTAACGATGTTCTAGGGATGCAGAGTTTATAGTGTCGAAACAAATAACCATCTAAGAGGGTATACTCACTATACTTACTAGATGGTCTCTGGGTCAAAGTCTGGTGAATGTCCTTAAAATCGGGACATGACTCATACTCTTCCTTCAGTTGCTCAAACCCTATAACCTCAGTCCTAATAGAATTCAGGAGCTGGGATCGATGACTAAGGGCATCTGCCACCTTATTCTCGGTTCTGGCTCTATGTTTTAATACAAAAGTGTAGGCCTGGATGTATTCTGCCCATTTTGCATGCCTAGGGTTAAGCTTCTTTTGAGAATTTAGGAACCTAAGGGCCATATGGTTAGAAAACAATACAAATTCCTACGGTAGCAAGTAGTGTCTCTAATACCTCAAAACTTGCACTACCGCATAAAATTCCTTATCATAGGTATAATACCTAAGCTTAGCATCATTGAGCTTCTCGCTGAAGAATACTACTAGATGGTTCTCTTGGCTTAAGACTCCTTCTATCCCTACACCTGAGGTATCACAGGTAACCTCAAACACTTTGAAAATTTTAGGTAATTTCAAAATGGGTGCCTGGATCATTTGTCCTTTGGTTCTAGGAAGGCTTTATTGGCAGCTTTGGTCCATTCAAAATCTCCCTTCCTAATATAATCGATAATGGGTGCGACTATCGTATTGAACCCCCTAATAAATTTCCTATAGAAGGTAGCTAGGCCATGAAAACTACGAATTTCGTGGACACTAGCAGGCATTGGTCACTCAACTATGGACTTGATCTTCTCTAGATCAGCTGACACTCCTTCAGGGGTCACAACAAATCCTAAGAAGACAACTCTATGGGTCAAGAAATCATACTTTTTGAGATTAGCATAGAGATTATCATTTCTAAGGGTGTGACATACTTGCCTAAGGTGGTTTAAATGGTTTTTCTTGGTCTTACTATAAATCAAGATGTCATCAAAATAGACTACAATAAATTTTCCTATGCACATCCTAAGAACTTGGGTCATGATCCTCATAAATGTACTCGGTGCATTGGACAAGCCAAAATGTATCACTACCCACTTATATAGGCCATCCTTAGTTTTAAACGCGGTCTTCCACTCATCCCCGGATCTAATTCTAACCTGGTGATAACCACTCTTAAGATCAATCTTCGAGAATATGGTTGCATTAGCCATCATGTTTAACATGTCATCTAGGCGGGGTATGGGGAATCTATATTTGATGGTGATCTTATTGATAGCTCGACTGTCTACGCACATCCTCCATGTACCATCTTTTTTAGGGGTTAATAGGGCTGAAATAGTACGAGGACTCAAACTTTCCCTAATAAACCCTTTCTTAAGTAACTCTCCAACCTGTTTCTGCAACTCTAGATGTTCAGGTGGGTTCATCCTATAGTGGGGCAGTTTGGGCAAAGTGGCTCCCGGAACTAGGTCAATGGCATGCTGAATATCCCTAAGGGATGGAAGGTGGTCAGGAAGGTCTTCAAAAAGACATCTTTGAACTCTTCTAAAATTTTTTCAACTTTCTGAGGGTGCTCTATGGGGGTCGGTTCTTGAGTTTTCCTAGCTGTCAACATCCAAATGGGTGAACCTTCATTGATTTCTTGTTCTAATTCCTTAGCATTAATGAGGTTCAATCCAGGCGTCTTCTCTTTTAATTGACTCGAACTACTCTTGATGTCATCCTTAGGTGGGGTAAGGTAAACCATAATTTTTTTCCCATGATAATTAAAGGAACACGAATTTGATCGGCTAAAAATGGTCACATCACGGTCGAACCAAGGCCTACCCAAAATGAGATTGCTTACTCCCATGGGTAAGACATCACACCATATCATTTCCTGATAAGACTGGAACTGGATTTGGACTGGGCATCTCATCTTGATAGGTATAGAGATAGAATCTATCCATGACACCTTATAGGGGTTAGGATGTGGAACAGATATTAATCCTAGAGTCTTGACTGCACTGAATGAAATGGCATTAACACAACTTTCACTATCTATGATGAGTTTGCAAACCTTAGCCCCTATCTTGAGAAAAGTCTGTAGGATGTTAGTCCTATGCAAATCCTCTTGAACTTTGGTTTGAGACATGATGCACCTCACAACTCCTAATAGGTCAAGTTCTGTGGATTCCTCTCATCCCTCATACTCCTCAACTAAATTCAATCCAGCCTCATAAATTTCTTCCTCACATTCCTCACTAGGCTCATGATTTTCTTCCTCAAACTCACTTGTGTAAGGACCTGATGGGACATTGGCTAGCGAAGTGGCCTATCTTATGACACCTAAAACATGTTGAGTTGGGAACAGGGGTCCTATAGGTTTCGGATGCCTTACCCTTGTCATCTAATATGTTCACTGGGGTGCCTAGGTTGGGTCTACTGTTTGGGGCTTGACTAGGACCTGATCTCTGAGTTGGGGTATTAGTCCTAGAAGGTTCTGATCTACGAAACATGGGTTGTCTTTAGAACCTCTTAAATTTTCTAGCAACTTGGTAAGCTTGCTCCAGATCATTGATTTCTCTCAAATATAGTTCCCTCTAAATATCTTCCCTTAGACCAGCTCTAAACCGAGACAGGGTGGCCTCTTCCGACTCAACAATGTGACATCTCAGGACAAATTCATCAAATTCTCAATGAACTCAGAAACGTTTTTGTTGCCTTGGCTTAACCTTTGCCATTGGTCTAAGAGTTTCTATTGGTAGGATATAGGTGCATACTTCTCTCTTAGTCTAACCTTCATGGCTCTCCAGGTGATTATGAGAACATCACCTCTCCGTCTAATCAACATCTCAATATTCTCCTAGTATAACCTAGCCTATCGCACTAATCTAAGTTTGACAAATTTATATTTCCTCTCCTCGGTCATCTCGTATCACTCAAAATATTGATTCATTTTACCTTTCCAATCGACAAACAACTTGGGGTCTAAACTTCCATCAAAAGTGGATGCTTCTAATATGATATGCCTAAATCATCTGGATCCACAATATCAAGATTGGGTCTCCTATGGTAGTACTCTGGATCACGGTTTGGGGTTCTTCGAGGGTCTAACTCAGGCTCAGTCCTGATCTCACGACTCTCCTCTAGGGATCTCACTCAGTCATTCAACAGGGTCAACTATTCAGTAATGGTCCTAAGCATGGATCTAAAATCATTATCCATGAATGGGTCTGATGGTGACTGATTCTGACATGGTTGGTATGGAGCTCCTGATCTGGTGGTCATACACGACTCAAGCATGCACACAAATGACTCAAGACTGGCTCGTACTATAGTTTACTAGACCTAGCAGTCCAAGTAAAGTGAGTCGACTAAGTCACAACCACGATAACAAGTATGCTATTCATTGGCCAGGTAGAAGGTGGGAGTGTGGGAGGCCTCCCTGTTTTCGTAGGGACCCAATTAAGAAACCACAACACCACTTGATCGTTTGACTCTTGACCACCAATCTTAGACACCAGCTTCTAGACACAAATGTTGACTTGGATGCAATTAGTTTTTCCAAGTTAAGTTGAACTAAACTCTTGGGTGTTCTTAATGCTCAATTAAGTGCTACTCGATTTTAAAATTAAGGCTTAGGTTGATAATACAGATTGATGGTTTTCTGGGCCAAGAAGGGTAATGAAATCCCCACCTTATCTTAGATACTCGATGCCCTTAAATAATTAAAGAAGATGAATATTCAAGACACGAATTAGCGTGTCGGGTTCTTAACAAGAAAGAGTCACATCCAGCCTTGGCTCATTACTCCTATGGGTCATAAATATATTTGCATATATCCGCTCGGGAGGCGTGACACTTTAGGTTTCAGGAATGCAACAATACAATTTTTTTGTGTGCAGAATTTCAGCAGGGTTTGATCTCAGCACCAGCAGGTTACAGAAAATCTCAGAAAATAACAGTAAGAAATTTAATCATGAAATTTTATATGCACATAGCAAAGACATGATAAATTATCAAAAAAATAATTTTAAGTTAAAATAATCATGTTTTGATAGGTTTCACAACAAAGGAAGTTGAAGGTCGTGTGCAGAAATTATAGCAGAACAGAAATCTAGTGTGAGATGCAAAACATATCAAACCTTGCTCTGATACCAAGATTGATGCAACACAAGGGCAGGGGTGATTATGCAGTCAATGAATTGATGAAAATTAATTTTTTTAAGTATTTTAGAAGATGGCTAATTAGTCAAAAATAAGAGAAAGAGTAAGAGAACAGATTTTGTGATATAGAAAGTAACGGTTCAAAAACATAACTTTTAGAAAAATGAAGAAATATACCAGGATAATCTAAAATTGAGAAACTCCAAAGAAGACATGCTCATAACTTTCATAAAATCAGAATCATATAGTAAGGGAAAGGTTGATTTACCCGATGATGATGCATTCCTAATGTTAGTAGAAGATCTCTCGCTAGCGGGCAGGATTTCTGAATGAGAAAACTATCTTCCACGTGAGGCTCCTTGATCTCGATTCAGGGGAAAAGAAGGCATCCTCGGCTTTGAAGATGAATCAAGAGAAGGATGGTGGCTTTAGAGATAAATTAAGAGAGGGGCGACATCTTTGGAGATGGATCAAGGGAGAGGTGGCGGCTTTGGAGATGGATCAAGGGAGAGGGTGATGGCTAGGGTGTGAAGTATGGATACCTAAAATTTAGGGAAAGAGGGTTGGTGATCGGTTATGAGATGGTGATATGAGGATTAGGGTTTATTTGGTCGAGCTTGATAGAAGAGATGGACTAGACTAGGGTTTGGTAGCAAGAACACTTCGGCCTCATGCCTAACTCCTCACAGAGGGTCAATTGCTCAAGGCAATGAAAATAGAACTTGAATGAAAGTTCTTAATTTTTTTTTATTCATTCATATCCTCATTCATCGTTTTAAGAGAAGGGTTTTAAAAACCTCTCATGCCATTATAAGGTAAGTTCAACAATTAGAGTACTAAATAATAGGGATTATAAATATGATAGAATATTTGTCATCGAAGAGCAAAAATTCTTCTTTGCTTCATCTGGTTCGACCAAAATGGCAGCAGCAAGATTTGGTTTTTAATTGTGGAGGCGAGGAACCACAAGCAAAGAAGGAAGCTTTAGGGTGACATCATTTTTTCTTTTCTTTTGTCAACAAGGTCCATATGGAGCGCAAGATATTTTATAGAATGGTTGAGATGCTGATCTTATTTCATTAAAGCATAGCAGGGGACCACCGAATTTCTTTCTCATAGGGCGCCCAAGGTTGCCAAAATTGTTGGTGGCGACATGAAGGATAAGATTGATTCCACATCATCAATCCTGGTGTAGACGGATCCAATCCATGCAGAGTTCCAAAGGTAGAGTATGAATAAGGTTGAAGAAGATCGGATGGTTATCCAATACTACCTAATCCGGGGCTTCTTCTGAATATCTTCAGCAGGGTCTCAACATGAGTAATACACTTCCCTTGAATTATTACAAGACTCAAATAAAATGAAAATGCATGACTTGAACATTGGACTAAACCAAACTTGACTAACTCAGTAACAAATTGGACTCGACCAACTAGAAAAAATGCAGGACTTCTAGGGTTCAGAGATCCAAATGAAACCCTACAACCTTTTTCTCACTCTTGCTCCTGCACTATGATGTAACTTGGTTGTGTTTGAGGATGTTGGTAATGGGCTCCTGACCTGGTGGTTAGGCAACATACAAATTCGTTCTATGGTTTCTAGATCTAGAAGCTCAAATAGAATGAATCAACTCAAATTATAATTAACTCAACAATTATCCTTTCCACTGGCCAGTAAGAGGTGGGTTATGGGAGGCTTCCTCCGCTCTCACAGGGACATAATTAGAGAACCACAAGTCCGCTTAAGGCATTTGTCCTTTGACCCCTAGCCCTAAACACCACTTTAAAAAATAACTGAAGGATTGAGTGCACTAATTTCATTACAATACTTTAAAACTCAACCACGTGAATATCCCTAGCTTTGCTTTAGGTTTCTACTCAATTTTAATTAAGCTTAGGATCAAGACGAGGGTGGTTGTTTTGGGCAAAAAAAGGTGATAAAATCCTTCCTTTACCTTGAGATAAAGAAATTGCCCTTAAATGAATTCAGTAATGCATGTACATACATATGAAAACCTAAAGTAAAATATGTATGTGTATATATATATATATATATATATTTGTAAATCTAAAAATAAGAAAAAATTACATATTTAATAAAAATTAATTAGATAATTAAAAATTTTAACACTATGCATGAACATGTCCTAGTCTGCTCTAATACCAAACTGATGTAGGATGTACCATACAAAAGATTAATATAGAGCAATGATTCAGATTTTAAGATGCTTTACTTTCCGAAACGAGTAAGAATAAACATGTGAAAAGTAAAGTAACTACCCGCAGAACATGATTCATTAAGTAATAAGAAAACATGATCCTAGGGTTAAAAAACCACTATTTAGAACATGCTCTTTCTTCAACAAAACATAATTTATAAGAAGGAAAGGGTCTGATTATCAGACATTAATGGTCTTCGTCCTAAAAGATTGAATCACACAACTCTCGAGATGGGTGCCTGAAAGAAGCTATGCTTCCACAATTATTTTAGCTTTCCTTCAGATGATTCTGAAAGCAAGGATGACTTCATCTAAGGATCGTAGCACCTTGGTATCTTAGGACTGGGATGCTTGGAACATGTGTTGAAATGAATATTTGTTGGGCCTCTCACCCTCTCCCTCACAGAGTGTTAAAGCTCAGGAGCATAGAAAAATAAAAAAAAGAAGACTCTTTTTCATTAATCATCAATTGTTCTTTACAAAAAGAAGAAAGTGATTTTTATAATAAACCCTAACCTTTGAATTACATGAAAA
The DNA here is from genome assembly GCA_900491605.1 of Calamus simplicifolius. Lineage (NCBI taxonomy): Eukaryota > Viridiplantae > Streptophyta > Magnoliopsida > Arecales > Arecaceae > Calamus > Calamus simplicifolius. Next base: position 369,804 of record UESW01004888.1, on the reverse strand, counting down.
AAAAATAAGGGCATCATATTATTTCTAAATAAGAAAACATGCGACATCTTAAAACAAAAAAAAGAGATCAAGGGATAGCTTTCCCAAATAAGAAGATATGCGACATCTTGAAATAAGGAAAAGAAATCAGGGGATAGTTTTCTAAATAAGGAGTTAGGCGTCATTTTGAAACAAGAGAGAGATAAGGGATGGCGCCATATCTGCTTTTTTATAAGGAGTGAGCGACAAGTCACCTTCCATAGAAGGCTTATTTGCTTCCTTTTATGCTGAGATGACTTCATGAAAATCTTGGGACGCTCTAATTGAGTAAATGCCTACTTTGACTAGGATTCATGTAGGGCTTATTTGCTTCCTTTTATGATCTTGGGTTTTGACTCAATAAATCTTGACTTGGCTCAAATAAAATTACCGGACTCATACTTGACTAAAATTACTGAACTCATATTGACAAAACTTGATTACAAGACTTAAAAGCCAAACCAACATAAAGTAAAAAATTCATAATAACTTTGGACTCAAAACGAATTGATAGAAATCAAAATCTAACTATATCAATCAAAAATCATATGAGCTCAATAACCTCTGTCTGATTCTGATGCTCGCACCACTTGTTTACCAAGCTTGTGGACTCTAGTGCACTAGTGAGTGCATTGGCATGGCATGAAGTGAGTTGAATGGGACTGCGTTGTTGACGGTGATGATACCTAATTTCTGGCTCAGGATGCTGTTATTATAGGTGATCTCATTTCAGAGATGCTACGAGGTTCTTATAATGCATGCCATTGTGCAAGCTTAATGCGAATGGGACTGTGTGCTGTTGATGGTGATGATACCTAATTTCTGGCTCAGGATGCTGTTATTATAGGTAATCTCATTTCAGAGATGAGATAAGGTTCTTATAATACAAGCCATGGTGCAAACTTAATGAGATTATTTCAAGAACATGCTCTTCAGTGGCCGTGAGGAAATCATGAAATTATCAAAAGATCAATGAGAACGACTGCTCATCTACAGTGGTTTATCAAGCCCAGAAAAAAGAAATCACCAGCTGATAATAACTGATAGACCCTCATTAGTTTAAATATATAAACTTAAGTTTCCTAAAAATTCTTGATAACATAAGATAAAAGGATATTCTGTACAAGGCAAAATGAAAGGTAAGAGAAAAAAAAAAAGGTTGTACAGAGAAAGAATAGATCATGCAATTATATTTCTTAATTTTACACATCCCTGTCAACTGTGGAGTCACTATGGACTTAGAATCATCAACTTGACAGCAAACTTTTTTGGCTGACATCAGTATTTTTACCCTATGCTGTCGCTTGTACTTTCACTGTACTGCACTTCTGCAGGTATTTCATGTTTGCATCAACTAGTCGTATGTATGATCTGAATGAACTTATAAGAGGCAATCCTGAAAGAAAAAAGAGTGCCGTACTATCTGTTCAATTTCTTTGCCGGTTCTGGATATGGATCATTCCAGCACTCATCAGCTGCCACTGCATTTTTCCACCGTCTTAAGAAAGTCTTAAGTTCAACGTAAGACCGATGCCTTACCTGCATATAAGAATTTATTGAACTGACAATCCTAAAAGAAGAGTCACAGGTTTGGGATTCAGTGATATGGATAGCGTTTGAAATTAATGGAAAATGCAGAAAGATAATGAAATGTCCTTGAAGTTTGCAAAAAGTCAGAAAAGGAAAAAAAAAAACTACAATTAATTGATTAGATAAGAAGCCTGAGTTTTGACAGACATGAAGAACTTGTACAACTTTGAGGTCAAGGTCACCCTCAAAAAATCCAATGCTAAACTGACTGTCTTGAATGGCTCATGAACTCATGCACAATCTCATTTTCCAGAAATATTTCACAGGATTATATGACCAATAAAATGTTCATGCAATGGAACAATTTTCAATGATTTGAGGAACAAAGCAACTGTGCTATGCAGAGAAAATGTGAGAATGTAATGCTCATTCTTGATAAACCATAGTTTATGATGCTACAAAGTAAAATTTTGTGATTTCTTTAGGAATTGGAACAAGTGCAGGAAAATCAGTTGAGGAAGAAAGAATAATCTAGCAAGAGAAGTTTAGCCCCTTGGTACAAATGGAAATGGATCCCTCAAACCTACTCGATTTTTCAAATTGAATTTGGATGGTTCCCATGGAAGAGAGAGTAATGATGAGGTAGGTGAAGCAATCAGAGATCCTCCAAAGTTATTGAAGCTTAATATTTTAAATAGTAAATAATGTTTAACAGTGCAAACTATGGTTCATTGTACCAAAAAAAGATACTGTCTGTAACAGACTAGTACGGTTCGGTATAAGGCGTGCTGTATCAAATTGGCTGCATATCAATCATCAGTACCGAACCAACAATGTATTCATTAGATGAACTGGAAAGCTTCAACCGGTAAACCATCCTATACCAAGCCAAACGGATGGTTTGGTATGGTTTAGCATGGTCCAAGATCATTATAAAGTTGGTACAGGACAGTCCTAGGCTATATATGGCGATTTGGAGTGGAACTAGCCTCATACCATTTTGAAAGAGTGAACCATACCGATGCAAACAGGTTCTGCACTGGTATGGTTCAATACGCCCATATGAGCGGTTCAGTACGCTTTGACATACCTTGGTACAAACTACCTTGGTACAAACTAATGGCTGTTGAGGAAGTAACTATCAAACAGAGATCAGCGGTATATAATATATTGGCTAAAATTAACTTCAAGATAGTTATTCAACTCCTTTAAATTTGCAAAGCATGGCATATATGATGGGCCATTAGGGGTTGAAGGAAATACAGGTTTATATATGAATTTTGACAGAGCAACAGTTAGCCCATTGGCTGCCACAATCTGCTTGCAAAGTAAGTGGTTTTGTCAAGAAAGTAGATTACATGAAAAATGTTAGCATGAAACTGTAATCATAAATATTTGTACATATCACAATTCATGGTTTTTGTTGGCTAATCAATTAACCTCAAAAGCTTAAGCTGACAGGGAAATGGCCAACAATGTATACCCCAACCACCATCCCTCAGGCCTGGACCATGCAACTGAGTAAAGATAATCCAAAACCAGAATAACAAATAAAGAAATCTTTATTTTCTTTATTTGAGTTATAAAATAAATACTTGGGTTGGAGGGTATTCGAACTCATAATAAACGCCAGCAAATCTGAGTTCAAGTACCATACCAACAATTTGATGTAAATCTACCTCCAAAAGAAATACTTTGTGTTCTAAATCTTACTCATTATTTATCAGTGCATAGATTTTTTTTTATACTTTTAATCAGTCAGAGATTAGATTTATTTTTTTTAATTAGACATGAAAGTAAGATGCTAACTACCTAAATCAATTCAGCAAACCACACAACAATTTGGGTTGTTGAATGAATCATCACCAAACAATCAAGGATAGAAACTTTTATACTTACTGCCGATCTATCTGAGGCCCCAGATGATACAGGCGGCACCTGCAGGATCAGATATGAACAGTCAGTTCGGCCAAAAGATAGAATTTGTGGATTGAAACACAAAAAACCTACCACTGTTCCCAAGTAAGAAGATTCTGATACAGGAGCATGACCATTTAATTCTGCATTTGACTGCACAATAGACCATAAGACAGTCAGGCAGCCAGAAAAATGGAATCCAAATCAATTCATGCAAAGTTCAGGATCAGCTAGTTGATAAATGGAATGCTTTTGTGGTGTTTGAGCTGGAAGAGACGAGAAGGTTCAATACTCAACCCATGCCTCAGTACCCAAGAAAAACTCACTACACTAAAATAAAATCAGCACAAGCATGATGCAGGTCATAATTGTACATTTATCAGCCATAATTGTACCTTGTTCTCACTGAAACCACCAAGTGTAGGTGTACCCATATGAACTATATATTCTCTGTCCACCACTCCAACATTTTTGTTCGATCACCCTATTAAAGAATGTCAGACTTTTATTTTATAATAATACAAAAATAAAAATGTTGAACAAACCAATACCTGACAACAGTAACCAAGCTTCATGTCTAGGCCCCATGCATGAATCAAGTCATTCTGCAAAACGGATGAGGGGAAAAAAACCCTGAGACTTGATTTCACTTGTTACGGTAAAGGAAATAAAACAACAAATGAAATGAATAGGAGATATACAACAGCATATAGCAATCCACCTGGATCATATACCACACACAACGCCATGCAGCTCTTGAGAACACCGGAGCCATCATCTCTACCCACCTGCAAAATTGTTCCTATTAGTCAAAGACTCACAGTGACTATTTCATTGCTTTAGGTGCAGAAAAGGTACAAGTAAATTTAAGAAAACATGAAGATAAAAATTTGTGCACCAAGAATGAATGACATGGCAAAATCCTGTGATTTTCACCTAGAAATGAAATGTGAGTCGAGCACATCCAAGTTCTAGTAACATAATAAACAAAGGAGCTAGACCAAAAAAAAAAATCATACCCTGTGCATGGAGGTGCAGTACTGTTCTCGTAACACCTTCCGCCACCTCTCAACTTGTAAATTCTTCTGTTAGTACAAAACACTAATTTCTTACAAGTTTTTATAAAATGACCAAGAATAGGACCCAGTAACATAGATATGATTTATTGAAAACACCAACATAAGTCAACAGTGAGAACAACCAGTTCTGTTGAATAAATCAATAAAACCAGACCTATGCACATCTCCTTGCCTCCCACGTGCAGTGATTTGATGATGCACCTCGGATTTAGCAATATCTAATGCAGGTTGTGATATCTCTAACCCTTCCCTCTCAATGATTGAAACATAACTGTAAAAGTCAAATATGCTTCTTTAACAGGTCAAATTCAAGTACAAAACTTGAAAAGAGATTGACATGTCCTCAGCTATTATGGTTTCACACCCAAGAAAAGGATCCAAAAAGGAAGAACATTGTTATTTTGTACACATATAAATCACAAAAAAGATCAAATCAAATATGAAGAACTTAAACAAGAGGAATCATAAAACCAGAAATGGTCAAAAACTAGCATTGTACGCAGGACAAGAAAAATGATATACAAGCTTTCCAATGGGGGATTTTGATTTAAAACAACAAAATGCAAAAAAAAAAAAAAAAATCAGGATTTAAAGAAAAACCAATAGAAAGTAGTTGTCAGGAATAGAATGTATGATGTTTCATTACATAATAAGTGCAGAAAAAGATGAAGGATGACAAGAAACATAAATTAATGGAGAAGATCATCTCTGAAAAATGTTAAAAAACTCCTAAGAAGTCTCACAAATCAGTTGATTCAGATTAAAAGTGAATCAATGATCTTGAATCAATCCATACTGCCCCTACACACATCATATGAGAGCTCATACCGTCCAGGATGAAAATGCTCTACTCCAAGATCTTCATCCCAAAGGAATATATAATCGTACTCAGCAACAATATCTGGATGTAAGAAACGCTTGGCAAACCACCTTCCACATAATATGATATTAAACATAGTTTAGATACCTGAAGAGCACAAGCTCAATTAAGACCTGCAGACATCTGAGTGTAGTAGACATACCATTTTGTTTGATTGATTGCAGAGACATGTAAGGCATTATCGCTCCATTTTAAGTCTCTCCACTCATCCACAACACCATCATAATGGAAAAGCATTATAGTGAAACTGCTGGAGAAAAACTGAAACATAACAGTCCAAAAAATCATCCACAAAATGGATCATCGACATGCTGAAATCAAGAGAAAAGGCACTCCAAGGGATTTTCTTATTTGTACCTTCTCAACAATTTGATCCACAACTATTTTTTGTTTTATTCCAACTGCCATGGCCAACAAGTTCTTCGCTGCCTTTGCTATGTGCTGGTTTAAACATTTTAAACAGAGCATTTGTGAAAAATTTCTGATAAAATTAACCACAATCTGATATGACAACCAATATAGGGCCATCCATATACAAAAAATTACTTTATGGCAATAACAAAGACCCTTTATCCACCTATTTTTATTACTGAAAATTAGAAATAAACACATGAAGAATTCTATATTTGTAAGAAAAATATGATATTAAAGAAAATTGTTAAGATGAAAAGCACTATCTCAACAGTGATTTATACAATTAAATATGGTTAATGATATTGGAGAAGACCAAAGGAAAAAGTTATAGAAGGAGACATTTCTTTGATCTACAGGGCTGTTCCAGGTATTCTTCAGCTTTACATGCTCTCTTAGAAGTGATGGTTTTGATTCTAAGAAGATATTGACAAATACAAATATCCTCTGACATATAGTACTCATTTCAATTGGCATATCAAATGTTTGAGCTGCTACCATGTGTTCTAAAGTGTGTCCTTTCAACAGCAAGTTAATTTTTGCACCACACAACATGCTTCAACATCATTATTGAGCTCTCAGAAAACTACGAGGCTGAAAATCATGTCAAAATATGGCCATAAGCTGCAAAGTCCTACTATATTTCTAGGACAAAGATTTGAGGTTAAATTAATTAAACTTGGATGGTGGTCTTGTTTTCTTTCATATAGATAAGCATATCCACAAGAAGAGTATATAAACAAACCAAGCATCATTTCATCAAAACATCAAAATAGGAAATCAGCAAACATCTTGAGGTAGCAATGGGATTCTGTCCTACTGTTCATAAGCCAGGTATATGATGTTTTGGTTGAGTTTCAATTTTAAATTACTTATCAATAATCAAAATGATTTCACGAGTAACTAAGCAGTGATGATTTCAACCATATATCATTTCAGAACTATTAGGGCACATACAGAAACAAAACAAACATAAATAATCAGGGACAAACCAGAAATAGATCTGTTTTGTGAAAGTCTATATCTTAACATCATAGGATAACTAAATTCTGTCACTTACATAACCAAATGTTTGAGGATAAGTCATGAATAATTTTAAGCCATATAACATTATACATATCCCATTCGTGTAGGAACACTTCATATACTGTGGCATAAACAATGATAAGCAACATTCAAAATGCAATCTGTCTAAAACTATAGGGAGATTTCTCACACCTTTTCCTTTTGAGAGTGTAGAGTTCCCCATATCGGTTGCATTTCTAAGTTTGATGTCCTGCTAATTATGCCTTTAGGCAATGGCTCACTCCCTGAAGGTTTGCATTGACTCTGAAAACCAGCAGAAGAATGAGCATTATAATGTAGCTTTTATTATAAAATGAGCAAACTCCCAAAATTGTCATGATAACATAGATTTCTAAATCAAGCCAATATAATATGACAAACCTTGCATGAAGTGGATAACTCCTTCCGAGCTGGCTCTGTTGCTCCCCATCCTAACCATATTTCTGCACAGTGGAGCCTTAGATTATTTCCTTAAAGCTAGATAATGCATTATGATATATTGACCTAATACATGAATAAATGGCACATTTCTAATTATTGGTAATGGACATCTGCATTAAGAACCGAAAAAAGTTGAGAAACTTCCAGCAACAAGGAAAGCAAACAAATAGCAGCAAAAACTCAAAAAAAAAAAAAAAAAAAAAAATTGAAGCAGCAGTTTCTAGCTCCATTTTGGTCAGGACTAAAAATCATGCTAATGGCAGAACACAATTGACCAGTCACCAAGAAGGCATGGAATCAAATGTACCAACAAAGAGAGTAGCAACAAATGATCCATTAAAGACACCATTTCTTTGCATAAGTTATACATGGATGGTACATAAAAATTTTAGGGTTAATTCCACTTAGCCTCCCCTGAACTATGAGGATATTTGCACTCACCCCCAAATAAATAAATAAATAAATAAATAAATAAATAAACTCTCAATTGATCCTTTAATTGTAATTTACTTTACAGTTCACTATTCATTTAAATAGGTGTTAAAAGTAACAGAAAAGTGATCATATGACTGTCACGTGAGTGCTAAAGAGTGGATCAACAAATGCTAACAATAATCACAAAACAACAAATGTCGATTTAATCAAAACCCATTGAGGGTCACTAAAGAGTGGTCATATGATCGCTTTTCCATTAACACCTATTTAAATGGCTGTATGAAATTGCTGATTAAATCACAACAATAGGGTTCAATTGAGTTTTTTTTTTTTTTTTTTTCAAGAGGGGAGTACAAATACGCTCAGAGTTCAAGAGGGCTAAGTGGAATTAACCCAAGAGTCTGTGCATACATGACCCTCTAGTGACATGTCATGCTCAAAGCATGCAAAATGGGTAAGTCTGTACTGGCTTCAAAAGCTAATGAGAAGTGCACTCAATCTGATGCATGCTCCGGTCTTTAAATTTAGGAAAAACCTGAGCTTGCACAAATACCAAATATTACGCACCTGGAAGGCTGACTATAATAGTGCATGATAAAATTAGGTTTTGATCCCTAAAGCACTGACAAGTATCTGACTTTTCTGTCACTATCTGAGCAGCTTGAACCGAACTAAGAAATTCATATGCCAAACAAGAAACACTGCGAAGCAGCAGTTATGATATGATTTACTTTAAAAGAACTTCTGCATAACCAAAATGTCGAACACAGCGTGCAGCAAGTTGTGTGGGAAATATTCTCAAAAGTCAGAAGTAAGCATATCATCAAGATGCAACTTTACTGAGTGGGAGAGAATAGATCCTTCAAGATTTTGCCAGGTTCACTGGTTGCAACCAGTTATATAACATCCAGAATGCATGCTATGTCTCAGTCTCTAAACGAAACTATCTTTCATGATCAACATCAAGACCATGCCATATAAGATATTGCTATCACTGGCCTTTTACATGACAATACAATGAAAAGTCAGAAATGCACCTCACTTGTACCATGTGTAATTCTTGAATGTTTATATTTGTGGGTAGAGAAATGTTTCAAGAGCGGAACTACGTAACACTGATTTCTGCACCCCATTATCAACACATTAACTCCACCATTTTCACATCACTGTCCATCCCTGTAGGGTCTATGTGCCAATTTTTGTGAATGCAGTAATCAGTGTTTCAACATGCAATTGAATTTAACTTTGCACCCTGCAGGCATCACCTCTATCAAGTGACAAACTCAGGTTGCTACAGAACTTCCAACATGTGGATGTAAATATTGCTTAGTGCACAACAAAAGGTGTTGGATACATGGTCAAGTATTCTAAGACAGAAAACATCATTCACCAGAATGTAGGTTCAAACTAGTAGGATTTTGACTTTTGAGGACCATAATTAAGTATATATGGTAAACCGATATCTTATTCTGGTAAACATTTTGTGAGTCAGAGAACAAAATAAATCAAGCATGTTTTCATTTCAGAAATAAATTGGTAAAGAAAACCTACTATCAAAGATTGTTTCATTTAAGAATGAAAATGAAATAAAGAATACAACATAAAGATTTATGAACAATCAAAACACTTTTCTATGAAAAGATGATATAAAACTATTGTGTTCATATCAATTGATAATATAGAGAATCCACTAAAGCGAGTAAACAAGCAATACATTGTTATTAACAAATGGAGTCCCAGCAAGGAAGGCTAAACCGAAGACAGCACCCAGAAGGAGAAAAATGCAAAAATATGCTCTCTTGCCTGCAGTATCTGTCAGCATAGAACCCTGCCAGGAAAACAAGGCAGAGAAAGACATCTCAGCCTCAAATGGAAAGAGAAGGATCACACACACACAAAAGTGCAATCGCAAACTAGAGATTCCTGCAGGGCAATTTCCCCACATAAGTTAGCAGACAAACAATCATGAACCAAACAGTTAGACAGAATGATACATGAAATATATATCTAACAGTAATAATTCACACCAGAAAATAATTTGCACATTTATTTTGTTATCAGCACTTAACAAAAAGAGAAATATTAGAGAACTAATCAAATGGGTTTACTAAAACACTACCATGCAACATGCCCAAAATCCAATCTTTTCGCTGCAGATGCATCAGATAAGTGATAGTTCCACCGCTAATCAATGAAATATAATTAATATGTAAAATTTTATTGTAGAATTTCTTCAAGCACTGAACTTAGATCAACTAATCCATCTAGAAAGAAGGATCAAAAACCCCTTTTTTCAGGTAAGGAAACAATCAACATAAAAAAATAAAATAGAATAAAAATTATCCACTGCAATAGAGATTACTGAGCATTTAACAAATGAATCGAAGAACAATTCGAAAAACAGGAAACCAGAAACAATCAGACGCATGGAGATGAGTTAGAACCGCTTACAAAATAAGGCAGTCTCATCTTTCCTTCGCAAAACTCCACAGCTATCTGCGAAAGAAACAAAAAACCTAAGAGGAAAGCGCTCCCCGAAGCTAAGACCTCGACAGAGAGATATCTGTGATTCTGATCACCACCAAAAACGAAACAGATAACAGGGTAAGAGAAAAGTTATAATAATAAAAAAAAGCAAGCTTTTACCAGAAGCAAACCTGATTCCAAAAAGGAGAGCGCTAAGTTTCCAGACGAGTTGTAGGTTCCAAAAGCAAACCGGGGGCTTTTGGGGCCTGGAGAAAGGAATAAGAGAATATAAAGGGAGAGAAAGAAGAAGGCAGCCCGGCGACGGCGGCGGCGGAGGAGGCGCCGGCGGTGGTTGTGGAGGCCGCTTCGGATTTATACCACTGAGAAGGAGGAGGAGGAGTGAGAGTGTGGAGGATTTCAGGACACAATTCTTTCTTTTCCTTAGGCGGCGATGCTGTCTTTTTTTAAAAGCCGGTCGAGGCGGTGGGTGGGGGCGTGCATTAGTGGGGCCCGCCAAATTTGGGCCCACTCGGCCGGTGGTCTCGCATCGGCATCGCGCCGCCTGAGTGGGTTGGGCAGCCGGTCACCGGTCAGCCTGCCCCGTTGGTGTAATTTTCTTTAAAAGAAAGACAAATTTTTTTTTAAAAAAAAAACTCTAAGCAGAGCTTTTATGCTTCAATGATCAAAAAGAAATATATAGGAAAATTTTTTAGTTAATATTTCGTGTTAAAATTAGTTTTGAAGCAAGCAATAAAGATTAATTTTTGTAGGTACTTATAAGGGCCATTTTGGATTAATTGAAAACTTATATTGTATTTCCATCCATGATCAAAATGTATGAAGTAGAATAATTATTTGTATTATCTAAAAATAAGATTTTAACAATTGAGGCCTTTTTGGTGGTCTCACTTTTGTTTACTTTTTTTTTCTATTTCAAATTTATATTATATTATTTATGAAAAAAAGTGAAAGTAAAGTTTCCTTTTTTATAAGTAATATTTTTAGACATAAAAATAACTTTTTAGAAAGATAACTTTTAAAGGGTTTTCTATTTTGAAAATAAAAAAAATAATTATTAAACATGTCTCTGCTATTAAAATGGCAAAAACTAAAAGATAAAATTAACAATCAAACATATTTCTACTCTCAAAATTTTAAAAATAAAATAAAATTTTTATTCTAATTTTTTAAAAAAATAATAACAATGCTAAATGCAATCTTAATAAATCTTATAACATATAGTTTTTTTATTAAAAAAATTGTAATTATACTATCACTATAATGTCTAGCTTCTGAGGATTCCATGCACTGTCTTCTATATATAGATAGAGAGAGAGAGAGGGGTTATCATAAGATCTATGCATTTAAATTATTATTTTGCATATATTTTTCAAGTATGCAATAATGAGTTATAATTAAAAAATAAATTTTATATGATAACCAAATAAAGCAGATACCTTTTATATAAATATTTTAAAAATAATTTCTTTAAATTACATTAATTGTCAAAGGACTTTCCAAATTAGGTCCAAAATCTTACTAATTTTTCAAGAAAAAATTTATTTCCAAACCTTAGGTAAAATTTAAGGCTTCATCCTTATGCCTATTATAACCATATAACCATATAAACTTAAACATTATAATTTATACAAATTTATGCCTATTCAATATACAATTATTTTGTATACGGATGAGGGCCTAACTACCTAAGACGAAAATTAACATCAAAACAAGAGAACATGTAATAAATTTTTGGCTACCAAGTCCTGCCATTTAACATTGGCATGCAGGACCTCATAATAATTTTTTCATGAAAGAATCCTAAATGATTTAGATGATACTTGTTATTTAGTATATTAAAGAATAATTGGTAATTTTTTTATTCATATGTGTCTCTTCGATATATCTCAACTCAACTCAACTCAACTTAACTCAACTCAACTCATCTAAGCCTTTTTCCAACTACATGGGATCGGCTACATGAATATGCTTCCTCCACTTTACTCTATTCAGGACTAAGTCGATATTCAAATATAAATAATCATATTTTTTAATAATTTTTATTTATATTAATTTAGGTCTACATTTATCTCTATCCTTACCATGAATTGTTAAAAGATTACTCTTTCTAACTAAAGCATCTAAAGATCTTCATTGTATATCTAAACCACCATAATTGAATTTCTCTTATTTATCTTCAATTAGAGTTACTCCTACCATTTCTCTAATATGTCTATATCTAATTCCATCTTTTAAAGTTTTACCATCTATCTATCTTAACATGCACATTTATGTTATACTTAGTTTATTCATATATTATTTCAGTATTACCCAACACTCTGTTCTATATAACATAGCTGGTTTAACAGCGGTTTTATAAAATTTTTCTTTTAATTTTAATGGGATGCATCGATTATACAATACTCCCAAAGTACTCCTCTACTTAATTCATCTTTTTAACTCTAAATTCATATTTTTACATATTTTACCTTCTTGCTGGATAATTAATCTCAAATACCTAAATTTTTCACTCCTTGGTATCTCTTAACTTGCAATCTTCACTGTTTCTTTATTTGTATTTCTACTTTCGATAAAATTATATATATATTCAGTTTTTAGTTCTACTAATTATAAAACCTTTAATTTTTAAAGTCTCTCTTCAAATCTCTAACTTAATATTTACTTGACATATATTATTCTTTTTGTTTTACTTTTTTGTAACTAGTATAACTTAAAGTTATATAACATCATGGGCTCTCAAAATTTTAGTTTATTTTGCTATCCAAATAGAATTGACTTTAAAATACATTTATAATTTCCATACATATAATTTAAGAAATTAAATAATTTATAAATACAATATTACTTTGTAATCAATGCATAATATTTCTTAGTAATCAATCTCCAACCATATATCTGGAGTAAATTGAACTACCTTACTTACCTAAACCTAAGTATTAGTCATAAGAATATGAAAATATAAAAACATAAGAGCCTTACTAATTTTCAGTGTGATGAAAATAAGAAACTCTCAAATAAAAAAAAGAGAGTATATGACAGCTATTATCTATACTGAAAATGTTAAGATCCATGGTCAAAACACTCGTGATCCCATAAATATTGGATACAAAATATTATAATCATTTAATCCATACCGGATACGGTGGAGAAAAAAGAGATGGTGACCTGTGGGAATTATATTAGTGTGGAGAACAGAGCCAAAGTTTTACCATAAACGCATGCTTTGAAGGCACGCCACCTTTTCTGGGTCCCTTGCAAGGCACGAAGCCAGGGGAAATCATTAAAAAATTTATAAATCTAATAACAAACTTGTGGCATTCGAGGAGAAGCTTGGCAGATGGAACTATAAGAACACAAAACAGCTGTTTGAAATAAATTTTTTAGCTCCTCTCCTATTCTTCTTCTTGTAATCCACAATTCTATCGCTCTTTTCCATGAAGAAGATAGAATTATCCCACATAAAAATGATTTGTTTCCTCAAAACACTCCTTCCCCATGTGAGGACTTTAATTAGCTCCTCAGGATATATTATTGCATTATTTTCTGTTATATTCTATTGTGTTGAACTACATGGTACGTATCACAATGATATTTATAAATATATTTCAGAGGCCATCACCGTGTGGCCATACTCTGTGGTGCATGAGAGCAGGAGCAAAGGCCGGCTGCCATTGCCCATGGAGGGGTTACGTTATCTTGGCGGACTCTTAAAATTAGTTTATATTCACTGAAAACATAGTCAATCCTTTAAGGATTGCTCAGAAAGTTTATTTTGGCGGCAGAATATGATTTTAATAGCTTTGATCATTGTGGCTCTCCTGCTTTGTGATAGTGAATCGGCATATGATTTATATCTCTTAAGAGTTCTTCTAAGATTTATTAAAATTAACTTCGATAAAATGTGCAGGATAAATTAGTGGGCTCTGCTTTTATTATACGAAAGATTAATTAAGCTTTGTTTGTAACGGATGAATTTAGGCTCTTAGACTTCTCGATTCCTATAGTAGAGCTTTACGCAGCGTGAGTCGGCATTTACTATGCCACAAATTTTTTTCATGCTCAGAGTCTTTGTATTGAAGGAGATTCATTGACTGTTATTCGCTGGCTTTGACGAAATAGCTTGATCATTTTTTAATCAGTTCTCTGTTTCGAAATGTATGATCTATTTTGAGAAACGTGCACAGTTTTCAAATAAGATATGCTTAACGGTTGACTGAATGATAACTTTTATGATTTATCATTTTAGTTTTCGGTTACGATGATAGAACGATTTTATCCTATTATTTTTAAATAAATTTTATATTTTAATTTATTTAGACTGACTTACGTTAGAATGATGCGATTGTTTGTTTATATATATATATATATATATATATATATATATATATTAAGAAGGAGAAGGAGAAGGAGATCAAGGAGAAGGAGGCCGGCTGCTGTATGTAGCACCCTCAGCGTTGCACTGTTTGGCAACCATCATGATACCCAATTACCGTGCCATGTTGATAAGAGAGCAGGCTGCATGATGGTGGCAACCGAAAGGTCCAAACTATCCATCAGTGTACTCCCAAGACAGGGCAATTGCTCGTGATGGTCTCTGACGCAATCATTCACTGAACAGAAAGAGTTGGAAAACAAAACGTGGGGAGCAAATTGGAAAAGCAACATGGATTAAGACTGAAATTGTACCTCTAATTTCAGTGGAGTACGATACTTTCAATCATGATCAAAATTCAGTGCAAGTTTTTTAGCAGTCTCTGCATTTATAATTGTTCCACCAGTCATGCTCGGTTAAAGGTTCTGTTGGTGAAAAAAGCTATGTTTTTGCCTTCATTCAGGAGGAGAAGTATATATATATATATTGTGTTGAGGATGTCTAGTTTAAGGAACTTAATGTCAGGAACTGGGTTTTGTTCCAAATTTTGAACAACCATGACATTTTATGGTTTGAACTGGACCAACTAACCTGCCCAAATTGAAAGTTTTTTATTGTTTTTGCCACTCTCGTGCAGTGGGTGGGTGGAGAGGACCAACTAGATCAGATCATGAATTAGATACGTGGTACCATTGGTCGTACATGGATCGATCCATGGGAAAAAACGACCGTCGAACAAGGTTAGATTGTGTGAGAACTCCGTGGCACGATTTATGTATTCACGAGAGAGGCATGGGGTAGAGAAGTAATAGAAAGCTGTCACATGGCCGATACTTCTTTCCATGTTCTAGTTAGATGGTAAGTGATATTACTGATTTAATTTTTTATAAAAAAAGTGGCTTAAGATTTATTTTATTATAATAACTTTGATCGAAAATTATATAATGCTTCAAACCTATCTACTAATCCAATTAAGCTATTAGTGGACTAAAATTATATGGCTTTAAAAGTTTGAGTAAAAATTAAGGAAAAATCTGTGTACACCGCCTCCAGTGCAACAAGTCCTACGTAAGCTGCACCGCCTCTTCTTATTGGTCCACATGGATCCTACGTGGCCTGACGATGTGGAACGGGATACCTCTGATACAATGTTACGTTTTGATCGTAACGTCCATTAAAAGCATTTTTTCTTTATTTTAAAAATAATGTGCAAACGAAAATGCCCTTTCTCTTCGGCATATTTCTCTTTTGCAGTATTTGTACATAAGGCGAATGACATGTTTGCCCTTTACGACATCCCAGCTTTACCATTAAGACATCATAGGTTTGGTAACATCGCAGAAGAAAATCGATCGAAAATCAGTAATGACACCCCAGTTGAAATAGTACGACACCCTAGTTACAAACCTAAGATACCCATTCAGAAAATCGCCCGGAACACCCTAGCTTTACCGTTAAGACACCGTAGGTTAAAACTTACGACACCTGTAACCTTACATCGGACGCTGGAGAAAAGTCTCGTGACATCGCAGGAAAAAATCGACCGAAAATCAGTGAGGACACCCCAGCTGAATTATTATAACACCCAAGTTACAAACCTAAGACATTCATTCATGCTTAGGGTAAAAGCTTTACGACATCCAGGAGAAAATCGACCGAAATAAAGTTACGACACCTTAACTTTATAGCACCGTAGGTTCAAACTTACGATACTCGTAGCCTTACAACAATGCTGAAAAAAAGCCTCGTGACATCGCAAGAGGTAATCGGCCGAAAAATAGTGAGGACACCCCACCTGAATTATTACGACACCCAAGTTACAAACCTAAGACACCCGTTCACCTTAGGAAAAAACTTTACGACATCACAGGAGGAAATCGGCCAAAAATTAGTGACGACATCCAAGCTGAAATAGTACGACACCCTAGTTACAAACTTAAGACATCCGTTCATGCTTAAAGGAAAAGCTTTACGACATCTCAGGAGAAAATCAACCGTAATAAAGCTACGATACCCCAAATTTACTATTAAGACACCGTAGTTACAAACCTACGATACCCGTGCTTAAAACGGATGCTGGAGAAAAGCCTCGCGATATCGCAGGAGAAAATCGGCCAAAAATCAGTAATGACACCCCAGCTGAAATAGTACGACACCCTAGTTATAAACCTAAGACACCCCAGCTTTACCGTTAAGTCACCGTAGGTTCAAACTTACGATACCCGTGGCCTTACACCAAAAAACCCCTACGTAGGAAATCATAACAATTTTCCTGCGATATCATCATTTTAATTCTCGGGTATCGTAGGATGAGAACTGGAGTGTCTAAAAAGCAATGACATCCCAGACTAACGACATCACAGGAGGAAAACTAAACATCCTAGATTGAGAACTAAGACACTCTAGTTACAAACCTACGACACCCATATGAGACTTTCGAGGATGTCGTCAGTTCCTATCGTAAGAGTTTCCACTCGGATGCCGTCATTTCAAAGCTTAGGCATCGTAACGTAAGAACATGGGTGTCGTAACAGCCTTTCGGAAATGTCATCCATTCCTACCCATTCCTGCTGTAAGAGTTTTGCTCGTGTGTCATCATTTTAAAGCTCGGGTGTCATAACGTGATAACTGGGGCATCATCATTTTGCAGCAGTCGCAAGTTCTTCTATAATTAAAATTATTAGTCATTGCAAATTTTCTTTACAATGTCATACGGAAACACTTTTTTGCGTTTCCACACGGACCTCTATGGCCTCGCTTTCTCTTCTTCACACTTGTATGCTTAAAAAGGAATTTTGGAGCATTCTCTGATGGCACCTTATCCATGGCTCTCTGAGATCCACCAAAGTCGGTCTTCAGTGTTCCCTTGGAGTTTGCTTTTCAACAACATCTTCATCGGAGCCATCGAGCCCAAGTTTGATGCTAAAGGGGAAAGCCAACTCGTCTGCCTTCGATGTCATCATGGGCGAAGCTTTCTCAGACTATCTCTCTCGATCAAAGAGAACACTTCGTATGGTTGCAGGCAATACTCATCCTTTCCCCTTTTATAGCCATCGAGTTGGGGGATGGGGGACAAAAACCATTAATGAAAAGAGTGCCAAGAAATCAAATCTCATCGAACTCAGTATTCTGATCCCCGATTCGAAACAAGTATCGGCCATGCTAGCATTCTTTGTTATGGTAAATCGAAGTCTCTCTCCTCGCATGATGGAATGAGCACTTTTCAATCGTTCAATCGGTCATATGGTGCCCATGCTTTAAATGCACGCTGAACGGATAAGCTTTACGACATCTGAAGAGGAAACCAACCGGAAAAAGATCTATGACACCCCCTACATTTTGAGTGATGGGTGAAGGTCCATAGTCAGGAGTATTACGACACCCAAGTTAAAGAAATATGACTCCCAAGTTGAAGAAATATGACACCTCGGTTAAAGAAATACGATACTCCAGTTATGTCCACCCAAAAAAAGATCTACGATGCCGCAGTTAAAACATTACGATACCCTAGCGACAATGCTATAACACCAATGCTTATAACGAACACCGAAAAAAAGCCCCGCGATACCCAAGAGGAAATCGGCCAAAAATCATTCGTGACACCCCAGTTGAAACATTACGACACCCTAGCAACAATACTACGACACCCGTGCTTGAATGGATATGCTTGTCGATGTAACAGGTGGAAATCACCCAAAAAAGATCCACGATGCCGTAGTTGAAACATTACGACACCCCAGCAAAAATGCTATGACACCCATACTTATAACAGACGCTAGAGAAAAGCCCCGCGACACCACAGGAGAAAATCGGCCGAAAATCATTCGTGACACCCTAGTTGAAACATTATGACACCCAACCAACAACACTACGACACTCGTGCTTGAACGGTTATGCTTGTCGATGTAACAGGAGGAAATCGCCTGAAAAAAGATCCACGACGCTGTAGTTGAAACATTACGATACTCTAGCGACAATGCTACGACACCCGTGCTTATAACGGACGCTGGAGAAAAGCCCCGCGATACCCCAGAAGGAAATCGGACAAAAATCAGCTACGACACCCTAGCAACAACGCTACGACACTCGTCCATGAATGGATATGCTTGTCGACGTAACAGGAGGAAATCGCCCAAAAAAAGATCTACGACACTGCATTTGAAATATTACGATACCCTAGCGACAATGCTATGACACCCATGCTTATAACGGATGCTGGAGAAAAGCCCTGCGATACCCTAGAAGAAAATCAATCGAAAATCATTCGCGACATCCCAGCTGAAACATTATGACACCCTAGCAACAACGCTACGACACCCGTGCTTGAACGGATATGCTGTCGATGTAACAGAAGGAAATCACCCAAAAAAAGATCTACAACACCGCAGTTAAAATATTATGACACCCTAGCGATAACGCTATGACACACATACTTATAATAGACACTGGAGAAAAGCCCTGTGATACCCCAGAAGGAAATTGGCTAAAAATTGTTCGCGACACCCCAGCTAAAACATTACGACACCCAAGCAACAATGCTACAACACCCGTGCTTGAACGGATATGCTTGTCGACGTAACAGGAAAAAATCATTCAAAAAAGATCTACGATGCTGCAGTTGAAACATTACGATACCCTACCGACAACGCTACGACACCATGCTTATAACAGATGCTGAAGAAAAGCCCTACAACACCCGAGGAAAAAATCAGGCAAAAATCGGCTACGACATCTCAGTTAAAACATTACGATACCCTAGAAATAACGCTACGATACCCATGCTTGAACGGATATGCTTGTCGACGTAACAGAAAAAATCATCCAAAAAAATATCTACGACACTGCATTTAAAACATTACGATATCCTAGCGACAACGCTACAACACCCGTGCTTATAACGAACGCTAGAGAAAAGCCTCACGACACCCCAGGAGAAAATTGACCGAAAATCATTCGCGACACCCCAGCTGAAACATTACGACACCCTAGCAACAACGCTATGAGACCCGTGCTTAAACGAATATGCTGTTGATGTAACAGGAGGAAATCACCTAAAAAATGATCTATGATGCCGCGGTTGAAATATTATGACACCCTAGCGATAACGTTACGACACCCGTGCTTATAACGGATGCTGAAGAAAAGCCCCATGACACCCCAGGAGGAAATCAGTCGAAATCGTTCGTGACACCCCAGCTGAAACATTACGACACCCTAGCAACAATGCTACGACACCCGTGCTTGAACGGATATGTTTGTCGACGTAACAGTAGGAAATCGCCAAAAAAAAGATCTACGATGCCGCAGTTGAAACATTACGACACCTTAGCGACAACGCTACAACACCCATGCTAATAACGGACGCTGGAAAAGCCCTGCGACACCCTCGGTGAAAATCGATCAAAAATCATTTGTGAAACCCCAGTTGAAACATTACGACACCCTTGGTATAAACTTATGATACCACTATAATATATTTGAACTAGGAAAAAATGTTAACATCACTCTAGTTGTAATCCGACGACACCCTATTAAGTCAGCTATGCCACCTTTCTAGAAAAGTTGCTTAATGTTGCCGGATGGTACGAGTTTGCGGATCAGTGATATGATAGTGCCGCTCTTGGTGTCCTTTCATCTTCCTCTAAGGTCGGCATAAAAACTTTATGAACCCTAGAGGTTCTTCGTTTGTTGCTCAAGAATAGTGATATGATCTCATCCAGCACTTGGATGACTTAACTCAACTGGAGAGGATCGATTGGGCTTCCGCATTCAAGGAGTTGATCGTTCTGGCTCTCCCAGAAGTTGCTGCTTGCTTGCGATCCAAGGAGTCGTTCTACTTAAAAAGAATAAACAAGGTTAGGAGGCAGTCTACCTTGTTCGAATGCTCGACAGCACTGATGGTAAGGATTATTAAGATGCAAAAAAGTGGCGTTATTATAATTTTTTGCAAATATTACATTTTTTTCATATCCCAAAATTATCATGTTCACTTCAGGCATGGTTCCTCGAGCATACATCAATGCGAGCACCAGCATATCCCAATAAACTGCCCCGGCTGTTGAAGTGGTATGACAACCAATTGAAGGTCCAGTCTGTTCGGGTTGCCAACATGCAGCCTCACGACTTGGTAAGCTATATATTGCTCCATTGCTCTGATTATATTTTTTACTTAATTTATTAATATTTATTTTAAATTAATTTATTATCATCTTGCCTTGCAGTTGGAGGGAGTTACTGTACCAATGTCATAAGAGCGCTGGCTTCTCACTCCACAGACAGTAGCATCCCCTGAACCAACAAAAAGCTGTGCAAGCTGTGCCGAGTTGATGATTGAATTGGGGTGCGTTAAGGATCAACTCGATGATGTCAGGCATAGGCTTATCATAACTGAGAGCCTCCTCAGTTCATTGCTCAGAAAGGAGAGCAATGCAAGAAATGAGGAGGATAAGGGAGAGGGAAAGACAGAGGAGGGGCATTCCCTAGAGTGTCTTTGCGAGCCTGGTAATGCAAATACGAAGGAGAAGAAGAGGGAGGAGGAGCATTCCTTGGAGTGTCCAACTAAGCCTAGGAATGCAAATACAGAGAGGGAGAAGAGGGAGGAAGAGCATTCCTTCGAGTGTCCAACTGAGCCTGGGAATACAAAAATTGAGGAGGAGAAGAGGGACGAGGGGCATTCCTTGGATTATCAAACAAAGCCTAGGAATGAAAATAAAGAGGAGGAGAATAGGGGGAGGGGCATTCTATGGAGGGCCAAGAGGAGCCTAAATTCAGGAAAATAATCGTCACCCCTGCGCCCTCTGATAATAAACTTGTCACCATTACAACCTTTGATAATAAAATTGTTGCCCTTGTGCCAAAGGGTGATGAGGGGGACATACAATTCGTTGGAATATTTTCTCTTATTAAGAGGATTAAAAAAGAGCCCAGGAAGCGTAAGAAATCCAAGGTCACAGAAGATTCTTATGAGATAGCCCATCCTAGAAAGTCGTGGAAGACAGTGGGCATATCAAAGGCCTACATAAGAATCGAAGATGACCAAATTATGGTCAAATTTTTTTTGAGCAAACGAATAACCAACAAGATCATGTACACCAATAAATTAGGTGGCATCATAACAAGGAAAAGTCTTCAAAATCTCATTAACAATGATATGATAATGGACGATGTAAGTATCTCAGGAAACCTTTTCTCGATGTTGATTTTAGAATATTATTAATCGGTTTACATTGCATTGGCACATTATTGATGCTGGACAGAGTTTTTAATGAGGACCTAGATAGAGCACCCAGACCCATATCATAAGTGTATCTTTGCATCTATTTTTGCAACCGCTTTGTGTCTGAATTCTCCATTAACTGCTCATGAACTCGCTGCAACATCCGGGGCTTCGATATTTGACAATGTAACCAATGAAGAAAAGGCTCAATTTCAGTTTCTTTTCTCCATCATTAACTTGGATAATTCACACTGGCATCTGGTTGCTGTCGACATGAAAAGAAAGGTGTTCATGCACCTGAATTCATTAAAACGCAATGCCAGGTATAAGGCCAATGCAAAGAAATGGCATATCATTCTTGGCCATATATTCCATATATATACTACGATAAGGAAGAGATGATGAATTGGCCGATGAAAGAGATTCGGATTGCCCAAGCCAACCTTCCATATCACTGGATTACGGCCTCTACTGTCTGAAGTACATGAAATGACTTGCTCGTTGGGACAATCCTAATATGAGGATAGATTTCATGGAATATGAAATAAGAGATTACCGGCGATAATTAGCAGTGACGATATTGAGAGAAGGCCTCAACCAAAAGATCGATGAGTTTGTGACAAACTGTTCTTAATTTTTTCATTCTTCATTGATTAAAAAATTAATGTAATTTATTTATACTGATACTGTTTCAGAATTAATGCATTGTAGAATTTTTATATGGATGTCATGGTGCTTTATATGGATGTCAGAAATCTTGTCATTATAGTTCTGCCTTTTTACTTCCGAGTTTCTTAAGTTTTCATTTGGGAAGTCATAATTTGAAACTAGAGTGTCATAAATTGAGAACTGGGGTGTCATACAACTAATCTATGATATCGTAAGTTTTGGTCTTATGGGTGTCGTCACTTTAAAGCTAAGGTGTCATTACGTGAGAACTGTGGTGTCGTAACAGAGGAACTCGGGGATGTTGTAGGATTTGGCCTTTCAGGTATCGTCACATTAAAGCTAAGGTATCGTTGGATGAGAACTGGGGTGTCATAACAGCCTAAATCAGGGATATCATCAGTCCCCCACCTTAATAGTCCCCGCTCAGGTGTCATCGCTTTAAAGCTAGGGTATTGTTACATCATAATTGGGGTATCCTCACAGCATAATCTGTGATGTCGTAAGTTTTGGCCTTTCGGGTATCGTCACTTTAAAGCTAGGGTATTGTTACGTGAGAACTATGGTGTCGTAACAGCCTAAATCGGGATGTCGCAGGTTCCTGCCTTAACAGTCCCTACTCGGATGTCTTTGCTTTAAAGCTAGGGTGTCATTAGATGAGAACTAAAGTGTCGTAATAGCTTAAATCAGGATGTCATCGGTTCCTGCCTTAACAGTCCCCGCTCGAGTGTCGTCGCTTTAAAGCTAGGGTGTCGTTACGTCATAACTGGGGTGTCCTCGCAGCATTAGTCTGATGTTGTAAGTTTTGGCCTTTCGGTTATCGTCTCTTTAAAGCTAGGGTGTCGTTACGTGAGAACTGTGGTGTCGTAACAATCTAAATCGAGGATGTCGAGGGTTCCTGCCTTAACAGTCTCCGCTCGGGTGTCTTCGCTTTAAAGCTAGGATGTCGTTAGATGAGAACTGGGGTGTCGTAACAACCTAAATTGAGGATATCGTCGGTCTCTGCCTCAACAGTCTCCGCTCGGGTGTCGTGCTTTAAAGGTAGGGTATCGTTACGTGAGAACTGGTATTGTAACAGCCTAAATCGGGGATGTCGCGGGTTCCCACCTTAACAGTCCCCGCTCGGGTGTTATCGCATTAAAGCAAGGGTGTCGTTAGATGAGAACTGGGGTATCATAACAGCCTAAATCGGGGATGTTATCGGTCCCCGCCTTAACAGTCCTCGCTATGGTATCGTCGCTTTAAAGTTAGGGTGTCATTATGTAAGAACTGGTATCGTAATAGCCTAAATCGGGGATGTCGTGGGTTTCTGCCTTAACAGTCCTCACTCGGGTGTCGTCGCTTTAAAGCTAGGGTGTCATTACGTGAGAACTGAGGTGTTGTAATGGCCTAAATCGGGGATGTCATAGGATTTGGCCTTTCGGATGTCTTCGCTTTATATCTCATCATTAAGTTGGGGAACAGAAACCATTAATAAACAGAGAGTCAGAAAACTAAAGTTCGTCGAACTCTTTGTTATTATTCTCAATTCGTATATAGTGTTGGCCATGCAAACGTATTCGTAAATAGCAAAGCAAGAGTTTCTACTTGGATGACGAGATGAGCACTTTTCAATCCTTTATTTAGCCAAAAAAGAGATACTAAGATACCCTAGTTACAAAGCAACGACACCAGTGCTTAAAACAAACTCTGTAGATGAGACTTTCAATATTCCAAGAAGGAAATTGGCCAAAAAAAGAGCTACGACATTCCAAATTTACGACTACGCTGTTACAAAGTTACGACACCCATGCTTTATCATTGATGGCAAATTTTTTTATATATTCTCCTGAGTTAGTTGACTGAATACATAAGCATCAAACTAGTCCATCAATGTTTCAAAAGGTGGTACAATTCTTTCCATATCCTCTCCGGTGTTAGTTGACTGCATACAAGTCTGCATGTTGCTTGAACCAGTTCTTATTTTATTTTGCACTGGGGAGCATCAACGGATGCCTTGACTATATTTTTTCTTGATCTTTTTGACTTCTCTCAACTCCACTCTTTAATCTATTCTCTCTTGGATGACCTTTCATCCTAATTTGCTCAGGATCTTGAATTACAAGTTGTGTACTTGCCTTAGCTGCGCACTTAGCATCCATGACAATTTTGAATATTGGTGTTAGATCATCCATCACTAAATTAAATGCATCTTCAGACATGGAGGCTATCTCTGCGAGCTTCATCATCCGATGACTCAGCAAACTATATCTACAATAATAACATAATTTTATCGAAAACATATATTAAGATATTTCAAATAAATAAATGTGACTGTGTACCATGATTTTCATGAGCTTTTATCATAACCTTCAGTATTGTAGTTAAAATCATTGAATTGGTATTTCATGTCATTGCACCATCTTTTCAAGAAGTACTTATCTGGTAAACGAAATACATCGCTTTGATGAAGAACCAACAAGGCATGCCTACACAGGTAACCCTTGAACTGAAAGGATCGGTACTGGCATTGGACATTCTCAATATTTTTGTCGTATGACACGACATAATCTTTTATCATCTCCTTGCCAATTCCATCAACTTCAATCCTTTCATATGACTTTACAGAATATACACAACAGTTCTCAGCTTCCTTAATCAATTTAGTATTTGATGCAGCCATTTCAAGGATTTCATTTTGAAATTTTTTAAAATTGTACCTTATATACTTTCCTGTAGCTTATCTCTCAAAAGGTAAGGATGTCTTTAGGAAAGCAATTGTTTGCAATGTCCTATTATTTTTCTCATTTTTGACCTATACCTTTTCTTCAAGGTATCTTGTACTTATCTATGAACTCCATGAGTGTAGTCTTCGAATCTATAAACCTATCAAAGAAGTGATTGATGCCCTCGCTCCTTTGTAAAGATGACATCCCTCTACATAATTATGTCAAAAAAAAACATTGAACATGAACATGAACCAAACATAATGTCCTACAAAACTGCGAAGAATGTATCCTTAATGTAAACTGGGACCCATTTATCCTGACATTCGTAAAGGACATTGAACCAATCTATAGCCTTACATTCTTTATATTTCTCTATAAGATGTGCCCACCTTTCCTCGAATGACTGTATGGTCAGTGAATCACATATGCCTCATCAAAATCAACTATAAATTTGGGATTTGCTATGCAAATATGGCTAATCTTTTCAGGTATCTTCTTCAATATATGCCAAAGATAAAATCGATGTCGTATGTTAAGAAAAACCTCCTAACAGCAGCCTCGATTGTCTTATCTTGGTCAGTAATTATGGCAATAGGTGCTTAACTACCATTTGCATCTAACCATGACTGAAAAACCCATTTATATGCCTCAGTCCTCATCAGACAATAATGCACAACCAAGCAAAGTGAACTGTCCATGATGGTTGACCCCGACGAATGGATAAAAAGGCATTTGATATCTATTTGTCAAGTAGATTGAGTCAAAGCTTAGAACATCACCGAAGTATGTGCATGCCAATCTTGACCTTCGATGAATCCAGAAGATAGACCTAAGATGACCATTATCATTAAGGTCTAAGGCATAGAAGAAATTGAGATTTCTGACTTGCATTTCGGTGAAATGGATTACCATCGACTGAGCATCTCCTTATTTTAGCTTAGACTGACGTTTGCGATAAATGAAATTACGAGTATCCTTCTCTGTGAAATTCAATTATCTTCTACCCCCTTTTCTTCTTGCTATGGTAGAGTATATCTGAGTTGTGGGCACATTCACGGCATGTAAATTACTAATCTTTGCCTTCTCTGTGTGCTGATCTCCTATGAGACCGTAGATAACCAGTTGATGTTATGGACATCCGATGGTTATGTTCTAGAAATCTCAACCAATATCCACTTACCAATTGTAGCATTCAGTCTTGCTTTTATGGATGCCATACAATCAACTTTGCCAGTGTCCCTATGATTCATACTCTTCTATGTTTTTCTAGATTTTTCTTGCCTCTAACATGCCAGGTGCTTGAAGCAAAGTTGTTTGTTGTAGTTGGCCCTACTACATACTGTTGTGATTCCAAAACCAACTCTTTTTGCGTATCCATTGTAGAAAGTATATACATCATCTGTTGAATTGAATTACATTCCAGTTTGAGGAATAATAGTATCATCCCCTGCATTTTGAGCGATGGGTGAAGGTGCACAGCGGGAGTGTGCTCGATTTCTTTTCGATCTATAATTTAGCATCGTCTGTGAAATATAGGCACACAGTCATGAACAATGATATCCATAGATTTAGCTGTCAATATATCTGACAAAGCATTATGACACCTAGGTTAAAGAAATACGACACCTCAGTTAAAGAAATACGACACCTAGTTATGTTCGAACCCCAAATACCATGAATACATGCTATCTATGGTCTGAATAATGGCTCCCTGTACGATTTCCTAGTTAAAAACTATGACATCCATTAATAGTTAAAGACATGAACTTATGACACCCAAGTTCAGAATTCACGACACCCCAATTTACAAATAATGACACCGTAGCTGTAAAATAATAACACCATTTATAAGACATTGAGGCAGGGCCTAACGACACCAAGATTACATATTACGACACCCTAGCTGAAACTGTTCACGCAGGAACTAATGACACCCCATGAAACAACTTACGACACCCCAGATAAAAACTATGATACCCTTTAGCAGTTAAAGACATGACCAAAACTCACGATACCCTAGAAAGCAACTTACGACACCCCTGATTAAAACTATGACACCCTTTAACTGTTAAAGACATAACTAAAACTCACGACACCCCAAAAATAACTGATGGCACCCCAAATAAAAACTACTACACCTGTTAACAGTTAAAGACATTACTGAGAATTACGACATCCCAAAAAAAACTTACGACACCCCAGAAAATAACTCACGACAACGGAGCTGTGTAACATGATGACAGCGTAACTGAAACTGCTAAGGAAGAAACATACGATACCCCAGAAATAACTTACGGCACTAGAGCTAAAATAGAGTATTGGAATGTCGAAGATGATAGCTATGGAACTTATGACACCCAAAAAAATTTATTCCACACCCCAGTTCTTATATAACGACACCTTAAATGTAACTGTTAAGCCATGAACTTACGACACCCCAGAAAGACTGTTACGACACCCTAGTTCTCATATTACGACACCCAAAATGAAACTAAATGCTGTAACATGACGATACCCCAAAAAATAACCTACACATCCGAGCTGTCAAATGAAGACACCCTAACTTCAAATGATAACTATAGAACTTACGATACCTCAGAAAAACTGTTACAACACCCTAGCCTCATGACACCCAAGGAAACATTATGACACTGCAGTTACAAACCTACGACACCCCAGATAAAAACTACACCCGTTAACAGTTAAAGACATCACTGAAAATTACGACATCCAGAAAATAACTTACGACACTCCTAAAAATAACTCACAACAACGGAGCTATAACATGACGACAACCTAACTGAAACTGCTAATGCATGAACTTACAACACTCTAGAAAATAACTTACGATACCAGAGCTGTAAAATAGAGTATCGAAATGTCGAAGATGATTACTATGAAACTTACGATATCCAAAAAAATTATTTGATACCCTAGTTCTTATATAATGACACCCTAAATGTAACTGTTAAGCCACGAACTGACGACACACCAGCTCTCATATTACGATACCCCAGTTCTCATATTACGACACCCTAGCTGAAACTGAATGCAGAAACTTCTGACACCCCAGAAAATATCGTACGACACCTGAGTTGTAAAATGACGACACTAGAGCTATAGGGATAGGGTATAACGGAAATATAGGCCGAAACACTCTAACGACACCCTAGTTCATAAGGTATAACATACTAGTTAAAAGAGCAAAAAAATACTAAACTAAAGGTATTGACATTCTTTAGAGGACTGAGTTATGACTCCCATAATGTCATAACTGTTTTGGTCTAAGGATGTTACCTGAGCATTAAATGGTTTCCTAATGTATTAACTTTCTCTAACTATCGAAACAGTTGGTGTAATAAAGGAACTATAAAAAGATGTGGGAACAAGGACTTTTTACTTCCTTATGCGAATGATATTTTCTCAAGAAGTTTATGAAGAAGTCTTCAGTAGCTAGGTATTCCAGCCTCGAAGCTGAAATATTTTCTTTCGACCGAAAATCAAAATAGAAGGAAATCCTTAGACCAGACTCTCAGAGCGAGGGGGAAGGATCTTGCTCAAACTTAGACTGATTCCTTGCATTCGAAAGCCAGAGCGAGAGGAAAGAATGTTTTAGAATCAAAAAGAGTTTTTCTTGCATCAGATATAATCCAAAAAAAAATGGCAGATAGAAGTAGGCTGGAGGGAAAGGGCATTTTTGTCTGCATACCATTTTTAAAATAAAGGAAAAGCGCTTTTAATGGACGTCACGATCAAAACGTAACATCGTATCAGAGCTATCCTGTCCTGTATCGTCAGGCCACGTAGGATCCACATGGACCAATAAGGAGAGGCTGTGCAGCCCACGTAAGACTTGCTACACCTAAGGCGGTGTACAAGACTTTTTCAAAAATTAGTTAATAGTAAATAAACTTAAATTAGTACTTCATTTTTTTTCATTCGACATAAGATTATTTTTTTGAGGTATTATAATTTTCTTTCTTTATAATGCGACATTCTCATCATACGCTCAAACTAACCAAAATATATTCTTAGATAGATTATTGATGTTACAACAATAGCTCCATACCATAATAGGATTCTACCATCATCTTATAAGCAGCTCTATTTTTTTTGTCCATTAACTTTCATACGTTATATTAGTTTTGATACCATTTGTACATCCTAAGTTTATCTACAGTTTTTCGTTAGCAGATCAAACCACGTGGCCCTAAAAACTCGAATGAAAGTTAATTGATATCATGTGCATTTGATTTATAAACACTTCAAATTTTTTTTTTTTTTGGTATTACAAACTCTAAAAGACCATGGAAGGAGTTTCACTGGGCTAGATGATTACCATGGCCATGATGGAGTATTTCCCAAGACCATGGGACCATTCTTTTGGCCTATCATTGGATGTTGTAGATGTAATACACGACTTCTACCCGTATTAGTGTTTATAATGATTTTTTTGTTATTTACTATATCTTAGAAGGGACAGTAGGATGTTAGAAGGTTGTTATGACTTGAGATTATGCTCTGGCCACTGAGGCTAGAGATTGTAAGCTGGTGCCCATCTTTTGAGTTACAGTTGCACATTTTGGATTATATATGTTATATGAATGCATTCTATTATTTTCTGTCTCTTGCGAGGGTCTTTTACTCCTAAAACTTTTATTGATTAAACTTTTTCCTGCATTGTATGTCCTTGGGCCTTGGCCCATTTCTCACACATTCAAACTGCTAAGTCATTGCTTAAAAAGTCATCCAAAGCTCCAGCTTAGGAAGTTTGGCAATTGGCAGTGTGCCCTCTGAAGATGGATCTTGTGCCACTTGTTCATTTGCTGATCTATTTGAATTGATCCATTGTTTTCAAATTATTCCACATGTCCATAACGTGTGCTTGTCTAGAGACATGGTTCAGCGGTGAAAATTTCTCTTTTTTATGCTTTTTAATGTTGCTAGTGCATGGCTTTTAATCATTTTTTCCAAAAACACTCTTTGGTACTAGAGATCTTGTGATGCTCTGTTCCATCCCATGAAAAGTACAATGATTGAAGCAGCAGCTCTTCAGAACTGCAAGCATGTTAGAGCATCCAATGAAAGCTACATTAGCCTTTTGGATCATGAAGCCATGTCAGCAATTTTTATCATTGAAAGATGCCATCAGAGTTGGTGGATTCAAAAAATCTAGATGCCCTGAAGCATTGAGCCGGTTATTTGTGTGGAAATTTCCTCCTGCCTTTGAACAGAGGTCATGCCTGCAACCATGTATGCGAACTTTCACTTGGAATCACACAGTAGAGTACCTCTGCAAGAACAAGCTTTTGTGACAACAGGCCATGAACAGTCAAAAGGATTTTCTCTTTATGGACACAACCATGAAAATGTTAAGCTTGACAAGATAATGGTCACTCCCTAACAAGTAAATAGATCAGAAAGGAAAACAAAGCAGAAGATTCCTCAATGCAAGTAACTACTAAAAAATGATGAAATGGAGCATGAACAGTAACTGTGAAATCAAATTACCTAAGGTTGATATATATGGACCCAATTTTTTCAGAGGGCTGCTCAAGCTTCCATTAGTCAGAATGCCACCAATTATACCAGATGCTAAAGTCCAAATATCCAGTGAAACTCCAACCAAATAAGTTTGAAGGATGGCTTAACCAATCAATAATATTAGAAGTACAATTTTAACAGCAGGTTTTTTCACTCATAATAACAATAACAAAGCCTTAATCCCAAAAAGATTGGCTACATGAACTTTTTCTCTATTAACCTCTGTTATGAGTCTTTTTTTTTTTTGTAAGATATAAAATTCCAAAGTCTTCCTTTATCACTTCCTTCCATATGATTTTTGGTCTATTTCTATCTCTTTTTTTCCTCTACATGTATTGAGATTTTCCAACTCATGCCAACCACTAAATTAACATCTCGACATACAACATATTAACATGTAGTCAGGGACAAAAAATAAACAAAGAAGTAATGCAATTTGTGAGATAGGAGTAAACAACTGTCCCACCATCACCTAACTTCTTGTGTTGTCCATTACTACATCCTGTGCCAATAGTATGGAACATGATGACGCCAAGTCACCTCCTTCGAATGTCGGGGAAAACGGACGTCTCGCTCCGGGAAATCCTGCAAGAAAAGTCCCCGGAGACCGGTGGCACCGGTGGGGACCCTCCGACGATCAAGTTAGTGGCTTGGGTTCAGACAAGAAACCACTCCAGCGAAAAGAAGCTGAGGCAGTTAGGGTTTTTGCAGGGAGGAAGAAAGCTCAGAAAAACCAGAGTTCGGATCCCACTTACCGCGCATTCCCCTGCTCTTATAGTTGTCCTAATACCTCACCTTTCGTCTAGGAGAGATTTCTTACGTACCGCAGCTATACGTGCCGGAGACATCCCTCGTACCTCCTGTTGATGTGATATCACACGTGTCTAGCGGTCGTGAAGGTATGCAGTGCGCGCCACCGGCTGATGGGACAGGGTATAGCTGCAAGTAGTAGCATGCCGTACGCCGTAGCAAGATATGGTCATACACAGGGGCATGCAACGCGCCAAACCTCGTTATGAGGCATGGCCCTCCGTAACAGGGCACAATCACGGGAGTACCGAACGGTATGCTGCGGCAAGGTATGGTCATGTACTGAAAATCACATGCGAGCACCGTGCAACCTGAAGGTTGCCGAGTTTCTTGGCAACTGTAGCATGTTGATTGCAGATGACCCGACCCCGAGGGGGTGTCGGGGGTGAGGGAATGACGATGTACCCCGGGACCGGTGGGGGCCCCGGGGTTAAGGATGATGACCCTACCCCCGACCCCGAGGGGGTGCCGGGGGTGAGGGAATGACGATGTACCACGGGACCGGTGGGGGCCCCGGGGTTAAGGGATGATGACCCTACCCCCGACCCCGAGGGGGTGCCGGGGGTGAGGGAATGACGATGTACCCGGGACCGGTGGGGGCCCCGGGGTTAAGGGATGATGACCCTACCCCCGACCCCGAGGGGGTGCCGGGGTGAGGGAATGACGATGTACCTCGGGACCGGTGGGGGCCCCGGGGTTAAGGGATGATGACCCTACCCCCGACCCCGAGGGGGTGCCGGGGGTGAGGGAATGACGATGTACCCCGGGACCGGTGGGGGCCCCGGGGTTAAGGGATGATGACCCTACCCCGACCCCGAGGGGGTGCCGGGGTGAGGGAATGACGATGTACCCCGGGACCGGTGGGGGCCCCGGGGTTAAGGGATGATGACCCTACCCCGACCCCGAGGGGGTGCCGGGGGTGAGGGAATGACGATGTGCCCCGGGACCAGTGGGGGCCCCGGGGTTAAGGGATGATGACCCTACCCCCGACCCCGAGGGGGTGCCGGGGGTGAGGGAATGACGATGTGCCCCGGGACCGGTGGGGGCCCGGGGTTAAGGGATGATGACCCTACCCCCGACCCCGAGGGGGTGCCGGGGGTGAGGGAATGACGATGTACCCCGGGACCGGTGGGGGCCCCGGGGTTAAGGGATGATGACCCTACCCCCGACCCCGAGGGGGTGCCGGGGGTGAGGGAATGACGATGTACCCCGGGACCGGTGGGGGCCCCGGGGTTAAGGGATGATGACCCTACCCCCGACCCCGAGGGGGTGCCGGGGGTGAGGGAATGACGATGTGCCCCGGGACCGGTGGGGGCCCCGGGGTTAAGGGATGATGACCCTACCCCCGACCCCGAGGGGGTGCCGGGGGTGAGGGAATGACGATGTACCCCGGGACCGGGGGGGCCCCGGGGTTAAGGGATGATGACCCTACCCCGACCCCGAGGGGGTGCCGGGGGTGAGGGAATGACGATGTACCCCAGGACCGGTGGGGGCCCCGGGGTTAAGGGATGATGACCCTACCCCCGACCCCGAGGGGGTGCCGGGGGTGAGGGAATGACGATGTACCCCGGGACCGGTGGGGGCCCCGGGGTTAAGGGATGATGACCCTACCCCCGACCCCGAGGGGGTGCCGGGGGTGAGGGAATGACGATACTGCCGTTACCTTTCCTGATGGCGTTGGGATCAGTCATATCAGATGCCCCTTCGCCCCTGGGGCGAAGCGGGTCCCACCGCTGAGGCTCAAGGGGCGTTCTCCACGTGGCTGATCCCTGCCCTTGAGTTTTATGCGGATGGTGTGGGGGAATGTAAGGAGACGGCCCTCCGTACGCCGCGCTAGCCATGATCGCCCTCGAAAATGAAGACGAGCTCTTCGGAGTCTGCGTGAAAAGGCGTATCATCATTTCCTCTCATTACGGCGACGTCAGCAAGGTCCCATCGCTGGCCAGGGGCGTGCCGCACCACGCACCGGGGTAATCCTCGAGGCGAACCGACGTATGGCAAGGAGCCGCGTGGTTGACGAGACATGGCGGGACATTTTGAAAACTCGATAAATCTAGCCAAAAGGAGGCGGGCTGATGCTTCATCGCCATCATCTTCTTCCTTTTGGTCCCCAGCGTTCCTTCAACCTGCGAGCTCGTGCCCAGCTTTTCTTTGTTCTTCCAGGTCAGCCTTTTCATCTTAATTCTCTTTATTATGAGTTCACCTTCTTGGACCTCGGAGGAGGGTTCTGAGGGCCACCCTCCTGTGAGGCCTCAGACTCCTCCTTCTCCTTCTCCTCCCATCGAGTGGTCCTCTGATTCGGAGGACCACATCCTCTGGCCCGGCGACAGGCCACCGGTGGGGCCCCATCAAGGGGCCACCGGTTGAGGGCCGGGACCTCATCGAGGGTGGAGGAGTCCCCAGAGGGGACAGCCTCCGTCCTGAAGCGACTGGACCTGGAAAGGATCCGGGCCCGCTACAGGATCCCTCGGGAGGTCGAGTTATTCCTACCAACACCTGACGACCGGGTCATCTCCTCCCGACCCGGTCGAGTAGTTCTTTATGAGATCTGCCTGCAGGCAGGTCTCCGCCCTCCTTTTATCCCTTTTTTGTCCGCCTGCTTGATTTCTACTCTTTAACTCCTTCTCAACTAGTCCCAAACTCCTGCCGTGTGATTAGCGCCTTTGTTATTCTGTGTCATCGCTTAGGCATTACTCCCAGGATTAGTTTGTTTTGCAATTTCTACTCCCTCCGAGCCCAAAGAGGGTGGTGGCTATTCCAGCCCCGACCCAACAGGGTTCTTAAGCTTCTTTTGCCTTCGTCAATCAAGGGGTGGAAAACCCCGTTTCTTTTTTAATATCGACCAAGTCCGGCCCCGGTGGGGGGACCCCAACCTCCGAGGGAACGCCGCGGCTGTTCATCCTGGGGACCGGGAGGCGATGGGGGTGTTGCTGACCGCCGAGATCCCCGGTACACCCTGCTGTTAGCGGAGGACAACTTTGAGTTGGCGGGTCTCATCTCCCAGCGGGGTAAATTCTCCATACTTAGTCAGGAATTCTGCTCTTCTTTTCCCCTTCTTCTTTTCTCTCTTTTTTTTTTTTTTTTTTTTTATCATTCTGAAAATCTAACTTATGTCCCGCAGCAATGAAGATCCCGACCGCGAAAGTGGTAAAGGCTGCTAAGAAGAGGGCCCGAGAAGGGCCGCCCAGGGACCAGCGGGCTCCGGCCCCGAAACGCCTGGTGGTCCGGGCCTCCCTCCCGGCACCAGTCCCACCCCGGCTCCGTCACATGCCCCGGCTGTTCCGGAGGTCGACCTTACGGCCGACACTCCGCCAGAGGTGGGGGCGACTGCGGGAGCCACCGTCGAGGAACCAGAAGCGGGGGCGGCTACGGGAGCCGTCGCCGAGGAACCAAAAGCGGGGGCGGCTGCGGGAGCCGCCGCCGAGGAACCAGAAGTGGGGGCGCGTGTGCCGACTGGTGAGTTCCCGGTCCCCGGGAGGACGATCCCATCAGATGCCGCCAGGGACTGGGGCGAGGGGCCATCTGGCCCCTCAGCCCATCCCCCGAAGGGCCACTCGGGAGTGGTCCGCACGTAGAGCCGGGGCCTTCAAGAACAGCGGAGGAAGGCGAGGGGGCGCCCAGGCCGCCTCGGGACTTTTTGGACGACGGCCGCTGGGCCGAGCGGGCCTTGGGTCCAGTTTTTGATCTCAGGATTATAGAAGATCTCATCCATCTGGGAGGGGGGCGTTCTTCCGGGACTCCTACGCCGCAGTGGTCAAGGTAAGTTATCTTCTCGTTTCTTCCCCCTTACTGTTCCTATATATGTATATATCCTGTTGACCTGAGCTTGTGTGCAGATCGCTCACTCCCTGAGGGCCGCCAGGGAGGTTATCCACGGAGGAAAAAAGGTTCTGCGGGAGACGCAGAAGGAGGCCGAGGAGGCCCAGCGCCGCGCAGAAAAGGCAGAGGCGCTGGAAGCGGTCAGAGACGCCTGTGCAAGCGAAGTGAGGGCCGCCACAAGCCGGGCGGAAATGGAGGCCAATCGCACGCGTGCGGCGCTCTCTCAAATGGTGGAGGCTGAGAGCGCAGTCATGGCCAGGGATATGCACATCTCTGAGCTGACCTCAGCACTCCGGGAGGCCGAGGACCGAGCGGGTGCGGCGGCGGAGGAAGCTAAAGCGGCAAGGGAGGAGATCTGCCGCCGTGAGGAAGAGTTGAGCCGCGCCCGAGGAGATATTGAGCCCCGCCCGAGAGGAGATACGCCAGGCTCGGGAGGCTGAAAAAACCACGGCGGAGGCCCTTGCCGTGGAAAAAGTTCGGGCTGCTGGACTTGTTGAGGAGTACAAGGCATCTGAGCAATTCGCAGATGACCTGGCCGAAGCTTCGGCCACTGTATACCTCGACGGGTTCCAGCATGCTAAGGAAAGGGTGGCCAGGGACTTGAATTTCCCCCAGGCCCTGGAGATCGAATTGTCAGACCAGACTTCTTCCGATGATGAGCCCGCACCGGCAGGGCCCTGAGTCTGTGTCCGCGACTTTGTTTTTCTTTTCTTTCTTTTGTAAGCCCGACTACGTCGGAGTTTGTAGTTCTTAGTTAATTAGTTAATGAAAATACTTTTCATGATGATCTTCATATTATTGTTAACTTCATCAATTGATACGTGGCCCCACGATTACTGTTTGTCTCGATGATTCCGAGGGACACCCCACCCACCTGCGCCACTCCGCCTTAGTACATGGGCCCGCGGATTAGAGTTAGGTAGGGTTGAATCTTGGGAGCGGGGGCACCGCTGATCGGGATTAGGCCGGTGGGCTCCCTCGGAGCTATAGGCGTAAGGCCCGGTCAAGTATTGGACCTGGTGTCAATCTGGCGCGCAGCTTGATGCCCGCGGGACTTAGCCTTGTTTTGACCGGTAGGACGTCGGATGAAGGATCATGGGTGCACCGCTCCGTTAGCGGTAGCCGGATTTTATGCCTGGTTGGTGCAGGGCTTTGAGTGCCGTCGAGGTGCCGGGCTTTTGTTGTTGAGAGCCGGTGGTACACGCTCTGCCAGTGGTACACTGGGCTTTATGCCTGGCTGGTGCAGGGCTTTGGTGCCGACGGGGTGCCGGGCTTTTGTTGTTGAGAGCC
This sequence comes from Calamus simplicifolius, assembly GCA_900491605.1. Taxonomy (NCBI): domain Eukaryota; kingdom Viridiplantae; phylum Streptophyta; class Magnoliopsida; order Arecales; family Arecaceae; genus Calamus; species Calamus simplicifolius. The sequence continues at coordinate 333,116 of UESW01004888.1, read as the reverse complement.
AGTGGTACACTGCTCTGCCAGTGGTACACTGGGCTTTATGCCTGGCTGGTGCAGGGCTTTGGTGCCGACGGGGTGCCGGGCTTTTGTTGTTGAGAGCCAGTGGTACACTGCTCTGCCAGTGGTACACTGGGCTTTATGCCTGGCTGGTGCAGGGCTTTGGTGCCGACGGGGTGCCGGGCTTTTGTTGTTGAGAGCCAGTGGTACACTGCTCTGCCAGTGGTACACTGGGCTTTATGCCTGGCTGGTGCAGGGCTTTGGTGCCGACGAAGTGTCGGGCTTTTGTTGCTGAGAGCCGGTGGTACACCGCTCTGCCAGTGGTACACTGGGCTTTATGCCTGGCTGGTGCAGGGCTTTGGTGCCGACGAAGTGCCGGGCTTTTGTTGCTGAGAGCCGGTGGTACACCGCTCTGCCAGTGGTACACTGGGCTTTATGCCTGGCTGGTGCAGGGCTTTGGTGCCGACGAAGTGCCGGGCTTTTGTTGTTGAGAGCCAGTGGTACACCGCTCTGCCAGTGGTACACTGGGCTTTATGCCTGGCTGGTGCAGGGCTTTGGTGCCGACGGGGTGCCGGGCTTTTGTTGTTGAGAGCCAGTGGTACACTGCTCTGCCAGTGGTACACTGGGCTTTATGCCTGGCTGGTGCAGGGCTTTGGTGCCGACGGGGTGCCGGGCTTTTGTTGTTGAGAGCCAGTGGTACACTGCTCTGCCAGTGGTACACTGGGCTTTATGCCTGGCTGGTGCAGGGCTTTGGTGCCGACGGGGTGCCGGGCTTTTGTTGTTGAGAGCCAGTGGTACACTGCTCTGCCAGTGGTACACTGGGCTTTATGCCTGGCTGGTGCAGGGCTTTGGTGCCGACGAAGTGCCGGGCTTTTGTTGTTGAGAGCCGGTGGTACACCGCTCTGCCAGTGGTACACTGGGCTTTATGCCTGGCTGGTGCAGGGCTTTGGTGCCGACGAAGTGCCGGGCTTTTGTTGTTGAGAGCCGGTGGTACACCGCTCTGCCAGTGGTACACTGGGCTTTATGCCTGGCTGGTGCAGGGCTTTGGTGCCGACGAAGTGCCGGGCTTTTGTTGAGAGCCAGTGGTACACCGCTCTGCCAGTGGTACACTGGGCTTTATGCCTGGCTGGTGCAGGGCTTTGGTGCCGACGGGTGCCGGGCTTTTGTTGTTGAGAGCCAGTGGTACACTGCTCCAGTGGTACACTGGGCTTTATGCCTGGCTGGTGCAGGGCTTTGGTGCCGACCTGGGCTTTTGTTGCTGAGAGCCGGTGGTACACCGCTCTGCCAGTGGTACACTGGGCTTTATGCCTGGCTGGTGCAGGGCTTTGGTGCCGACGGAGTGCCGGGCTTTTGTTGCTGAGAGCCGGTGGTACACCGCTCTGCCAGTGGTACACTGGGCTTTATGAAGATTTGGGTAGCTAAAATTGAATCTTGTTAGCATTGAATAAGGGGCGAAAGCCCGAGAAACACGGGATACTCGACATAAAAAGGATACATTACTGATAATACCGGCGGAGGTTATCCGCATTCCACGTCCTGGGGAGGGTGTCCCGTCAAGTTCTTCGATTTTATAAGCTCCATGGTGCAGCGTCTCGGTGACTCGGTAAGGTCCCTCCCAGTTAGGGGCTAGCTTGCCGCCTTCAGTTGGCTTTGAGACTTCAGCCCGTCGAGGACTAGGTCTCCTGGTAGGAACGTCCGGGGGCGCACGCGAGCGTTGTAGTATTTCGCGGCCCGTTGCCGATAGGCTGCCATTCGAAGCCGCGCCCTGATCCGCATTCCTCCACCAGGTCGAGGTTGGCTCGCAGTTGGTCTGAGTTATCTTCTTCACTGTAGGCTTCTACCCGAGGGCTGGGCGCGCCGATCTCCACAGGAATGACGGCCTCAGAACCAAAGACCAAGCTGAATGGCGTTTCGCCAGTGGGAGTTCGTGGCGTTGTATGATAAGCCCATAGCACGTTGGAGAGTTCTTCTACCCATCGTCCCTTGCAGCCATCCAGTCGAGTCTTTAGCCCCTGGAGGATGATCCGGTTAGTCACTTCAGCCACCCCGTTGGTTTGAGGATGTCCGACGGAGGTGAACCTTTGACAGATACCCAGCTCGGAACAGAACTCCCGGAAAGGTGCGTTGTCAAACTGCCGGCCATTATCAGTGACTAGAGTGCGTGGCAGTCCAAACCGACATATGATTGACTTCCAGAAGAAAGATCTCACTTTACTCTCGGTAATTTTGGCCAGAGCCTCAGCTTCAACCCACTTGGTGAAGTGATCCACCGCCACCAGGAGAAACTTTCCGCTGCCCGGAGGCCGGGGGAAATGGACCTAAGATATCCATCCCCCACTGGGCAAAGGGCCAGGGTGCCACCAGAGGAGTTAGGTGAGACGTCGGCTGTCGCTGAATATTGGCATGACGTTGGCAGCTATCACACTTCTTGACAAGCTCGGCCGCATCCTCCTTCATTGTCAACCAGAAATACCCTTGGCGTAGGGCCTTGTATGCTAGGCTCTGCCCCCCAGGTGACTCCCGCATACACCCTCGTGGATCTCCCTAAGGATATAATCTGATTCTGTTGGCCCCACACACCTAAGGACCGGATATGAGAATGATCTTCGATAAAGCTTCCCGTCCATCATCAAGAATCTCGGGGCCCTTCGCCTGAGCAGCTTGGCCTCCGTGGGTCCCCGGGAGAGTACCGTCGGTCAAGTATCGGATGTAGGCGTCCATCCAGGAGGGCTCCGGCTCCACTGGTAATGCTTCATNGAGCCTCCATTAGTTATACTCAAATAGTTTTGTTAATCATCAAAATCATCAATTGGGTCAACACATTCCTTCGAGTGTCCAACTGAAACTGGGAATGCAAAATAAAGGAGAGAAGAGGGATGAGGGGCATTCCTTGGATTATTAAACAAAGCCTAGGAATGAAAATAAAGAGGAGGAGAATAGGGGGAGGGGCATTCTATGGAGGGCCAAGAGAAGCCTAAATTCAAGAAATTAATCATCACCCCTGCGCCCTTTGATAATAAACTTGTCACCATTACAGCCTTTGATAATAAAATTGTCGCCCTTGTGCCAAAGGGTGATGAGGGGGACATAGAATTCGTTGGAATGTTTTCGCTTATTAAGAGGATTAAAAAAGAGCCCAGAAAGCGTAAGGCATCCAAGGTCATAGGAAATTCTTATAAGATAGCCCGTCCTAGAAAGTCATGGAAGACAGTGGGCATCAAAAGCCTACATAAGAATCGAAGATGACCAAATTATGATCAAATTTTTTTTGAGCAAACGAATAACCAACAAGATCATGTACACCAATAAATTAGGTGGCATCATAACAAGGAAAAGTCTTCAAAATCTCATTAACAATGATATGATAATGGACGATGTAAGTATCTTAGGAAACCTTTTCTCGATGTTGATTTTAGAATATTATTAATCAGTTTACATTGCATTGGCACATTATTGATGCTGGGCAGGAGTTTTTAATGAGGACCTAGATAGAGCACCCATACCCATATCATAAGTGTATCTTTGCATCTATTTTTGCAACCGCTTTGTGTCTGAATTCTCCATTAACTGCTCATGAACTCGCTGCAAACATCCGGGGCTTCGATATTTAACAATGTAACCAATGAAGAAAAGGCTCAATTTCAGTTTCTTTTCTCCATCATTAACTTAGATAATTCGCACTGGCATCTGTTGTCGACATGAAAAGAAAGGTGTTCATGCACCTGAATTCATTAAAACGCAACGCCAGGTACAAGGCCAATGCAAAGAAATGGCATATCATTCTTGGCCATATATTCCATATATACTACGATAAGGAAGAGATGATGAATTGGCCGATGAAAGAGATTTTGGATTGCCCAAGCCAACCTTCCATATCACTGGATTACAGCCTCTACTGTCTGAAGTACATGAAATGGCTTGCTCGTTGGGACAATCCTAATATGAGGATAGATTTCACGGAAGATGAAATAAGAGATTACCGGCGATAATTAGCAGCGGCGATATTGAGAGAAGACGTCAACCAAAAGATCGACGAGTTTGTGACAAACTATTCTTAATTTTTTCATTCTTCATTAATTAAAAATTTAATGTAATTTATTCATACTGATACTGTTTCAGAATTAATGCAATTGTAGAATTTTTATATGGATGTCATAGTACTTTACATGGATGTCAGAATCTTGTCATATAGTTCTGCCTTTTTTACTTCTGAGTTTCTTAAGTTTTCATTTGGAAAGTCATAATTTGAAACTAGAGTGTCATAAATTGAGAACTGGGGTGTCCTACAACTAATCTATGATATCGTAAGTTTTGGTCTTACGGGTGTCGTCACTTTAAAGCTAAGGTGTCGTTACATGAGAACTGTGGTGTCGTAACAGAGGAACTCGGGGATGTTGTAGGATTTGCCTTTCGGGTATCATCGCATTAAAGCTAGGGTATCGTTGGATGAGAACTGGGGTGTTGTAACAGCCTAAATCGAGGATGTCGTCAGTCCCCTGCCTTAATAGTCCCCGTTCGGGTGTCATCGCTTTAAAGCTAGGGTATTGTTACATCATAATTGGGGCATCCTCACAGCATTAATCTGTGATGTCGTAAGTTTTGGCCTTTCGGGTGTCGTCACTTTAAAGCTAGGGTATCGTTACATGAGAACTATGATATCGTAACATCCTAAATTGGGATGTCGCAGGTTCCTTCCTTAACAGTCCCTACTCGGATGTCTTCGCTTTAAAGCTAGGGTGTCATTAAATGAGAACTGGAATGTCGTAATAGCTTAAATCAAGGATGTCATCGGTTTCCGCCTTAACAGTCCTCGCTCGAGTGTCGTCGCTTTAAAGCTAGGGTGTTGTTACGTCATAACTGGGGTGTCCTTGCAGCATTAGTCTGTGATGTGTAAGTTTTGGCCTTTCGGGTGTCATCTCTTTAAAGCTAGGGTGTCGTTACGTGAGAACTGTGGTGTCGTAACAACCTAAATCGAGGATGTCGAGGGTTCCTGCCTTAACAGTCCCCGCTCGGGTGTCTTTGCTTTAAAGCTAGGGTATCGTTAGATGAGAACTGAGGTGTCGTAACAACCTAAATTGGGATATCGTCGGTCTCCATCTCAACAGTCCCCGCTCGGGTGTCGTCGCTTTAAAGCTAGGGTATCGTTACGTGAGAACTGTGGTATTGTAACAGCCTAAATCGGGGATGTCGCGGGTTCCTACCTTAACAGTCCCCGCTCAGGTGTTTCGCATTAAAGCTAGGGTATCGTTAGATGAGAACTAGGGTGTCGTAACAGCCTAAATCGGGGATGTCATCGGTCCCCGCCTTAACAGTCCTCGCTCTGGTGTCGTCGCTTTAAAGTTAGGGTATCATTATGTGAGAACTATGGTATCGTAATAGCCTAAATCGGGGATGTCATGGGTTCCTGCCTTAACAGTCCTCACTCGGGTGTCGTCGCTTTAAAGCTAGGGTGTCATTACGTGAGAACTGGGTGTTGTAATGGCCTAAATCGGGATGTCATAGGATTTGGCCTTTCGGATGTCTTTGCTTTATATCTCATCATTAAGTTAGGGAACAGAAACCATTAATAAACAGAGAGTCGGAAAACTAAAGTTCGTCGAACTCTTTGTTATGATTCTCAATTCGTATATAGTGTTGGCCATGCAAACGTATTCGTAAATAGCAAAGCAAGAGTTTCTACTTGGCTGACGAGATGAGCACTTTTCAATCCTTTATTTAGCCAAGAAAAGAGATACTAAGACACTCTAGTTACAAAGCAACGACACCAGTGCTTAAAACAAACTCTGTAGATGAGACTTTCAATATTCCAAGAAGGAAATTGGCCAAAAAAAGAGCTACGACATTCCAAATTTGATTACGCTGTTACAAAGTTACGACACCCATGCTTTATCATTGATGGAAATTTTTTTATATATTCTCCTGAGTTAGTTGATTGAATACATAAGCATCAAACTCGTCCATCAATGTTTCAAAAGGTAGTACAATTCTTTCCATATCCTCTCCGGTGTTAGTTGACTGCATACAAGTCTGCATGTTGCTTGAACCAGCTCTTATTTTATTTTGCACTGGGGAGCATCAACGGATGCCTTGACTATATTTTTTCTTGATCTTTTTGACTTCTTCTCAACTCCACTCTTTAATCTATTCTCTCTTGAGTGACCTTTTGTCCTAATTTGCTCATGATCTTGAATTACAAGTTGTGTACTTGCCTTAGCTGCGCACTTAGCATCCACGGCAATTTTGAATATTGGTATTAGATCATCCATCACTAAATTAAATGCATCTTCAGACATGGAGGCTATCTCTGCGAGCTTCATCATCCGATGACTCAGCAAACTATATTTACAATTAAATAACATAATTTTATCGAAAACATATATTAAGATATTTCAAATAAATAAATGTGACTGTATACCATGATTTTCATGTGCTTTTATCATAACCTTCAGTATTGTAGTTAAAATTGTTGAATTGGTATTTCATGTCCTTGCACCATCTTTTCAAGAAGTACTTATTGGTAAACGAAATACGTCGCTTTGATGAAGAACCAACAAGGCATGCCTACACAGGTAACCCTTGAACTGAAAGGATCGATACTGGCATTGGACATTCTCAATATTTTTGTCGTATGACACGACATAATCTTTTATCATCTCCTTGCCAATTCCATCAACTTCAATCCTTTCATATGACTTTACAGAATATACACAACAGTTCTCAGCTTCCTTAATCAATTTAGTATTTGATGCAGCCATTTCAAGGATTCATTCTGAAATTTTTTAAAATTGCGCCTTATATACTTTCCTGTAGCTTACCTCTCAAAAGGTGAGGATGTCTTTAGGAAAGCAATCATTTGCAATGTCCTATTATCTTTCTCATTTTTGACCTATACCTTTTCTTCAAGGCATCTTCGTACTTATCTATGAACTCTGTGAGTGTAGTCTTCGAATTTATAAACCTATCAAGAAGTGATTGATGCCCTCGCTCCTTTGTAAAGATGACATCCCTGTACATAATTATGTCAAAAAAAAACATTGAACATGAACATGAACCAAACATAATGTCCTACAAACCTGCGAAGAATGTATCCTTAAGGTAAACTGGGACCTATTTATCCTGACATTCGTAAAGGACATTGAACCAATCTATAGCCTTACATTCTTTATATTTCTCTATAAGATGTGCCCACCTTTCCTCGAATGACTGTATGGTCAGTGAATCACATATTGCCTCATCAAAATCAACTATAAATTTAGGATTTGTTGTGCAAATATGGCTAATCTTTTCAGGTATCTTCTTCAATATATGCCAAAGACAAAATTGCTGTCATATGTTAAGAAAAACCTCCCTAACAGCAGCCTCGATTGCCTTATCTTGGTCAGTAATTATGGCAATAGGTGCTTAACTACCATTTGCATCTAGCTATGACTGAAAAACCCATTTATATGTCTCAGTCCTTTCATCAGACAATAATGCACAACCAAGCAAAGTGGACTGTCCATAATGGTTGACCCCGATAATGGACAAAAAGGTATTTGATATCTATTTGTCAAGTAGATTGAGTCAAAGCTTAGAACATCACCAAAGTATGTGCATGCCAATCTTGACATTCGATGAATCCAGAAGATAGACCTAAGATGACCATTATCATTAAAGTTAAGGTATAAAAGAAATTGAGATTTCTGACTTGCATTTCGGTGAAATGGATTACCATCGACTGAGCATCTCCTTATTTCAGCTTAGACTGACGTTTGCAACAAATAAAATTACGAGCATCCTTCTATGTGAAATTCAATTATCTTCTATCCCCTTTTCTTCTTGCTATGGCAGAGTATATCTGAGTTGTGGGCACATTCACGGTATGTAAATTACTGATCTTTACCTTCTCTGGTGTGCTGATCCTCCTATGAGACCGTAGATAACCAGTTGATGTTATGGACATCCGATGGTTATGTTCTAGGGAAATCTCAACCAATATCCACTTACCAATTGTAGCATTTAGTCTTGCTTTTATGGATGCCATACAATCAACTTTGCCAGTGTCCCTATGATTCATACTCTTCTCTATTTTTCTAGATTTTTCTTGCCTCTAACATGCCAGGTGCTTGAAGCAAAATTGTTTGTTGTAGTTGGCCCTGCTACACACTGTTGTGATTCCAAAACCAACTCTTTTTGCGTATCCATTGTAGAAAGTATATACATCATCTGTGAATTGAATTACATTCCAGTTTGAGGAATAATATTATCATCCCCTGCATTTTGAGCGATGGGTGAAGGTGCACGGCCGGGAGTGTGCTCGATTTCTTTTCGATCTATAATTTCAGCATTGTCTATGAAAATATAGGCACACAGTTATGAACAATGATATCCATAGATTTAGCTATCAATATATCCTGACAAAGCATTATGACACCTAGGTTAAAGAAATACGACACCTTAGTTAAAGAAATACGACACCCTAGTTATGTTCGAACCCCAAATACCATGAATACATGCTATCTATGGTCTGAATAATGGCTCCCTGTATGATTTCCTAGTTAAAAACTATGACATCCATTAATAGTTAAAGACATGAACTTATGACACCCGAGTTCAGAAGTCACGACACCCCAATTTACAAATAACGACATCGTAGCTGTAAAATAACGACACCATTTATAAGACATTGAGGCAAGGCCTAACGACACCAAGATTCACATATTACGACACCCTAGCTGAAACTGTTCACGCAGGAACTAATGACACCCCATGAAACAACTTACGACACCCCAGATAAAAACTATGACACCCTTTAGCAGTTAAAGACATGACCAAAACTCACGATACCCTAGAAAGCAACTTACGACACCCCTGATTAAAACTACGACACCCTTTAACTATTAAAGACATAATTAAAACTCATGACACCCCAGAAAATAACTGATGGTACCCCAGATAAAAACTACGACACCCGTTAACAGTTAAAGACATCACTGAGAATTACGACATCCCAGAAAATAACTTACGACACCCCAGAAAATAACTCACGACAACGGAGCTGTGTAACATGACGACAGCGTAACTGAAACTGCTAAGGCAGAAACATACGATACCCCAGAAATAACTTACGACACTAGAGCTATAAAATAGAGTATTGGAATGTCGAAGATGATAGCTATGGAACTTATGACATCCCAAAAAAATTTATTCCACACCCCAGTTCTTATATAACGACACCTTAAATGTAACTGTTAAGCCACGAACTTATGACACCCCAGAAAGACTGTTACGACACCCTAGTTCTCATATTACGACACCCAAAATGAAACTAAATGTTGTAACATGACGACACCCCAAAAAATAACCTACGACATCCGAGCTGTCAAATGACGACACCCTAACTTCAAATGATAACTATAGAACTTACGATACCTCAGAAAAGCTGTTACAACACCCTAGCCTCATGACACCCAAGGAAACATTATGACACTGCAGTTACAAACCTACAACACCCCAGATAAAAACTACAACACCCGTTAACAGTTAAAGACATCACTAAGAATTACGACATCCTAGAAAATAACTTACGACACTCCTAAAAATAACTCACAACAACGGAGCTATAACATGACGACAACCTAACTGAAACTGCTAATGCAGGAACTTACAACACTCCAGAAAATAACTTACGATATCGGAGCTGTAAAATAGAGTATCGGAATGTCGAAGATGATTACTATGAAACTTACGATATCCCAAAAAATTTATTTGATACCCTAGTTCTTATATAATGACACTCTAAATGTAACTGTTAAGCCACGAACTGACGACACACCAGCTCTCATATTACGATACCCCAGTTCTCATATTACGACACCCTAGCTGAAACTGAATGCAGAAACTTCTGACACCCCAGAAAATATCGTACGACACCTGAGTTGTAAAATGACGACACTAGAGCTATAGGGATAGGGTATAACGGGAAATATAGGCCGAAACACTCTAACGACACCCTAGTTCATAAGGTATAACATACTAGTTAAAAGAGCAAAAAAATACTAAACTAAAGGTATTGACATTCTTTAGAGGACTGAGTTATGACTCCCATAATGTCATAACTTTTGGTCTAAGGATGTTACCTGAGCATTAAATGGTTTCCTAATGTATTAACTTTCTCTAACTATCGAAACAGTTGGTGTAATAAAGGAACTATAAAAAGATGTGGGAACAAGGACTTTTTACTTCCTTATGCGAATGATATTTTCTCAAGAAGTTTATGAAGAAGTCTTCAGTAGCTAGGTATTCCAGCCTCGAAGCTGAAATATTTTCTTTCGACCGAAAATCAAAATAGAAGGAAATCCTTAGACCAGACTCTCAGAGCGAGGGGGAAGGATCTTGCTCAAACCTTAGACTGATTCCTTGCATTCGAAAGCCAGAGCGAGAGGAAAGAATGTTTTAGAATCAAAAAGAGTTTTTCTTGCATCAGATATAATCCAAGAAAAAATGGCAGATAGAAGTAGGCTGGAGGGAAAGGGCATTTTTGTCTGCATACCATTTTTAAAATAAAGGAAAAGCACTTTTAATGGACGTCACGATCAAAACGTAACATCGTATCAGAGCTATCCTGTCCTGTATCGTCAGGCACGTAGGATCCACGTGGACCAATAAGGAGAGGCTGTGTAGCCCACGTAAGACTTGCTACACCTAAGGCGGTGTACAAGACTTTTTCAAAAATTAATTAATAGTAAATAAACTTAAATTAGTACTTCATTTTTTTTCATTCGACGACATAAGATTATTTTTTGAGGTATTATAATTTTCTTTCTTTATAATGCGACATTCTCATCATACGCTCAAACTAACCAAAATATATTCTGAGATAGATTATTGATGTTACAACAATGGCTCCATACCATAATAGGATTCTACCATCATCTTATAAGCAGCTCTATTTTTTTTGTCCATTAACTTTCGTACGTTCAAATTAGTTTTGATACCATTTGTAACATCCTAAGTTTATCTACAGTTTTTCGTTAGCAGATCAAACCACGTGGCCCTAAAAACTCGAATGAAAGTTAATTGATATCATGTGCATTTGATTTATAAACACTTCAAACTTTTTTTTTTTTTTTGGTATTACAAACTCTAAAGACCATGGAAGGAGTTTTACTGGGCTAGATGATTACCATGGCCATGATGGAGTATTTCCCAAGACCATGGGACCATTCTTTTGGCCTATCATTGGATGTTGTAGATGTAATACACGACTTCTACCCGTATTAGTGTTTATAATGATTATTATTTTTGTTATTTACTATATCTTAGAAGGGACAGTAGGATGTTAGAAGGTTGTATGACTTGAGATTATGCTCTGGCCACTGAGGCTAGAGATTGTAAGCTGGTGCCCATCTTTTGAGTTACAGTTGCACATTTTGGATTATATATGTTATATGAATGCATTCTATTATTTTCTGTCTCTTGCGAGGGTCTTTTACTCCTAAAACTTTTATTGATTAAACTTTTTCCTGCATTGTATGTCCTTGGGCCTTGGCCCATTTCTCAGCACATTCAAACTGCTAAGTCATTGCTTAAAAAGTCATCCAAAGCTCCAGCTTAGGAAGTTTGGCAATTGGCAGTGTGCCCTCTGAAGATGGATCTTGTGCCACTTGTTCATTTGCTGATCTATTTGAATTGATCCATTTGTTTTCAAATTATTCCACATGTCCATAACGTGTGCTTGTCTAGAGACATGGTTCAGCGGTGAAAATTTCTCTTTTTTATGCTTTTTAATGTTGCTAGTGCATAGCTTTTAATCATTTTTTCCAACAAACACTCTTTGGTACTAGAGATCTTGTGATGCTCTGTTCCATCCCATGAAAAGTACAATGATTGAAGCAGCAGCTCTTCAGAACTGCAAGCATGTTAGAGCATCCAATGAAAGCATACATTAGCCTTTTGGATCATGAAGCCATGTCAGCAATTTTTATCATTGAAAGATGCCATCTGAGTTGGTGGATTCAAAAAATCTATGGATGCCCTGAAGCATTGAGCCGGTTATTTGTGTGGAAATTTCCTCCTGCCTTTGAACAGAGGTCATGCCTGCAACCATGTATGCGAACTTTCACTTGGAATCACACAGTAGAGTACCTCTGCAAGAACAAGCTTTTGTGACAACAGGCCATGAACAGTCAAAAGGATTTTCTCTTTATGGACACAACCATGAAAATGTTAAGCTTGACAAGATAATGGTCACTCCCTAACAAGTAAATATATCAGAAAGGAAAACAAAGCAGAAGATTCCTCAAAGCAAGTATACTACTAAAAAATGATGAAATGGAGCAGTGAACAGTAACTGTGAAATCAAATTACCTAAGGTTGATATATATGGACCCAATTTTTTCAGAGGGCTGCTCAAGCTTCCATTACAGTCAGAATGCCACCAATTATACCAGATGCTAAAGTCCAAATATCCAGTGAAACTCCAACCAAATAAGTTTGAAGGATGGCTTAACAGCCATTGACCATCAATAATATTAGAAGTACAACTTTAACAGCAGGTTTTTTCACTCATAATAACAATAACAAAGCCTTAATCTCAAACTAGATGGGATTAGCTACATGAACTTTTTCTCTATTAAGCTCTGTTATGAGTTTTTTTTTTTTTATAAGATGTAAAATTTTAAGTCTTTCTTTATCACTTCCTTTCATGTGATTTTCGGTCTATTTCTATCTTTTTTTCCTCTACATGTATTTAGATTTTCCAACTCATGCCAACCACTAAATTAACATCTCGACATACAACATATTAACATGTAGTCAGGGACAAAAAATAAACAAAGAAGTAATGCAATTTGTGAGATAGGAGTAAACAACTGTCCCACCATCACCTAACTTCTTGTGCTGTCCATTACTACATCCTGTGCCAATAGTATGGAACATCCATCACCATCCATCACCAACAAGAGCATCAAAGCCTGCAAAAAAGAAAACAGTTAAGTACCATGCCAATACATTTAAAAGACGAAAATAAAAATTAAGACGAGTTAATTAACACCTGCCAAGTTCAATGACTTTATACTGTTTCATTTGCATTGGTTGGATAGCTCCGTCTTGTGCGACCATGTCAATGACATTGTCCACATCGATACTATCACAGTTTGTACTTCGCTGTGTGACTTCAACCGCTTCTTTGGTACCTTTTGCTTGTCACTGGTAGGAGGTTAAGCATTGTAGGAAATGGAACATGATCCCCATGTAATGATTCAGATAATGATGGACCATCTATATTTCTCATTTTATTAAGCTTTATCCTATTACTCATTAGCTCCAATATCGATCTCTTCGAATTGTTCCTCTGACTTCGCTGCCTCGTAAAAAACTCTTTCTCCAATTTTGACCAAGTGGGTGATTCAATATATACTGCATGTCAGAATGTCGATATGAAGGAATACCAAAGTTTACTTTTGTCATTCATCGACGCCAGATGCAGCATTTTGGAATTATCAATTGTTGCAACTACTTCAACACAGTAAATATATGGCTACATGGTACTCCTTCTGCCTCTAACTTTAAACAAGTGGATTTAATCTCTTTTATTCCATCCACAGACCTGCAGTAGACCTTTTCCACAGCATCATCTGTCTTGCTGCCAGAGCACAAATTGGTCCAAGTATGGACAATCACATTGTACTCTACCAATGCAATCTCTTGTTAAACCAGCTCAAAGACGGCAGGGATGTATGTCTTTGTAGCATATACCTCCAATTCCTGCAGATCTATGCAGCAACGTGGGATAGATTGTGAGGCTTTGCAATCATCTTTGGCTTCATTTCGATGCATACGTGAAACACATAGATCATAGTGGTCAATTAGATCCTTTAGATGCATCTTCTGATCAAGATACCTATATATGTAGGAGTTCAAGCTTTCACTTTGTTGGGTGCTTCTATACCCAAGAAATATTTGTCTATGAAGATATGCTTTTTCCCAATATTTTCTTGTTTTACACAACTTAGAGATGTATTCTTGCAAGTTGGATCCAGTATCATCTTTAATAAGAATCCCTTGCCACTTTTTTCAAACTAATCGAAAGTGCAGTTATCAAACATCAAACCTCTGACAGCATTTAAAAGGTTGCGGTCCTTTATATGATCGGAAAAATTTTTCAGCATGCGCCAACTACATGATAGACGAGTTGTATGTGAGAGGATACTCTTGATTGCCTTCAGCATTGCCTGGTTCCCATCCATAATGATAGATCGTGGATGGCATTTGTCATGCCCCCGACCCAATGTGGGATCCAGAGGTGGCAACCCGCCCGCATGCCTGGCATGCAAGGCGTCCTGTAACAATCCAATTTATTCAAGAAAGGATAATACCGCTATATCATTCAGAGTCAATATCTTTAGTACAAGCCATAATTATGAGTTTTGAGCTACATGCCCATCATACATAAATCAATGAGGTTACAACAAAATGATGGATCTTAATTTACTCTGATAGAAGCTCCAACTATCCCAAATCTCATTCTTCAGTCTTATGGCTCTGAAAAACATTGTGAGATTTATATGAGCTCACACTCAATAAGTAAGCCTAATATAATATAATTCATTAATCATTTAAAGATATTATCAAATCAAATCAACTTTTCGACAATAATCTTCCAATTTCAAATACACTTGCCATATTATCAGAGTAAGCATATCATTTGCTTAAAATAATTTTGGAAGCTTATTCATACAATAAATGTCGAAATATGCAATGTAAACAAATCCACTGTATTTATATGATTACTATTTCCTTATGTGTCCTACGGCCCTACAACATCCATCTAGTGTATCACTCTTTAATGTCCCCTAAGAGGAAGGGTCCTGGTACCAGCGTTATGCCATATATCATAATCAATCACAACACATCCTCTAGATGTATGTCCTCCACATATCTCCCCATGTGGAGGTGTGTCCTATATCACTTGGCATTTCATATCATTTCACATCATATGAGAACCACAGAGACACATATCATCATCATATTTGCATGTAGCACATCAAGCATCATCATG
Organism: Calamus simplicifolius; assembly: GCA_900491605.1. Classification (NCBI taxonomy): domain Eukaryota; kingdom Viridiplantae; phylum Streptophyta; class Magnoliopsida; order Arecales; family Arecaceae; genus Calamus; species Calamus simplicifolius. The sequence continues at coordinate 318,082 of UESW01004888.1, read as the reverse complement.
AGCATAAGCTCCTCATATATATATACAGTGGTTTGTACATTCATAGCATAAAAATACATCAATAGTACCAGTATATTTTGCAAAGCCAAAATAATCACATCATTCAATTTTTGCACATTTGTAATCCATTACTTTACAAAATATTAGCAATCACATTATAACAGTGGTACTATTTATCAAATTAAATAACAAAATTTCGTTTTGTCTTATTTCATAAATATGCATATAGCTATAAATCCAAAGATTATATATTAAATAATTTATGAAATCATGATAATTAGCTTACTTACCTCAGTATACAAATCCCAAACTATAACTAGCTATTTGGATATTTGGGTACCTACAGCATCATTTTACATAATTAAGTCTCTAAAATTTGAATAATAAAGCGTCCCTTAAATTCTACCCCAAACTAATCCTGGGCCGAACTTTGGGCTTAAATATTTCCCAATATATATGCCTAAATGGGGAAATAAAAATACTCCAAGAAACTAGAATTAACACCGAATCGTGTCATATTTTTATTTCTCCATTTTCGGCCCAATACAGGACTCAAAATGTAGCCCAAAAATGGCTCGTGAGCCGGCCCAACAGGGCCCAAATCCTAAATGGCCCATAAGGGCGCATGAGTCATCTTCCTCCTGCCTCCCTGTTTCATCCGAAACAGAGGAAGGACTGTGCCGATAGCCAGGGACGCCGCCGGCCAATTTCTGAGCAGCTCGGCCATCGGCGACTGGGCCAGAGCCAGCCGCCGTCGCGACCATCTCCCCTTCTCTCTCTTTCTCCCTATTTCTCTCTCTTTCTCTCCCGCACTGATCGCGGCACACGGCTTGTGCCGGTGGCACGGCCGGTCGGACCCTCACCGGACGATCGCCCGCCACCAGTGAGGGCCACTGACCGTCCCAGGCCTGGCGAGGTAACGGGCACTCCACCGGGCCCGAACCAAGCCATGAACCCTCTCTCTCTCTCATTCCCTCTCTCTCTGTCTGTCTCTTACCTTGAGCCAGAGGGGAAAGTGATCATGGCAGGAAGGAGGGGTGCTCCTCCCCTCCTTATATCATGGCGAGGGGAGGGTTAACCCCTCCCCTGTGTTCGTGTGAAGAGGGACGCCGACCTCTTTGACTGGCGGGGTTTGGGAGCCACCCGTGTACAGGTACGGCCGCGATGCCTCCCTTACCATGCCATCAATAATGGCGGAGGAAGGGGCGGCGCGTCCCTTCCTCCGTCAATGATGGCAGATCCTCACATAGTGAGGATCCGTGGATGAAACGGGGGTTCACAGCATTGGTACATCCCTTGTAGAAATGTTTGTAGTAACCATTTATAGCTATGCACCATCTCATTGGAAAGAATTCCACATCCAAACACATTGGAAAGAATGCCACATCCAAACAAAACCATTTGGCGATGATGGTTTACCCCAACGAAGGGAATGAAGGGCATGGAGTTTCAGTTGGTGTGATAAGTGCTATCAAAGATGAGTAAGCCTCCGACTGCAATGTAATCTACATGAGACTGGGTGTCGGACTATGATGCCCCTCCCAATAGTTTCACATCAAAAAATTGAGAGTTGGTTGTATGGTTTATAACCAGTTAAGAAAGATGAATAAGTACCAATTAGATTCCTTTTGGGCTGTAATGGCCCAAGTTGGTGTGGACCTTGTCTGTCTTGCTTTTTTGTAACGAAACAGGTTCGTGGGTGCAATGGGCCCGGGGCCCGAGTCGTTATAATATGGTATCAGAGCCATGCACCAGCCGGAAGTGCAAGAGCTAAGTGCCACACAGGATAAAGTACTACATCGATGTGAGCCACCTCTTGAACCTGTGGGGGCCACAGAGGGTGGGGGCCATAGGGAAAAGTGCTTCCATGGAAGCCACCTCTTGAACTCACCTCTTGAACTTATGGGGGCCATCTCTAAAATCTTGTCTGCCTAGTGGTTGGATCAATTGCTCCTGGCGACGAGGACGTTGCCTCTATAAGGGGGTAGATTGTGATGCCCCTCCCAATAGTCCCACATCAAAAAATTGGGAATTGGTTTTTGGTAGATTGTGATGCCTCTCCCAATAGTCTCACATCCAAAAATTGGGAGTTGGTTGTATGGTTTATAACCAGTTAAGAAAGATGGACAAGTACTAATTGGATCCCTTTTGGGTTGTGGTGGCCCAAGTTGGTGTGGACCTTGTCCGTCTTGCTTTCTTGTAACGAAACGGGTTCGTGGGTGTTACAGGCCTGGGGCCCGGGTCATTACACGGACCAAAACAAACTAGTCAGATGCCCTTCTGAATCTATTTCATAGCTAAAAAAAATTACAGATCAGCCTCACTACTCTTATTCAAAAATCTTAGCACCTCTCTAGCATCACCTTCTTGAATCTTCATCTTCATAGCTATGAAAATTGTATAAATCTTTTTCAATAAAGTCTAGATTTTCATAGCCACCCTCTTTGTGCTCCAAATAATCCAAAATTTTATTTATATGGACATCAGAAATAGCCAAGTTAGCGGTTTCAACCTCATCTCATCTGGTTCAACTAAGGGGTGGTTATGGGAGGTGTTTTTCAAACCGGTGCCTTTTGGCACCGGTTTTAAAGCGAAGGGGTGGGATCCAAAGATTTTGCAGGGGTGGTGTTAAAGGGGAAAATGTCATTTTAAATGGCGTTTTTCCGATGCCATTTCAACCCCCCGAGCTCGGCCCCATCAGCTGGGGTGCTGATAGGGATCGAGCAGAAATCGCCACATGGTGTGGCGATTTCTTAGCTGAAATCGCCACTCCATGTGGCGATTTCAGTTACTTAAAATCGCCACATCATATGGCGATTTTCTCAGGCTTTTTAACAGCGCTCAGCCCGATCGGTAGAATCTCTCCTTCTTCTTCCTTCTTACTCCCCGACATCCCGATCGCTCCAAGCCTGCTCGGCGGCAAGCGGAGCCTTGTTTCTCCCCGGCGTCCCGATCGTTCCAAGCCTGCTCGACGGCAAGCGAAGCCTTATTGAAACTCCCCGGCGACCTCCCCCTTCTTCCTCCTCTTCCCTCTCGCTGCCCTCGCCTCCCCAGTCGATTACTAGTGAGTATTTTTTTTTTTTTGCATAATCCCGGTCGATTACTGCAAGGCATCTTTTAGAGAGGTTTTGCCATGATCCAAATGGCCCATGACTGTCACAACAGCTAGCCGTGGATGAAGCACTGCACCCTCATCAGAGTGTAGCCTTCTAATATTAACCCCTACTTCCCGCAACAAAAGGGAGGATCAAAAAGGAGGTTTTATCCGATTAAAATCAGATGCTGATCCAATTAAATCCACATGGCTCCTAATGAAGTAAATGCAACTAGTTATTTAGATGCTGATTTTATTGATCATATAGATGATTATAGAACAATATTTGGATATGTATATTTTTCTTTTGATGGCACCATCATTTCTTGGTCTGACAAGAAATTAGATTACATTTATAGGCGTCCACAAGAGGCTAGATGTATTGCTTGTACTATAGCATCTAATTATGCTATTTAGATTCAACGATTTATAAATATTTAGTTGTTTGCCTTCTGCTAACTAAATTACATTTATAGGCATACACAAGGGTAATAATGTTAAAGTGTTTTATAAACACATTGATGCAATGAGATATACTGTCAGCTAATAATTCTTTTAACTTGTTATGTCAGACATGGCTCATAATGTCTTAGATTCAGGGCCTCGTGATCCTACTGTTCTTACTTTGCAATAGTTGCATAGATCAACCAACATATTTTAGGGCGAGGTGTGTATTATTGATCGACGGTCCTTAATTAATTTACATGTGTTTATGTTAATGCGGATGTATCATTGATTTTTTTTTTCCAGGAGTTACCGGTTCTTAGATGTCATCGGCATGACACACATATATGGAAAGAGACACCGGGAATGTCACACCCACGAGTACAGTACTACCTAGATCATGTCGGCATGTTTGGCATATATTGGATTGGCCAGATTCGACTGGATATTGGCCTTATTTCTGCACTGGTTGAGAGATGGCGGCAAGAGACCCACACATTCCATCTACCTTTTGGTGAGGCGACCATTACACTACAGGATGTCAGTATTTTGAGTGGCCTCCGGATTGATAGTTCCGCTGTTACTGGGTTAGATCTGCGCCATACCATTCCAGAGTGGCAGGCTATATTTGGAAGGTTATTTGGTGTTGAACCTCCTGTCGAAGCATTTTCGAAAGGTCGTTTTCGATTAGCATTCTTTGATCAATTCTATCGTGACCTCACTTGGACGAAGATGTGGACGATGAGGTTGTCCAGCAGTTCGTGAGGGGACAACTTCTTTGAATCATTGGTGGAGTTATTCTTTCGAATACCTTTGGTAATTTAGTTAAGTTAATGTACGTGCCATTTCTGAAAGACTTGGAGGCATTTTTCGCTATTAGCTGGGGATCGGCTATGCTGGCTGGTTTATATAGAGCACTATGTCGTGCAACGAGCCCTACCCAGTCTGACATCGGAGGATACCTCCCATTGCTACAAGTAAACACTTTATTCTTATGTTTGAGATTGAGGTAATTTTTATTGTTAATTAACATTTTGAATTATCCAAACATGCAGATTTGGGCATGGGAACGATTTCCTATTTTCCATCCCACGAGACTCGAGATTCCGGAGGCTAGACCTTCGGATGCCGATGATAATTGGCACTTAGGTGCACCGTGGGGGTATAGATGGCACATAAGATATAGCATAAAAATATTCTAACCCATACACTGCGTGCTTATAGGGACCAGTTGGATGATAGTGAACAACGGGTATGTCATGTTGTAATATGGAATTCAATTAGATCGATTCATTATGTTGATTATGGATTAATTAAATTTTTTCTATGCAGTTCTTATGGTGTCCTTACTCGCCGACAGTTATCTCTATTTTACCTCCAAGCTGCTTGGTAAGTTTGGATATTTGGATGGCACAGATCCCGCTGATATGTTTTGATGTAGTTGAGTGGCATTTTTTGGACCGGGTGTGTTGGTCCAGATAGCAACCCAAGAGGGGGGTGAATTGGGTTTTCAAAAATTAAACTCTTTTGAATAGATAACCCCCAAGCGGAAATAAAAACTTAGATTCACAGATTTAAAACTAAGCAACTATAAATGAAGAGATGAAGATAAAGAGACAAACACGGCAAACACAATAGATTTTATAGTGGTTCGGTGTACCTACACCTACGTCCACTCCCAAGTACCTCTTGTTAGGGTTTAGACCTTGATGAATAGCAATGGGATTCCCCGTTGAACAAGAACTAGAACTAAGGATTTCTAATCCTGTTAGGTTTAGACCTTGATGAATAGCAATGGGATTCCCCGTTCAACAAGAACTAGAACTAAGGATTTCTAATCCTGTTAGGTTTAGACCTTGATGAATAGCAATGGGATTCCCCGTTCAACAAGAACTAGAACTAAGGATTTCTAATCCTGTTAGGTTTACTTCTTGAAAAAGGAGGAAGATGGGGAGGAGAAAGAAAGGGCTGCCGCCCTATGATGAGAGAAGGGAATTTTTGGGAGAAAAGAATCTGTTCTCTATTCCATCCAAACCCTAGAGACTAGAGTTTAAATACATCCACGAAGTGGGCCAGGCCCAGACTCAACAAAAAACTCCCATGGACTAACCAATGAGATTAAACTAATCCCCAAGCCCGTGTACACCCGTGACTTGATTTAATCTCAACCCTTGGACTCAAACCCAGCCCAATACAAGTTAGCCCACCTGGGCCTTGATAGCACCACACCAGGCCCAACAATCTCCACCTTGGTGCTTTCAAGGCCTCAGCACGTCCACTGTGTCCATCAGCTTTAACAACGAAATACACTTTTGAAAACTGTCCGTGGAAGAACCTTAGTCAGTGCATCTGCTGGATTTTCTTTGGTGTATACCTTCACCAGCTCCACCTCACCATCTTCCACCAGCTCTCTGATCCTGTGGTATCTGAGGTCAATGTGCTTCGTCCTGGCATGATAGACTGCATTCTGCGCAAGCATCAGAGCACTCTGGCTGTCACTATGCACCTGGACAACCTTCTGATCAAGTCCCATCTCCAGCATCAAGCCCTTCAGCCAAAGAGCTTCCTTTGCTGCCTCTGTGATACCTATGTATTCTGCCTCCGTGGTAGATAAGGCTGTGATGGGCTGCAGACATGATCTCCACGATACTGGACCACCAAACAGGCTGAACACAAAGCCTGTTGTGGATCTCCTAGTGTCCACATCTCCACCAAAGTCTGCATCCACATACCCATATAACTGCCCACGAGCCTCCTTGGATAAGTTGGATCTCTCAGCACCTTCTTGCTGTCCATAGCAAATACCAACCCCAACTGTACCTACCAAGTACCTGAAGATTCCCTTTAGTGCTCGCCAGTGCTCCCTGCCAGGGTGCGCCATGAACCTGCTCACCTGGCTCACTGCATGGGCTATGTCTGGCCTACAACATACCATGGCATACATAAGGCTCCCAACACCAGAAGCATATGGTACCTTCTCCATCTCCTGAGCCTCCACCTCAGTCTGTGGTGACATGGTCTTCGATAAGGAAAAATGTGCTGCCAAAGGTAGTGCTGTCGGTTTGGCATCCTTCATCCCATATCGCTCCAGAATCTTTTTAATGTAGCCACCCTGACTCAGATGCAGCACACCTTGGATCTATCTCTGATGATTTCCATCCCTAGGATCTTCCTGGCTGGCCCCAGATCCTTCATCTCAAACTCCCGAGACAAAGCTATCTTCAGTTCCTGTACAGCCTTCTCACTCTTGCATGCTATCAGCATGTCATCTACATACAAGAGTAAGTACATCCTAGACCCATCATCCAGAGATTTAACATACACACAAGAATCATACTCACACCTGGAAAGTCCAATGCTCCTAACATAAGTGTCAAATCTCTTGTACCACTGCCTCGGCGACTGCTTCAGCCCATACAGAGATTTCTTCAGCAAACAGACTTTCCCATCTGATCTTGGTTCTCTAAACCCTGGTGGCTGCTCCATGTAGATGCTCTCCTCCAAATGACCATGGAGGAATGCTGTCTTCACATCCATCTGCTCCAGCTCCAAGTCCTGAGCTGCTACAATACTCAATAATAGTCTGATGGAAGTGTGCCTGACAACTGGAGAAAATATCTCACCATAATCGATGCCTTCTTTCTGAGAGTATCCTTTGGCCACTAGTCTTGCCTTATACCTGATACCCTCTTGTTCTGAAGCTCCTTCCTTGCGCTGATAAACCCATTTACAACCAATGGGTTTCTTTCCTTGTGGCAGCTGGACCACCTGCCACGTATTATTGCTGTGAAGAGACTGCATTTCCTCTGCCATAGCATGGATCCACCTATCTCTATCCTGACTTTCCATAGCCTCCTCATAGGTGAAAGGGTCTCCATTCGCTGTCACCAGGGCATATGACAACGAATCCTCAAAGCCGTATCGAACTGGTGGTCGCACGTTCCTCCTGGGCCTTTGCTGTGCGATCCCAGTATCAGTCCCCTGTCCAGCTGCATCCTGCTGAACTCCCTGGCTTCTACCCCCTCTGTCAGTCCTCTCCACCTGAATCTCAAATCCTCCTGGTCCACTAGCAAATGGCACAACTGTATAGGAGGTTGTCTGACTAGTGTTACCGTGTTCTACCTCCTGTAGTCCCTGCTGTGCATCCATGCCACTTCTGTTCTGGAGGATTGAGCTCTCATCAAAGGTTACATCTCTGCTGATGACAACCTTCTTCTCCAAGGGGTCCCATAGCCGATACCCCTTGACTCCTCGCGGGTAGCCTAGGAACACCATCTTCTTAGACCTGGCATCCAACTTACTCCGCTCCCCAGCTCCAACATGCACATATGCTGTGCATCCAAACACCCTTAGATGGTTTAGGCTTGTCTTCCTTCCAGACCATATCTCCTCTGGAATGTCTCCATCTAACCTGGTGTGCGGTGACCGATTGACCAAGTAGCTAGCTGCATCTACTGCGTCAACCCAGAACATCTTTGGAAGCCCTGCCTGCAGCCTTAAGCATCTTGCCTTTTCCAATAGTGTTCTGTTCATCCTCTCAGCCACCCCATTCTGTTGAGGAGTTCCCATCACCGAGAAGTGCCTTCTGATGCCCCACTCCTCACAAAAAATCTGGAACTCCCTGCTGGTGTATTCCCCGCCATTATCAGACCTCAGACACTTCACACTTTTACCCTGCTCCTTCTCCACCTCAGCCTTCCAGATTTTGAACTTGGTGAAGACCTCTGATTTCTCCTTCATAAAGTAGATCCACAGCTTCCTTGAGAAATCATCTATCAGGGTCATAAAGTATCTGGCCCCATTCCTTGCAGAAACTGGGGCTGGTCCCCAGACATCTGTGTGTACTAACTCCAGGGGTTCAGCACTCCTAGCTGTGCTGACTGAGAACTGTACTCTCCTCTGCTTTCCCATCTGACAAGGCTCACAGATCTCCATATCTCCGCTACTCAAGTCTGGAAGCAGACCTCTCTTGCTCAGTTCTTTCATCCCCTTGTCTCCCATGTGGCCCAGGCGGTAATGCCACATCCTGTACACATCCCGGGGATCTTGCTCCACAGCTGCCACCTCAGATTTCACAGTCATCACAGAGCCCTCCATCTTGTATAGATTATTTTCCAGCCTCCTCCCTCTCATCACCACCATGGCTCCATTGGAGATGTTCAGAACTCCACTCCTGGCACGACTGCTGAAGCTGTATCCAGTCCGCTCCAAGTACCCCAGTGATACCAGATTCTTCTTGAGTTCTGGAACATGCTTCACACTGGTAAGAGTGCGCACCATACCATCAAACATCCTCACCCTCACTGTGCCAATACCTGCCACCTTGCAAGGGTGATTATCTCCAAGAGTCACATTCCCCTCCTCAACCTCTGTGTAAGTACTGAACCACGACCGGTTGGGAGTGTAATGATGAGAACAGGCTGAATCCAAGGTCCACATCTCTGTGCTGTGCCTGTGATCATCTGATACAACCAAGAGATCATCCTCCACCTCCTGATCTGCAACTGTACTCACAGACTCAGATCCTCCTTTTTCTCCCTTCTGATTTTTCCACTTAGGACAATTCTTCTTAAAATGTCCTACCTCTCCACACTTATAGCACTTCAGCTCTCTCTTGCCTTTCCTGGACTTTGATCGTCCTCCAGACTTACTTCTGTCCCTGCCCCTACCTCTGCCTGTCCTTTCCCCAACTGATAGACCCTCCTGGGGAACAGCTTCCTTGGTCATCTTCTCCCTCTGCTCATTCGTCCGAAGCACCGAGACAATATCTTCATAAATTAATGTCTCCTTCCCATAGAGCAGTGTTGTGACCAATGAGTCATAAGACGTGGGCATTGAACATAAAAGCAGAAGTGCTTTATCTTCTTCCTCCATCTTGACCCCGACATTCAGAAGTTCATTGCTCATCTGGTCGAATATCTGGATGTGACCCAGCACATCTCCACCTTCTGACATCCGAAGGCTGTAGAGGCGCTTCTTCAACATCAACTTGTTGCACATATTCTTCCCCATATAGAGGGTGTGCAACTTCGTCCAGAGTCCCTTCGGGGTCTTCTCCTCCAGCACTGAATAGAGGACTGAATCCGCCAGACAGCCCCTGATCATTGAACATGTCTTCTTCTCCAATGAAATCCACTGCTTGTCTGTCATCCCATCTGGCCTTTCCTCCAAAGCCAAATCTAAACCCTGCTGCACAAGGAGGTCCTCTACCCGGACTTTCCACATGGAGAAACTTCCCTTCCCATCAAACTTCTCAACCTCTATTTTTATGCTACTCCCCATGGCCAATTTCAAAAATAGCACAAAAATAAATTTTATAAAATAGAGAAGTACCTTGACGAGATTCTGTTGAAATTATTTCAACTCCTTGAAGGCCTCCAGATTACTCCTTGAACCAGGCTCTGATACCACTTGTTAGGGTTTAGACCTTGATGAATAGCAATGGGATTCCCCGTTGAACAAGAACTAGAACTAAGGATTTCTAATCCTGTTAGGTTTAGACCTTGATGAATAGCAATGGGATTCCCCGTTCAACAAGAACTAGAACTAAGGATTTCTAATCCTGTTAGGTTTACTTCTTGAAAAAGGAGGAAGATGGGGAGGAGAAAGAAAGGGCTGCCGCCCTATGATGAGAGAAGGGAATTTTTGGGAGAAAAGAATCTGTTCTCTATTCCATCCAAACCCTAGAGACTAGAGTTTAAATACATCCACGAAGTGGGCCAGGCCCAGACTCAACAAAAAACTCCCATGGACTAAACCAATGAGATTAAACTAATCCCCAAGCCCGTGTACACCCGTGACTTGATTTAATCTCAACCCTTGGACTCAAACCCAGCCCAATACAGGTTAGCCCACCTGGGCCTTGATAGCACCACACCAGGCCCAACACCTCTTGGGTCCACACTATAATCAAACTGATTACAGCAGAGTTGTTTTGCAAGCTCACAACTCAAACTTGTTGTTTTTCCGGGTGCACAACGAACCCAGCTGGTTTTCAAGGCTCACCAGCACAAAACCTAAAACCACAAGCTAATGCTTGCACAAGGCTAACAGCCTCAACTGAATCAATCACCAGATTGACCCAGCAAACAGTATTGATTTTACAAAAGCAAACTGCTCCTTCAATGAGCAAATATACAATAATGAAACAATAAATAGAGATTAGGAACCAAAGCCTGATTCGAAGATCTTGGTGGCTTCTTCCTTCTCTTCCTTTGAATGGATCTTCCTTTGAATATGCTCTTGAGGTTCAGAAGATTGAAAAACTAGGGCTTCTCCTTCTTTTGAGATTTCTTCTAATAGAACAACAAAGGCTTGGAATCTCTTTCTCTTCTTTTGGGGAATGAGTATGATCTTTCCTTACAGGTTTTCCCTCTTTTCTTTTCTGATGGATCTCAAGGATTTTCTCTATTCTTTTCTTTTTGCCTCTTTCTTGATTTTTCTTCTCTTTTCTTTGGGATGCAATCACCCTCTTCTTATAGATCCGATTAATCCACAAATAGTGAAACTATCCGTTAGAAGCAAGTGAAAAAGGATTAGATCCATAAATAACAATAGCCGTTGGGATTAAAATTGATAAAGTTAAAGTTTAGAGTCGTTCTGACAGTTCTGGAGCCGTGTCTGACATTCTGGAGTCGGCTCTGGCTTTTCTGGAGTCGGCTCTAACTCAAAATAATTTAATCCGCTCGATCTGGAGTCGTCTCTGACTTTTCTGGGGTCGACACAAAATTCTTCTGGAGTCGACTCTAACAGTCTGGGAGTCGACTCTAAGTCGTGGCCTGAAAATCCAACGTTCTGTTGTTTCTGATAGAGTCGGCTCTCACAGTCCCGGAGTCGACTCTAAGTCTGTGCCATTTTCCGGAGTCGGCTCTGCGATTCCATGTGTCGACTCTAATGTCTGCAGTCTTACCTTGACATTAGATTCAAACCAGAACTTGATTTTCCTTCTTGATTTTGATCATTAAATAGACTTATAAACTGAAAAACTTAATCAAAATCATTAGTAACATCAAATGTTATACTCAAATAGTTTTGTTAATCATCAAAATCCTCAATTGGGTCAACAATCTCCCCTTTTTGATGATGACAAAAACTTTGAGTATATGCATTAAAGAAATTCATTTGAATTAGACATTGTTAAAGCTTAGAGACTTTCTAATAGAGAATTTGATGCCAATATTCAAAATGAATAAACAAAACTTGACATCAATCAAAATGATTTAACTTTTATATGGAGAAATTTATTAAGCTCCCCCTGCATTGAATAGCTCCCCCTATGTAGATAACTGAATTTTTTAAAAAATCTCTCATTCTTTCTATTCTCATCATTTCTTGTTCTTATCTTCATCTCTCTTTTCCTTTTTATGCATTATACACTCATCTCTCCCCCTTTTTTGTTATCAACAATAAGGTGAGTTTTAAAAGCAAATAAGGAATGTTATCAAAGCGAGGATGTTGGTTCGAATAACATAAAGATAGGAAACATTCATTGACATTCAATCAAAGACAAATTTGTAATAAAAGTGTAATATTCATTCAACCATTTGTATTCCAAAGCAAGATCCATTACATGTATTCAATTTAAGTATGTAAATCCTAGATACATGCTAAGAAAGAAAACAAGAAATCCTAAGATACAACCTAGGATTGATCAAATATGCTTATACACAATTTTCTTTAGATGTCCAATCATTTCCATAACATCATCTTTTTGGGTTTTCTTAAAGCTTTCAAGACATGCTTCAATTTGAGAGACGGCAAGGTCGATATCTTTCTTCAGTTGACTTGTAGCATGAAGATACTTCCAGAACCGTCTGCAATGCCTTCCATCCTTTCAAAAATTTATGAAGATCAGTGCTAAAGGATTCGACGGAATTGCTAATTGAAAAAGAAATCATGTCAAGTCTTGAATTAATCTCATCCTTTAATTGATTGAACTCCTCTCTTAATTTACACATATCATTTGTTCTTACACTGTCATACTCAGCCAGTAAAGCCCTGAGCTGACCAATTTGCTCCTCAGAAAATCTTTCTGATGCCATTGCTGACTGATGTGGAAGTTGAGAGCTAGGTCCAGCTTCTGAGGGTCCAGCAGGTGGTCCAGCAGAAGGTCCAGCAGAAGGTTCAGGAATGTCTTCTCCTCTGACTTCCTCAACTCTAACCTCCTCAGCTCTGGCCTCATGTCCTCTTTTAATCCAGTTTCCATTTTCTTTTCTAAAGCCCATTCGGTGAATTGTAGAGACACTATAGTAATCTGTATGTCTTAACTTTCTTAGTGGCTCATTGTCCATTATAAGTACACCTTGGCTTCTGAAAACCAATGTTAAAACCATACCATATGGCAATGTAGATCTCTTCTTAGTAGCTGCCTCTGCCATATAGCCTATCATCATTTCAGCAAGATTTAAAGGTCTACCAGTGAGTATGCAGTCCATCAATAAAACGTCTCGCTCCGAGACATATTCAAACCTTCCGATTTTAGGAAAAAGAATCCTTCCACAGATATTGTGAAGTAATCTGAGTTCCAAATTAAGTTGATTTGCCAAGATTTCCTCAAACTCAGAAACTTCTCTTCCTAACATCCTTGATAGTGCTCCTCCTCTATCTTCATGATGATATTCAACAAGTCCAACAGTAGGCATTTCCAATAAATTACCAAGGGATTCGGCTGTGATGATTACCTTTGTTCCTCTTACAACACTTACTAAGCCTCCCTCTCCTCTACTTAAATCATTATAAAACTCTCTTACTAGGGCAGGGTAGGTAGGGATATCCAAAGAGCAGACCTTCTCCCATCCCATTTCTTTCAACAATCGCCCAATAGCAAAGCCCTCCGAAATAAAGAAGTTGAAATCAACTTTTCTTCCGGTTGTAATGGCCTTACCAGCTAATTGGTCGACTTTTGGAGAAGATGGTGAGGGTGGAGAGTCATCTTGAGTGGCAGATGAAGAAGATGACGAAGGTTGCCTCCGATTTGAACGGCGCTTCGTCGGAACAGTCGAACCACCAATGATAGCACGCCTTTTGGGAGCCATTGGATTCGATTGGAATGAGTAATCAAGGGTTTTGAGGGATTTGGAGGGTTTGGAATCAGTTTGGAACAGCTTGAAAATGGTTTAGGAGACGATAGAAATCGTTTGGGGTCGACTCCGCCCTTTTTATTTTGACCTAGTTCCACTTAGAGTCGACTCCCGAAAATGAGGTGTCGGCTCCGAACCAGAGAATCTGTCAGCGCCCGAATTAGAGTCGGCTCTACAGAAGCCAGAGTCGGCTCTAATTGCCCAGACAGAACATCAAAATAAGAAGGTGTCGACTCCACAAACTGAAGGTGTCGACTCCACAATAGTTTCAGAGAAAAATCAGATTTCAAGGATCTGAAACTGATCAAATTAATCATCAAACTCTAGATAAGTGTTCCTTAACAATTGGGGAAACAATAAATCAACTTTCTAGATAAATTTCCTTATTGGACATAGAGGATTTTCAAGAAATTATAGAAGTCTAGATAGTTGTTGTCCTTAAGAGTTTCAGAAAATTATTCTAAAGGATCACAAACTCCTAATTCTCCTCTAAGATAGCAAAATCTCTCCTCACTCAAAGGTTTGGTAAAATATCAGCTAATTGATCATTAGTATTAACATATTCAAGACAAACATCTTTGTTAGTTACATGTTCTCTAATAAAGTGATGTCTAATTTCAATGTGTTTAGTTCTTGAATGTTGAATTGGATTTTTAGTTAGATTGATTGCACTTGTATTATCACATTTAATAGGTATTTTATCAAGTGTGATACCATAATCTTCANGTTTGGTAAAAATATCAGCTAATTGATCATTAGTATTAACATATTCAAGACAAACATCTTTGTTAGTTACATGTTCTCTAATAAAGTGATGTCTAATTTCAATGTGTTTAGTTCTTGAATGTTGAATTGGATTTTTAGTTAGATTGATAGCACTAGTATTATCACATTTAATAGGTATTTTATCAAGTGTGATACCATAATCTTCAAGTTGTCGCTTAATCCAAAGGATTTGAGCACAGCAACTTCCAGCTGCAACATACTCTGCCTCAGCAGTGGATAATGCAACCGAATTTTGCTTCTTGCTAAACCAAGAGATTAAGTTACTTCCTAAAAGTTGGCATACCCCACTTGTACTCTTTCTATCTAATTTACAACCAGCATAGTCAGAATCAGAATAAGCAATCAATTTTAAGGTTGAGTCTCTAGAATACCATAATCCTACATTTTTAGTTCCATTTAAGTATCTAAAGATTCTTTTAACAGCAAGTAAATGTGATTCCTTAGGATTAGATTGATATCTTGCACATAAGCAGACAGAAAACATGATATCTGGCCTACTTGCAGTTAGATAAAGAAGTGATCCAATCATACCTCTGTAATGCTTCTGATCTACTTTCTTACCTACTTCATCCTTGTCCAGCTTGCATGAGGGACTCATTGGCGTACCAAGAGGTTTAGCAGATTCCATACCAAATTTCTTGAGTATTTCCTTTGTATACTTTGTTTGGTTAATGAAAATTCCCGCTTTCTCTTGTTTGATTTGAAGTCCAAGGAAGAAGTTTAGTTCTCCCATCATGCTCATCTCGAATTCTCCCTGCATTAGCTTAGCAAATTCTTGACAAAGGAGATTGTTAGTAGCACCAAATATAATGTCATCAACATAAATTTGAACGATTAATAAATCCTTTCCTTTTCTTTTCAAAAACAAGGTTTTATCAACATTTCCTCTAGAAAAGTCATTTTCAATTAAAAATTTACTTAATCTATCATACCAAGCTCTAGGTGCTTGCTTTAAACCATAAAGTGCTTTGTGTAGTTTGAAGACGTGGTTTGGAAATTCATGATCTTCAAAACCAGGAGGTTGTTCAACATAAACTTCCTCATTTATAAAACCATTTAGAAATGCACTTTTAACATCCATTTGAAATAAGTTGAAATTCATATGACATGCAAATGCAAGTAGTAGCCTAATGGCTTCTAATCTAGCAACAGGTGCAAAAGTTTCATCAAAATCTATACCTTCTTCTTGATTATATCCTTTTGCAACTAGTCTAGCTTTGTTTCTAATTACTATGCCATTTTCATCTAATTTATTTCTAAATACCCATTTAGATCCTATTATAGGGTGATTTTTAGGTCTTTCAACTAGGGTCCAGACTTGATTTCTAGTGAATTGGTTTAACTCTTCCTGCATTGCTAACATCCAATAACTATCTTTCTCGGCTTCCTCTATAGTCTTAGGTTCTATATGAGATACAAATGCAAGATGATTATTGATATCTCTCATTGATGATCTAGTCCTTACACCTTGAGATGGATCACCTATGATTAGGTCCTTAGGATGACCATAAGCATATCTCCAATCTCTAGGTAGATCTTGATCATTTTGAACAGTATCAATACCATCATCCTTAGGTGAGTCATCATCCTTAACTTCAGGTTCTTGATCTGAAGATACATTTAATTTTTCAATATCTCTTTCAATCAAAGATGTATCTTCCTCATCATCAATTTTATCTGAACTTGATGCTAAAGACTCATCAAACACTATATGAATGGATTCTTCTACAACTAAGCTTTTCTTATTAAATACTCTATATGCTTTGCTAGATGTAGAATATCCTAGGAAGATACCTTCATCAGACTTTGCGTCAAACTTCCCAAGATTATCCTTACCATTGTTATGAATAAAACATTTACAACCAAATGCATGAAAATAACTTAAATTTGGTTTCCTATTGATCCAAAGTTCATAGGGAGTTTTCTTAAGGATAGGTCTAATTAGGGCTCTATTTAGAATGTAACAAGCTGTGTTTATAGCTTCCGCCCAAAAATATTTTGGAAGTTGGCTTTCACATAGCATGGTACGGGCCATGTCTTCTAAAGTCCTATTCTTCCTTTCTACAACTCCATTTTGTTGTGGTGTTCTAGGTGCAGAGAAGTTATGATGTATGCCTTTTTCAAAACAGAATTTTTCAAATAAGTGATTTTCAAATTCAGTTCCATGATCACTTCTAATAGACACTATGGTAGTGTTTTTCTCATTAGTGACTTTCTTAACAAATTTCATGAATATTGAGAAAGTCTCATCTTTGTGAGCCAAAAACATTACCCAAGTGAATCTAGAGTAATCATCTACTATCACTAGACCATATTTCTTTCCTCCTAGACTTGTGGTTCTAGTAGGTCCAAAAAGGTCCATGTGTAGTAGCTCTAGTGGCCTAGTAGTTGAAACAACATTCTTAGATTTGAAAGAAGTTCTTGTTTGTTTTCCAAATTGACATGCATCACATATTCGATTATTTTCAAAATTTAACTAGGAATACCTTTAACTAAATCCATTTTCAATAATTTGAAATTAGGTGTGTGCTTGCATGACCTAATCTACGATGCCATAGCCAACCAATCTCATTCATTAGCATTATCAGCAACTAAGCAATGATTACTTGGAGATAAATTACTCAAATCAATTAAGTACACATTGCCATAGCGTTTACCAACAAGAATAATGCTATTATCAATGGGATTAGTAACAGTGCAAACAGAAGCTTCAAAGGAAACCTTGAAACCTTTGTCACACAGTTGGCTAATACTTATTAGATTATGTTTAAGTCCATCAACATATAAAACATTATCAATATGAGTAGATGGAGTAATTTGAATCTTACCAATACCCATGATATGGCCTTGACCATTATCACCAAAAGTAACTACTCCACCTCTTTTTGATTCAAGGGTGATGAATTGATCTTTGTCACCCGTCATGTGTCTTGAGCAACCACTGTCCAGGTACCATTTTCTTTTCAGTCTGATGGCTGCAAGACACTCCTGCAAAACATTTATGTCTTAATTTTAGGTACCCAAGCCTTCTTGGGTCCTTCATGGTTAGATGCATTAAACATTGTTCCTTTGGGAACCCAAATCATCTTTTTCTTTTTATGTGAAGATTTACACATATATGATTTATGTCCTTTGTTTCCACATTTAAAACAAGTAATGTTTAATGATTTTTCAGCATGTACAAAAATGTTCTTCAAAGATTTTTGCTTTTTAAGTGGATTATATCCTAATCCAGCTTTATCAAAAACAGCCTTTTGATTTTCCAAAATCATATTAAGTTTGATAGAGCTTAGAGTAAATTTATCAACTATAGGCTTAAGTCTATCAACTTCATTTTTCAAACTTTCTTTTTCTTTTATCAAAAGTTCTTTATCAACAACATGCTTTTCATTTTCTAATGATAGTTTTTGCATTTGAGTTTTCAAATCTTTGTTCTTTGAACTTAGGTTTGCAAAATCATCCATTAATTCATAAAAAGCACTATGTAATTCATCAAAAGTGAAGTCATCAAGAAAACTCGGACTTACCTCATCATTGTCCGCCATGAAGCATAGATTGGCCATTTCACTCTTTTCTTCTTCTTCGGAACTTGTGCTTTCCGAATCGCTCCATGTGGCCATCATTGCCTTCTTTTTGAACCTCCGGGTGCCTTTCTTTAGTTGAGGGCATTCAGATTTAAAGTGACCCGGCTTCTTGCATTCAAAGCAAATAACTTCCTTTTCTTTGCCCTTGTCCTCATCTTTTCTTGCAAAGGGCTTTTTCTTTTCAAACTTCTTCTTCTTCATGAATCTTTTAAATTTTCTTGTGATGAGTGCCATGTCCTCATCATCACTTTCATCTTCGGATTCATGAGGCTCTTCCATATATTCAGAAATCTTAAGAGCCATAGTTCTCTTCTTCTTTGACTCATCATCATCAACATGTTGCTTGATTTGAAGCTCATGAGTCATCAAGGATCCCAACAGTTCTTCTAGGGGTAGTGTACTTAGATCCTTTGCCTCTTGTATTGCCGTCACCTTAGCTTCCCAAGTCCTAGGCAAGGAACGCAAGACCTTCTCACAAGATCAGAATTATCATAAGATTTACCAAGACTTTTTAAACCATTAACTATGTCAGTAAATCTTGTAAACATATCAGCAATAGATTCACATGCATCCATTTTAAACAATTCATATTTATGAACTAGCATGTTAATCTTGGATTCCTTGACTTGATTTGTTCCCTCATGGGTAACTTCAAGTCTATCCCAGATTTCCTTAGCAGAAATGCAAATAGATATGCGATTGAATTCATTTGCATCTAATGAGCAGTATAAGACATTCATTGCTTTGGCATTGAGTTGTGCCAATTTTCTATCATGTTCATCCCATTCCGTTTCCGGTTTAGGAATCTCCATGCCATTAACTCTAGCAGTGGGTGTGTGTGGTCCATTGACTATAATACTCCATAGATCATAGTCAAGTGCTTGAATGAATATTTTCATTCTAGCCTTCCAATAACCATAGTTAGAACCATTAAATAAGGGTGGTCTATTAGTAGATTGACCTTCGAAAAAAGATGAACCAGCTTGAGTTGCCATGTGGATCTTTGACTCTTGATCGTTAGATCAAATCAAATGAGCACTAGCTCTGATACCAATTGTTGGTCCAGATAGCAACCCAAGAGGGGGGGTGAATTGGGTTTTTCAAAAATTTAAACTCTTTTGAAAGATAACCCCCAGCGGAAATAAAAACTTAGATTCACAATTTAAAACTAAGCAACTATAAATAGAGAGTTGAAGATAAAGAGACAATCACGGCAAACACAATAGATTTTATAGTGGTTCGGTGTACCTACACCTACGTCCACTCCCAAGTACCTCTTGGGTCCACACTATAATCAAACTGATTACAGCAGAGTTGTTTTGCAAGCTCACAACTCAACTTGTTGTTTTCCCGGGTGCACAACGAACCCAGCTGGTTTTCAAGGCTCACCAGCACAAAACCTAAAACCACAAGCTAATGCTTGCACAAGGCTAACAGCCTCAACTGAATCAATCACCAGATTGACCCAGCAAACAGTATTTGATTTTACAAAAGCAAACTGCTCCTTCAATGAGCAAATATACAATAATGAAACAATAATAAGAGATTAGGAACCAAAGCCTGATTCGAAGATCTTGGTGGCTTCTTCCTTCTCTTCCTTTGAATGGATCTTCCTTTGAATATGCTCTTGAGACTCAGAAGATTGAAAAACTAGGGCTTCTTCCTTCTCTTGAGATTTCTTCTAAATAGAACAGCAAAGGCTTGGAATCTCTTTCTCTTCTTTTGGGGAATGAGTATGATCTTTCCTTACAGGTTTTCCCTCTTTTCTTTTCTGATGGATCTCAAAGATTTTCTCTATTCTTTTCTTTTTGCCTCTCTTTTTTTTTTTTCTCTCTTTTTTTGGGATGCAATCAACCCTCTTCTTATAGATCCGATTAATCCACAAATAGTGTGAAACTATCCGTTAGAAGCAAGTGAAAAGGATTAGATCCATAAATAACAATAGCCGTTGGGATTAAAATAGATAAAGATAAAGTTTAGAGTCGTTCTGACAGTTCTGGAGCCGTGTCTGACATTCTGGAGTCGGCTCTAACTTTTCTGGAGTCGGCTCTAACTCGAAATTATTTAATCCGCTCGATCTGGAGTCGTCTCTGACTTTTCTGGGGTCGACACAAAATTCTTCTGGAGTCGACTCTAACAGTCCGGGAGTCGACTCTAAGTCGTGGCCTGAAAATCCATCGTTCTGTTGTTTCTGATAGAGTCGGCTCTCACAGTCCCGGAGTCGACTCTAAGTCTGTGCCGTTTTTCGGAGTCGGCTCTGTGATTCCATGTGTCGACTCTAATGTCTGCAATCTTACCTTGACATTAGATTCAAACCAGAACTTGATTTTCTCTTGATTTTGATCATCAAATAGACTTATAATCTGAAAAACTTAATCAAAATCATTAGTAACATCAAATGTTATACTCAAATAGTTTTGTTAATCATCAAAATCCTCAATTGGGTCAACAATCTGGCTGGGTCGACTTTTGTGATCCGTGACTCGAGTGTAGGGGTGCAACTCGGACTCATGAAACTCAAGTTTTCCTCAACCCTAACCCTAACTCTATTTGTAAAATGTCAACCCTAACCCTAATCCTAACCCTATTTGTAAAACCTCAACCCTAACCCTATTTTTAAAATCGGGTTCGGGTTGAGTTTCGGGTTGGAATTCGGGTTGATAGAAAAAAATATATATATGACAATCTGAAACAAACAAGCTTAACATTGCACAAATAAGCTAAAGTTTGAAACAAATAAGTTTTACATTATACAAACAAGCTAAAGTTTGAAATAAACAAGCTTCACATTTCAAATTACATGACTAAAAATATACATCTTTTACATAAGACTAAACAAAAAAAAGTATATCTTAAACCAAAACATATCCAAAGTAATCCAAATGTTGCATAATATTAAATAGCTACCATATGCATTGATGAAGTCACCTTTATCCTTCGGAAGCAAAAAATATTGAGACGATATAAAGAGCTAGTTAGAAGACTACATAAGTCTGGTATGAGAGATCTTTTCCAAGTAGCGAGACTGCATTCGCCATCCAAAGCTCTCTGAATTTTTATTCATCACCCCTTTCCTAAATGTTTTAGTTTTCTGCTCATCACCTCTTCCCAGATGCTTTCATAAAATTTGGCAAACTTCATATTAGAAGTTACAAATGTCTCAAAGAAGATAATTAAAAAAAAATAAAGATACTAGTTTGGCCCACCAACATTACATGATAAAATGAAATGGTTAAAGGTATAATGCTCATTTTAAAAGGTAATGAAGATTCTGGTGGAATGTTCATATCAAGAATCATCACTTCCACAAAACTATTGTCAGCTCTACATACTTTAAACATAACAAATAAGGCTAAATCATCACTTCCACAATACCAGTGGGCCTGCTGCTTGTGGCTTTGCGGGTTCGGGTTTTCTCGGGTTCGGGTTAACTGCAACCCTAACGCGGCCCAAGTTGCAAATCGGTTCGGGTTCAACCCGGATCCTTCGGGTTCGGGTTAAGCAAATTAGAGTTTGAGTACTGCTGTAAATCGGGTTCCGCGGGCCCGATTTGGGTTGAACCGGCCCAAGTTGCACCCTACTCGAGTGGGTCGATGATTGCGGCCGGTGGTTTTGCTTTTCTTGACCTATCAGTTTCATTGGCTGAGTTATATGCGGCGTGGGCTGGCATATCTTATGCTATTCGCAGTCTGGATATTCACCGTCTTATTATTGAGGGGGACTCTACTACAGTGGTGCGCTGGCTCCGACAGGAAATGGGCGACCCTATGCCTACTAACCATTTGTTATGCGATATTAGGTCTTTGCTCCATCAGGCTTCTAGTGTCCAGGTCCGACATATCTACCGGAAAGCTAACTCAGCGGCTGATTGGGTAGCTGTCCGGATGGCTCATCATTTTGGTCCTTGGTCCTGGAAACTGGGTGATTTATGTCCTATGGGTTTACTTCAGATCTTGTACTCCGATATGTCGGGCTTGACTCATACTAGACTAGTGTGATCGTTCATTTGTAATAAAAAAAAATTTAAAAATAAAAAAAGCTTTAATTCATTTGCATTTCTTTATATTTTAACTATTTATACTTTATTAGAGAATTAAAAAAAATAGTGTTTTGAAGGGGAGTGAGAGATCAAAGCCCAGCAACTCCTTATTGTAAATTACATGCACGTAAAACCTTTTTATTGGAAAGACTTATTGTACCATCCACCAAAGCAGCCCTTTGGCCTTTTCTTTCGCGGAGAAGCGGACTATTTTTAGCCTTGTTGAGGTATTGCACCCAGGAAGATACCTCGGAATTTGATCCATACAATGGTTTCACCAGGAATGTACGTAACCAATGTGACAATAATATATATATATATAAATAAATTTAACTTCATTCAAATATAATAAAATAAAATATTTAATTATTTTTTTTATTTTTAACTTTATGTAGATTTTGAAACTATTATAATTTTTTTTATCTTTAAGATTCGTGAATTGCATGGATTCAAGATCGAAAAGAATAGTTGAATAAAATTTTAACTATATTTAAATATAATCTATATATATATATATATATATATATATATATATATATATATATATATATATATATATAATGAATAACTATGATTGAAACTATTACCTTGTATTTATTGAATAAAAAAATAATAATAATATATTTTTGCAAAGCTGAAATGCAAATTTTTTATTTTTTATTCTGACTCAACTTTTATCTAAAATTTTAATGATATGAACCAATGCATAGGTATTTATGTGATTGATATTTTTAATATTATAGACATATTAGAACACTAAAAAAAATGTAAACTTATATTTTTAATATTGTATATGGTTAAAGTTAAATTTCAAATTTATTTTTCTTTTTTTTAACACCACATCAACATCCAGAAATCCAAGAGGAATAATATATATAATATATTAAATAAAAAATATTTCTAAATTAAATAAACGTAATTAATTTGAAACTGTAAATTAAATTAGAGAGAATCTTTCTCGTTCAAAATAGAATTATCATAATTCATATAAAATAAAATTATTTTATGGTAGAGGTTTGATAGAATAATTGCTATATAGCTTTGGTAGGCTTACGTGCCCTTCTGTCTTTGGTTTTTTCTTGGCACGTTCTCCTAAAACATTTAATCTTTATTTACACACTTTAATAATATTTAAAAATTAAAAATTAATTATTTTTTTAAATATATAATATAAAAAATAGAATAATTGATTTTTTGATTAGAACCATTTTAGCTTTACAATCCATGTATGCGTGTGTTATACTGGAAGCTATTTTCATAATTATATAAAAAAATAATGACCATAATAATTTGCCCATGTTTAACTTAGATTCAATTTTTTTTGACAGAAAATAATAATAGCAAATTTAACAGCCAACTTTCAGAAATTACGAAGAGAATCCGTAGATAGGGGTGCAACTCGGGCTTATGAAACTTAGATTTTTTTTAATCCTTATTCAAATCCTATTTGTAAAATATCAATCCTAATCCTAACCCTAACCCTATTTGTAAAACCTCAATTTTAACCCTATTTTTAAAAATCGAATTCGGATTGAGTTTCGGGTTGAAATTCGGATTGATAGAAAAAAAATATTTTTTCCAAAGTAAATAACATCGAATTATGGATCCAGAAAAATAAAATTCCTTGCCGAACGCATAAGCTGAGCTTTAACATTGTATTAAAAAAAAAATCTTATCTGAAACAAAGAAAAGGAGGAAGGGCCATAAATAAAAAAAAAGAAGACGAAAAGTAAAACGAAATGTGCAGGTGATCCGCCTTTATGTTTATCCTTTTTCTCACCTGGGACCGATGGCCTTGCCCTTCTTGTTCTCAAGTTGGCCATCCCGTTTGATCCGATTGGCGCCCTCAATGCCTCAAAAATTTGAACCGATAAGTTATGGGTTATCTTGGATTTGGATTGCAGTCAATTCTAATCCAAATTAATTATAAATTGGATTGAGTTAAACTTAAATCTTTTGGATTTGGATTGAATAAATATAAATTTAAAAACTATTATAAATCAGATTCAACCGACTGGATTCGGATTGAACCCAGCCAAATTGCACCTCTATCGGCAGAGCGCAGCATGTTGGATATATAGCCGTGCAACCGAACAAAGGTGGTGGGCCATACGAGAAGAAAACTTGGTGGCAGGCTGCGTTAAGGTTTCCTTAGTTTAATCATGAGTCCAATGACAAAACTCAAAAAGGAGTCAAGACCTGTGGGAGTTGGCCACTACTGCCAAGTTTGGACCTGTGCCTTCTTGACGAGCTGTAGGACCAAGGACAAGGATTCATTTTGTGATTGTTCCACTCCAGAGCATGCATGGCATATCATGGTGGAGTTCAATTTTGGTACAATGTCAACAGCATGAAGTCATGCTTGTCTTGGGTTTTATGTGGGAAAGTCATGCTTGTGAACCCTCCACCACCAGTGTAGAGTATAATTTTGCTCCAAAGGTATTGAGACCTTTAGATGCATGTAAGTAAATACCATCCACATTTGGTTCGCACCATTTGATAACTTATAAAATTTATGATGGACACTTCAGCAGTTTACATTATCTCTTAGATAAGCCTAAGCAAAGAAGTGTCAAAAATGATACATATTTTTTCTAATAAATTTTTTTGTTAAGAATTGGATAATGGATGTCTAATATAGTTCTACATTTTCATGCAGAACATTGCTATGGCCATTATAGTTATCAAAAAATTATAGTATATGTAAATCGATTAATTATTACTATTGCTGCTAAAATCTGTCCTTCGACTCGGGCACGATCGAGCTTCAGAATGGGCTCCCTCCTGGGCAGACATGCAAAACAGTCCTCATGCGAGAGGCATTGGGGATGGTCCTCCGCGGAAGACCCTCCGATGCTCAAGTCAGCGGAGATCAGCGATCAACAAATATGAGAGAAGGCTCTCGCTGAAGAGTCTCTCCAGGGTAGCCTTTCGAGAGCTCTGAGCAGAGCGTTATGGCGAAAATGTGTGAGCAGAGGTAGATGGAGAGTGGGCCAGTAAACAAGTGCGCATATCTAAGAAATCGGAAGATGGTCGTATTTATAGAGGATCACCTGATTCCTTGGAGGCATCGTGGGTTCGAAAGTCGTTAGGATTCGAATCCAGTTTGTTATGAGGTCAGTAAGATTCGTATCTTGTTGGTTAGAGGATTGACGGCTGGGAGAGCTGGTTGATGTCTTGAGATTCGGCGATTGTGTAGGCTCCAGAGCTCTAGGCCACTCTCGGGTGTGATTTTTGTTTGGAATCTTATAAATTTAAACTCTCTCGTACTGGATTCCGCAGAGGTGCTTGAGTACCTCGGTCGGGCCGAAGTATAGAAGATGGCTGAATCTACCGAAGTGTGGTGAGACTCAATTTATCGAGGTATGTGATAGCTCGGCCTGTGGGGGTGTGATAATAGCTCGGCTGGCGAGGCACGGTGGATAGCTCGGCTAGGGCGAGGCACGGTAGATAGCTCGACTGGCGAGGCACGGTGAATAGCTCGGCTAGGACCGAGGTATAGCGGCTGACTCATTTCTAGCAGGCATCGCACAGCGAGTGAGAGCTAGGATTCAGGGTTGATCCTAACCTCTTGCACAATTATTAACGCGATAACGATTTTATCCCTCAACACATGCCCCTCACTCCCTAGTTCGAAGCGTAGGTTCGGACGTAGGGAGTATAGTTTCAGATGGCAAGATCTGAATGGAAGGGCCTGGATTTGACAACCTGCATAATGATGCCCTAATTAATGTTGCGCGGCCGCCATGCCTTTACGGGATGAATTCGCCGTCTCTTTGGGGCAACGGTTGGGGAAGCGCCATGTATCAAATCTCGATTTTCACGGTGCCTACGATGGTGGTTCCGGGTGTTTCGATCAAGACGCCTTATCTTCTCTTTGGGACGGTTTCCTTTGGAGAAAAACAAAGTCATAACAGCGCCATTCCCGTTCGCAGTGCTCTTTCGTTTCTTCTTGGAGAATCTTGTTCCCCTGTTTCCTTTATAACCTCGCTTGGCGTTTCTTTCGACCAACAGCATGGTGAGTCTTAGCGACATAGCTTCAGAGATTATTGCTGAGGATTTAGGGAGAATACGCCAGAAATATGGTATTCCCTCGGATATCCTCTTGCGGTTGCCGGAGCCCGAGCATAGGGTCTCGCAAGAACTGGAGCGTGGATCTTTCTTTATGAAGATAGCCTGAAGGCAGGCCTCCGGTTCCCCCTTCATCCCCTAGCGAAGGAGATCATGAGGTTTTACAACATCTGTCCGACAATGGTGGCTCCTAATAGCTGGCGCAGCATCATCGGGTTTATCTCGATGTGCAGCTGGGTTTAGGTAACAGCGACTCTTCCCCTGTTCCGTGCTTTCTATCATCTGATGTCCGAAAGGAACTCAGAGTGGTCCTATATCGGACCTCGAAAATCATTCAAGACAATCATGGATAAGTTGTCATCCATAAAGGAGTGGAATGTCCGATTTTTTATCGCCGAGGGGAACATCGGCTCCGGCTTCCCGCGGGGATGGGGGAGCTTTGTTAGGGATATGAAAACGCATCCAGCCCTATCCAAACAGGAGAAGGAGGACCTAGAGGTCCTTTGTGATGGCATAATGTTCTTGGCTAATGACTTACTATCAGAGGAGGCTCTTTTCGCTGCTGGGCTTAGCCTTGTCGACGTACACGGTAAGTCTTTTTCTTTTTTCCTTCCATTGATTTCACTCAAGTGAGTATATATCGGTCTGATTGTTCACCCACTATGCTTGCAGCCAAGAGATCTGCACTGACGGGCCGTATAAGGAAGGAGTTGGGCAAGCGCCCGAGAGGAACTAGTAGTGTGGAAAGGCGTAAGCCTAAGAAGAAGGTCCATTTTTCTGAAGAGCACTCGCCGGAGGCTGGGCGAGTCAAGGCTAGCCCGCACTCCTTACCATCAAAGAAAGAGGACGTGGGAGAGCCAGCAGTGAGAGAGGGGTTCCCTCAATTGGGGGAAGAAGCGATAGTCATGTTGGAGGAGCAGAGAGCAGAGAAAGACTCTGAGAAGGTTGCTGAGATCCCTTATCCTTTGGTGGTGGAGATAGTGGACAGCTCGGACGAGGCTTCGTGTGCTCATCCGGCAGTGCCCTCTCCTGGGGATGAGTTATTGCTATGCTCGGCAGAGGTCGGTATCCTGGGGGTTCCTTCCCCGAGCTAGAAGATGTCTCTAGCTTCGGCGGGAGAACAGGAGGGAGCGATTGTGATTGCCAAGGTGATTGAGGAGAAAACCTCGGACGAGGAGAGAGGACAAGATAAGAATCTTCCAGTTGAAGCTTCTCCCACCGAGGTTTCGGAAAAATTGGCGCATGGGCTGGCCGAGGTACCCGAGGAATCTCAGGCCAGGATTTTGCTGAAGGAGGCCAGAAGGTTGAAAGCTTATGGCCTGATCCTTTGGACGAGCAGCTCGGTGGTTTGGACCCGGCCATCGAGGCGGCGTTCGCTGCCCTGATGAGGTTGGCGTTGTATCCGGGCATGGGTCCTTCGGCGAATGAATTTGCGGACCTAGACCTCATCGACGCCACGTTTGGTCAGCGGAATGTGGCGAAGGATGTCCATCTTCTCCCTGAAATTGACAACTCCGCCGTTATGGGGCTCGCTAGGTCTTACGCTTCTCGGGTAAGTTGCTATTCCAGAGCAATGGGTGCCTTCTAGGTTGACTTGATTGTGCTTTCTTATTAGTGTTTCGTTTCACAAAGTGCTTTGATCACTAGAGCGCTATGCTGTCACTTGAATCTGGCAGCAGGGGCCAGTGCCTAGGCTAAGAAAGTCAGCACTGAGCTCAGATTGCGAGCAGAGGCGTCTGACAAACTTGAGCGGGTTCTAGACATCGCCAACGAGAACTTGGCGAGGGCGAGGGGACTGCATCAGGCCGCCCTCGATGACGCGTCCAAGTTGAGGCTTGAAGTTGAGAAGCTGTGTGGGCTCCGGACGAGGTATGACGAAGCATGCTTAGAGCTATCGCAGATCAAATCTAGGCATGCTGGAGCAATGGAGATCGTAAAAAAATAGTTTGACGAGAGTCGAGACAGCTGAAGAAAGAAGCTGTCGAGGAGAGAAATCGCTTGAATAGAATGCTCGGCGAGACGGAGGAGAAGATCCGGCAGCTGCAACATTGCGTTATCGCCAGGGATGATAAGATCAAATGGCATCAAGAGAAAATAGCCAAGCTCGACGATGAGCTCTCCCAGTCCAGGGAAGAAGCTAACAGCAGGCAGTCGAGGATCAACGACCTCAAGGATAGGATCAAGCAGGTTAAGGCCGACAAGCTGAGGGCCTTCAGCGAGGTCGAGGAATTGACCAGGAGATTAGCTCGGCATGAGGAAGAGGTACGATGTCGTCTCTTTAACTTCCCTATTATCTTATTACTGCACTGGCTAACTCTGTGCTGACAGATGGAGAAGGCGAGACTCGAGGGCCAAGGTCAATTAGAAAGCCTGCAAGGAGAACTGGCATCGAGTCATCGGAGGAGCTCGGAGCTCGAAGGGCGGGTCGCTGAGGTTGAAGAGCGAGTCGCCTCACTTCGGGGCCAGGTTGCTGAGGCTGAAGGGCAGCTCGCCCTACTTCGGGCGAACAAGATGCGACCTATACCGAGGCTTTCCAGCTTGGCACGGAGGAGGCTCAAACTAAAATATCTCGGAGCATCTGGAATGGGACCTCTCCTTTTTGGACGTTGAACCCTTTGAGGCCTGTACCCGGGGCTGAAGAAGCCGAGTATGAAGATATTTCAGACGTCGATCTCGACGCTATTTTGGGTTTTAGTGAGGCCGTGGCTCCTGAAGGACACTCTCACCTTGCCGCAAAGGGAACAATGACTTTTAAAGTGGGCAAAACAAGCCAAGCCCCTCCGAATGTTATCAAAGATGCTGCTGGGACCGATCCGGCCCCTGATCCTTGAGGGTCGCTCATGTATTTTTTGCTTCTCGGATTTGTAGTCTAGTCAAAATTTCCGATGAACGGGTCTTTCGCCTCCACTTGTTTACCTTTTTGGCCGATCTTTTTATCTCAAGTTTTCTTCCGGCTGTGAACAGATTATAACTCATTCGCGCTCTTAGGTTGGTTAGGTTCAGACTTAAATAAATGTCTCGATCGAGGCCGAGGTATAGAATGGCCCGGCGCTGCCGAGGAATATAGTTCTGGTCTCACTCGAAGCGGGTAAGGGAGTTCGTCCTGCCGAAGTATTGGATAGTTCGACTTGAAATGGCCGAGAATCGCAGGGGTATCCTGGTTAGAGCCGAGGTTAGATATTCGGCTTGCCCGAAGTGGAGAAATGGGTATGCTTTCAGCCGAGGTACACGAAGTGGTTTTGTTGAAGAGTTTTTCGCCCTTGTCAGGGGCATTTACTTCGTTGGCCTTTTCCAATGCAGGTCTTTTTAGCGTACATGACAAGCAATCGATCGCCATTGGATGGCATCATTTCGGAGGAGATTTCTCAGGCCTACCCGTATCTCAACAACATGCAGCTGATCTCATGCATTTAAGATGATCTTATGCATTTAAGGTTCTTGATTCGAGATCAGGGGGAGATCCCTTGCCTTTCGTCACGGCTTGGGAAACACATTTGGCGCGCTCGGGAGTAATTCTTTTATTCTGCCCTTCCACGTAGCAATAGGGTACACTGTTTCAAATTTCGGAGCTTCCCTCTTTAATAACTGCCCCGGGCTTATTTGCCTATAAATTGGGGGGAACGGGCCGTGTTAGGCTATCTCCCAAGACTTTGTTCTTCTGTGGAAGTTCTCATGATGTCTGTGTATCTGAGGTTGAGAGTGGAGAGACTGAGTTTTCCTTTTGCAAGTCGACTTCCCTCGGATAGCTGGGGTGATGAAGGAGCTGCCGAAGAGCAGACCGTCCTCGAGAAAGGAATTTCAGAGATCATATGGAGAGCGCACGGGAGGTCCACGGAGATCATATAGGGAGCACATTGGAGGATAAATTTCAGCAGCAACAATTACCATAATCATAATTTTCTAACTAATAAGGATAAGCTTTACTCATGTTATCTTATTTTATTTTTTAAATCAAAATATCTCTCTAAACATCATATATGATTAAGATCTTTATTGTATATATATCCCTGCCATCTTATGTTTCCTCACTTTGTTCTTAGTTTATGCAACTCCTTTAATATATTCTCTTCTACCACAAAAAAATCTTTTAATATATATATATATATATATATGTATTTTTCAATACTACTGCACGCTTATCTTGATATTTTTCATTCCTACAACTTCGTATAATTAAGTTGTTATTAAAAAAAAAGTTCTGTTGCCCAAACTTTTCTTCATGTCACCATTGCATAGTGCTACAGTGCAGGTAAGAGAAGATGAAAAAGCTTAGAGAGCTTTATCCTATGAAGGAAAAGATAAGAGTCGGTACGTAGGATATGATAAACAATAATCAAATCAACTTTGAAAGCTTGTATGAATGAGAGGTACAGTTATAATAACAACTTATCCTCCACTGAGGGGCCTTTCCTCTCTCATGGTGTGTCTTTTTGCTTTCCCACAGATATTAGTGGTAGCCATTATGCTAAGCTTTGAAGTTTGAACGCATGCAACATATAAAAATGTTTTGCCTTCAGAAAGATGTTATCAAGACATCTTTTCTTAGATCTTTCATGAATGGGTGAAGTTTTCTAATGCCATTTGATGAGTGATATTATAATCATTTCTTGGTGGATGCTGTTGGGTAGAATTCACAACTTACTAGGTAACCCCATGGGTTTCCATAGCCTCAAGGAACTTTAACCTAACAATCCTCAACATGAAGCTAATGGACTAATTATTTGATCAAGCAATGGGAATCAGATCAGGCATTGAGTTCTTATCACAAAAGTTGGCAGCCTGACATGTAAACATATTTTGATTGGGATATGTGATGTTGTATCAGCATTGCATAAAATATTGACATTAGGTTCTTGTAATCATATTTAAGTGATAAAAATAATCTATCCTACCAATGTGAGTTTTTTGAAATCAATGAAATAGTCTAAAAGTAAGGGATTAAAAATCTAGAAATATAAAAGCTAGAAAATTAAAAGATTCTCTTATTTGATATATAATCTAAATCACTGAATTAATTACAATCCAATTTCTTAGAGATTCATGGTGAACAACTTAAATTCTTTAGATTTTTCAATAGGACTTTTAATTCATCCCTAATATATAAAGCTCACAACTATAATTTTAATCCAATTAAAAAGTGACATTCAAAAATATATTACTATATTATAAAAAATAATAGATTAAGATATTAAAAAAAGAAGTGATACAAGAAAAAAAGAAATAAAAAGAAGTTCTAGGTAAGAGAAGAAATGAGAATAGTAAACCCTTGTAGCTGGCGAAATGAGAGAGAGAACTGATGAGGTGGTTTTTATATTAGGATATGGATTGAATTTTTAATTAGGTTAGAGGATAATTTTGAAATAAAATAGGTTTAAAAAGGAATTCCAAGATGGGTTTTCATCAAAACCTATATTTCATGTGGGTTTTTAAAACCATCATCTTTTGAGAATTAAAATGTTAGAAAATAATTCAATGTCCCTATCTCTTTTTTGATGATGGAATTTGACAAAATCCCAAGAATTCCAGAATTTCCTCTCATAAATGTTCTCTTCCCAAATGTCACCCTAATGCCTTAATTTTTTAAATAATTAAAGGCCATTCAACTTGACTTGAGCTCAAAGACTGCACTTTATCCAAAGAAGCTTAAAAATTTCATGCCATATCCAAACATTGACTAATAAAGAGATCACAAGAATCAAATTTTCAGATGAAAAAAATATTGTTCTCCATGAAATGAATGATTCAAGGAATCAATCGATAAAATGAAAAACTAGGCACATGAATACAAAGAAATTGGCTAATTAACTTTCTAGTTGATCATAGTAAAACCAAATGAAATGTAATGGGTATCACCAAAAGTTCCATATCACATGACATGAACGGTCAGGTGCAATTCAATTATAGTAAACCCTGCGTGACATTTCGAAATAATTCATTTTTTAATATAATTCTTAAAATATTTTTCGTTGGAAGAGAAATCAAGAATGATCTCCCCTTCTCTAATCAATAATAAAAGAAAGAGAAAATTTTAATTATTTATATAAAATAAAGTTGAGACAACCCGTCCTCTCTTCCTTGAGATTAGTGATCAAAAGCTTTTTAAGTGAATCCACCTCTAGATAAGCTCATGGAAAAATGTGGGATAGTAATATTGACCTAATGGCCCATAGATCTAATACATAAAATGTTATTTATTTTTTTCATGTACAAAATTTTTTCATTCATCGTTGAAAACCATCTTTTGCTTATAAAAGGAGGTCATTAAAATAGGAGGGAAAAAGAAAGTAAACATTTTGACCTCCTAAGATTTGAAAAACTTTAGTTAATTATTGATGGCATTTATCCCGAACTTTGATAGTGTTGACCCAATTACTGATTTTGATGAATAACAAAAACCACATGAGTATATTTCTTATATTACTAATAATTTTGATTTAAGTATTTTAGGAATTTAAATATGTATTTAATCAAAATTCAAGAAAAATTAAGTTTGAATCCATATCTAATGTCAATGTCAAGTTTTAGTCATTAGAGCCGACTCTAGAAGTATTAGAGCCGACTTCAGAGCGTATCAAACAGTTTGTCACTTTCGGCATAGATTAGAGCCAACTCCTGCAGAGATTAGAGCCGACTCTAATCGAAAGACAAAGAGTCACATTTCTGCATCCAATTAGAGCTTACTCTTGCAGGAAATTAGAGCCGACTCTAATAGTTATACAAAAACTGTGTTTTTCGAAGGTTCATTAGAGTGATTCCAGCATTCGCTAGAGTCGACTTCCGCATAAGAAGTATTGACCCCTCGAAAAGCCAGAGCCGACTCCACGACGAGCAAAAGTTTTCATTTTGAACAATCTGAATTAGAGCTGACTGTAGGTCTGGTTAGAGCCAACTCTAATGTGTTAGAAATGAATTTCAGAAGTATCAGAGATGACTCTAACGCTTATCTTTTCTTCAACAAACTTCAACAGCTATTTTCTCTTTCATGCTAAACACTTTCTCAAGTACTTTGAACGACTAGTTTTTATTTAAAAGTAAATTTAGAGGAGATTATAAAAGGAGAGCCATCTGACCATTTTGAGACGACGAAAAAGAAAAAGAAGAGAATTGAAAATAAAAAAGGATAGAGTCTAAGTTTGAATCCTTTTGTTCAAAATTAAGTTTAGAAAATCCAAAGCATTCAAAAGCCAACCTTGAAGGATTTCTATCAAATAAAAAGGAGAAGCAAAGAGTCCTAGTTCTTCAAAAGCCTCTACATCAATGATTCTTCTAAATTTTTAAGCCCAACTTAAGGAAGATCATTTTTGAGAAAAAGAAGAAAAGAAAAAAAAAGAAAAGCCCAACTTCAGAAATCTTCTAAATTAGGCTCTTCTATTTCTATCTTGATTATATTGTCTTATTTGCTCATTTGAAGAGCTTTATTATAGTTGTAACCATCTTTCTATTATTCTTGTTGATTGATTCAATCAGGGGGTTGAATCAAGGGAGGCAGTTTAGCTTTGTTCAAGCTAAAAAGCTTGGGATAGGTTTTGTGCTGGTAAAACTATGAAAATTGACTGGGTTCGTTGTGATTCTATTGTTAAAATGATAAGTTTGAGTTGTGAGCTTGCAAAATAACTCTGCTATAGTCAAGGTGATTATAGTATGGGCCCAAGAGTCCCTTGAAAGTGGATGTAGGTGTAGCTAACACCGAACCGCTATACATTTCTTATGTTTATCGTGCTTGTCTCTTTTTCTCTCTACTCTATCTTTATTCACTGCTTTGCATTCTTAGCACCACACTCATTGCATATATCCTTGTGCACTATTACTTTCTGAAATTATTTTTAAGTGCCTAAATTTTTTAAGAACCCAATTCACCCTCCCTCTTGGGTTGCTATCTGGCCAACAATTGGTATCAGAGCTAGTACTCATCCTTCCTTGATCTAACAATCAAGAGCTAAAGATTCAAATAGCAGCTCAAGCTGGTTCTTTTTTTCTGAGGGACAATCCACAAATCGTTCATATTTGTTTAATGGCATAAATTATTCATATTGGAAAGCTATAATGAGAATATTCATTCAAGCTTTAGACTATGATTTATGGAGTGTCATTATCAATGATCCTAGCACTCCCACACACTTAGTAGATGAATTCATTATTCCTAAGCCCGAAAGGGATTAAAATGAGAATGATAGAAAAATGGTCCAGCTCAATGCTAAGGCCATGAATGTCTTGTACTGCTCCTTAGATGCAAATGAATTCAATATAATATTTACTTGCATCTCAACCAAGGAGATATTGGATCGATTGAAAGTTATCCATGAGAGTACCAACCAGGTTAAAAAGTCCAAGATTAACATTTTTGTGCATAAATATGAACTCTTTAACATGGATTAGAATGAGTCCATCACTTGCATGTATACTAGATTTAGTGATATAGTGAATGGATTAAAAAGTATTGGAAAGACCTATACTAATTTTGAACTTGTTCGAAAAATTCTTAGGTCCCTTTCAAGAGCATGGAAAGCCAAAGTAACATCAATCTAAAAAGCCAAAGATCTCAATAATTTACCTTTGGAGGAGCTTCTTGGATCACTCAGGACCCATGAACTCACAATGAAGCAACATATTGCAGAAGACGTGAAGAAGAAAAGGATAATTGCATTAAAAGTTGTTGAAAAGGAGAAGAGCAGTAGTGAGAAAAGTGAAAATGATGAGGACACCACTCTTTTTGCAAAGAAGTTCAAGAAATTTATGCAAATAAGGAGGCCATTTTACAAAAGAAAATCTGATGAAAATGAAAGGAGATAAGGAGAAAGATAAAGAGAAGAAGAAAGATCCCGTGATATGCTATGAATGTAAGAAGTTCGAACATTACAAATCTGAATGTTCTTAACTCAAAAAGGGATATAGAAAGAAAAAGAAAGCGCATGTTGCAACTTGGAGTGATAGTGAGGAATCTTTCTTTGAAGATGAACAACAAGAAGTTGCCAACATATGTCTTATGGCCAATGAAGAAGAGGTAAGTTCTGAAAATTCTATTTATGATTTCACTTTTGATGAACTTTATGATGCTTTTAATGAATTACTTAGTGATTTTAAAGTCATGAAAATAAAGAACAAGGCTTTGAAAATTAAAAATCTAAATCTTCTAAAAAAGAAAGATGAATTTGCCATTGAATTTGAAAAGATAAAATCTGAAAAGCAAGATTTAGAAAAAGAGAAAAATATGATTTTTGCTAAAAATTAGAAATTTAAAAATAAAGTTAAAAAATATAAGAATATTATTGTCAAATTTATATATAGCTCAAAAATACTTAATTTGATTTTAAACAATTAAAGAGCTATTTTTGACAAAGCCGGTTTGGATTACAAACCAAATAAAAAATAAAAATTATTAACAATTTCTTTGTTAAGAAATCGGTTGAAAATGATATTTTCTATTTCTGTTGTGGTAAGAAGGGTCATAAATCCTATGTTTGCAATCATAAAATTTTTCATATAAATATTGGTTATAAAGGTAAGATGATTTGGGTTCCAAAAGGAACTATATTTACTGCTACTAATCATGAAGGATCCAAAAAGGCTTGGGTACCTAAACATAAGATGTGATTGTTTTGCAGGAGTATCTTGCAGCTAAAGAATTAAAAAGAAAATTGTATCTTGATAGCGATTGCTTAAGATACATGATGGATGACAAAGATCAATTCATCATCCTTGAAGCTAAAAGAAGTGGAGTGATGACCTTTGAAGATGATGGTCAAGGTCACATCATGGGTATTGATAAAATTCAGACCACTTCATTCACTTTCATTGAGAATATTTATATGTTGATGGTTTAAAACATAATTTGATTAGCATTAGCCAACTATGCATAAAGGCTTCAAAGTTTCTTTTCAGGTATCTATCTGCACTATATCTAATCTCATTAACAATAGCATTATCTTTGTTGGAAATAGAAATGAAAATGTATACTTAATTGACTTGGATAATTTATCTACAAGTAACCATTGCCTAATTGCTGATATTGCTAAGGTGAATGAGATTGGATGGCTATGATATCATAGATTAGGTCATGCAAGCATACACTTAATTTCAAAATTGCTTAGAATAGATTTGGTTAAAGGTCTTCCAAAATAGATTTTGAAAACAATAAAGTTTGTGATGCATGCCAATTTAAAAAATAAACTAAAAACTCTTTCAAATCCAAAAATATTATTTCAACTTATAGGCCACTCAAGCTACTACACATGGATCTTTTGGACCTACTAGAACCATCAGTCTCGAAAAAAAGAAATATGGTCTTATGATAGTAGATGATTACTCTAGATTCACTTGAGTACTATTTTTAGCTTATAAAGATGAAACTTTCTTGATATTTTTAAAATTCTTCAAGAAAGTCACAAATGAGAAAAATACTATCATAGTGTCTCTTAGAAGTGATCATGAGACTGAATTTAAAATTTATTTATTTGAAAACTTTTGTATTGAAAATGATATCCATCATAATTTTTCAGCACCTAGGATACCTCAACAAAATAAGATGGTAGAAAGAAAAAATAGAACTCTAGAAGATATGGCCCGTACTATGCTATGTGAAAGCCAACTCCCAAAATATTTTTGGGCAGAAGCTATAAACACAGCATATTACATTCTAAATAGAGCCTTGATTAGACTAATTCTTAAGAAAACTCCTTATAAACTATGGCATGATAGGAAACCCAATATTAGCTACTTTCATGCATTTGGTTGTAGATGTTTCATTCATAACAATGGAAAGGACAATCTAGAAAAGTTTGATGCTAAGTCAGATGAAGGCATATTCTTAGGGTATTCTACATCTATCAAGGCATATAGAGTATTCAATAAGAAGTATTTGATTGTAGAAGAGTCTATTCATGTAGTGTTTGATGAGTCTTTAGCATCAAGTTCTGAAAAGAAAGATGATGAGGAAGATACTAATATCCTTGGACAAGATTTTAAAAAATTGAATGTTGATGTATCTTCATATCATGAACCTAAAGCTAAAGATGATGACTCACCTAAGGATGATGATGTTGATACTCCTCGTAATGATACAGATCTACCTAAGGATTGGAGATATGCTTATGGTCATTCAAAGGACTTAATCATAGGTGATCCATCTCAAGGTGTAAGAACTAGATTATTCATAAGAAATATCAATAATCAACTTGCATTTATGTCTCATATAGAGCCCAAAATAATCGAGAAAGTTGAAAAGAATAATTATTGGATGTTAGCTATGCAAGAAGAATTGAATTAGTTCACTAAAAATAAGATATGGACCTTAGTTGATAGACCCAAAGATTATCCAGTTATAAAATTCAAATGGATATTTAGAAATAAGTTAGACGAAGATGGTACTGTTATTAGAAATAAGGCTAGATTAGTTGTAAAAAGATATAATCAGGAAGAATGTATCGATTTTGATGAAACCTTTGCACCAGTTGCTAGACTAGAAGCCATAAGGTTGTTACGTGCATTTGCATATTGCAGGAACATTAACTTATTTCAGATGAATGTAAAAAATATATTTTTAAATAGTTTTATAAATAAAAAAATTTATGTTGAGCAACCACCTAGTTTTGAAGATCATGAATTTTTAAATTATGTTTTTAAATTACACAAAGCACTTTATGATTTAAAATAGACACCTAGAGCTTGGTATGATAGACCTAGTAAATTTTGATTGAAAATAATTTTTCTAAAGGTAATATTGATAAAACCCTATTTTTGAAAAGAAAAGAAAAGAATTTATTAGTAGTATAAATTTATGTTGATGATATAGTATTTGGTGTTACTAACAATCTTCTTTGTCAAGATTTTACTAAGCTAATACAGAAAGAATTTGAAATAAGCATGATGGAAGAACTGAACTTCTTCCTTGGACTTCAAATCAAACAAGAAAAATAACAAAATTTTATTAATCAAACAAAATATATGAAGAAAATTCTTAAAAAGTTTGGAATGAAAATCATCAAATCTCTTGGCATACCAATGAGTCCTTCATGCAAACTCGACAAAGATGAAGATGGTAAGAAAGTAGATCAAAGACTTTATAGAGATATGATTGGTTATCTACTTTACTTAATAGCTAGTAGACCTTATATTATATTTGTTGTATGCTTATGTGCTAGATATCAATATGATCCTAGAGAATCTCACTTAATTATTGTAAAAAAAAATTTTAGATACTTAAGTGGAACAAAAAAATGTAGGATTATAGTATTCTAGAGACTCACCATTTGATTTGATTGCATATTCTGATTCTAATTTTGCTAGTTGTAAACTAGATAGAAAAAGCTGGTGCATGCCAATTCTTAGGCAGTAACTTAATCTCTTGGTTTAGCAAAAAATAAAATTCAGTTACATTATCGACTGCTGAAGATGAATATGTTGCAGCTGAAAGTTGTTGTGCTCAAATTCTTTAGATTAAGCGACAACTTGAAGATTATGACATCACACTTGATAAATTCTAATTAGATGCGACAATACTAGTGCAGTAAACCTCACCAAAAACCCAATTCAGTACTCTAGAACTAAACATATAGAAGTTAGATACCATTTTATTAGAGAACATGTTGCTAACAATAATGTTTATCTTGATTATGTGTGTACTGAAGAATAATTAGCTAACATATTTACAAAACCCTTAAGTAAAGAAAGATTTTGCTATCTTAGAGGAGAATTAAGTATCTGTGATCCATTGGAATGTATTTAAAATCCCTAAGAATGATTATCTAGATTTCAATCCATTTTCTTATATTTCTAAGAAAAACCATCTAGATGTTTGATTCCTTGATTTTTCATATTTTTAAGAAAAATTTATCAAGAGTTTGATCATGGCTTGATAAGTTTTAGATCTTTAAAACTCATATTCTTTCGCTAAAACTGTCATGGAGCGACTCTACTAGAGATGGAGTCAACTCTAAGGCCAGATAGTCCTCTGTTTGCTTATTAGAGCCGACTTTAATTATTACAAGAGCTGACTCTATTTCAAGCGCTGACTGTTGTATCGGCTTAGAGCTGACTCTACACTTTGCGGGAGTCGACTCTAAGTGGTCCCTAGTCACTTTTTCTAGGACAGAGTCGACAATTTTCTAAACCAAATCGACTCTAAATCGCTCTAACTTCCTTTCACTCCTCTCAAACTACCAAAAATCCTTGATTCTCAACCTCCTTTGATCTTCAATGGCTGGAAGTGTTGAGCATTAGCCATTGGAATCGCTGTCACCATCGGTAGATGATCCGCACATCGTCTGATAAGGTAGCCCTCTCCGAGAATGCCGTCGACTTCTTCTTTCTTCACTCTGGATGCCATTTCATCTCCACCCTCACATCAAATCGACTTCTTGGCTAAAAAGGCAATTACAATGGGAAGAAAGGTAGATTTTCACTTTCTTAACTTTGAAGGTTTTGAGATTGGAAGAATTTTGAGGAATATGGGATGGGAGAAAGTTTGTTCATTAGATATTCCCACCTACCTCACACTTATAAGAGAATTTTACAATAATGTCAGTAGAGGAGATGGCGGTTTAGTGAGTTATGTGAGAGGTACCCGAGTTCACATAACCTTTGAAATTTTGGAAAATATTTTAGAAATGCCTATTGTTGGAATGACTGCCATACATCCCTCTGATAGATGTGAAGCCTTATCAAGAATGTCGGGGAGAGAAGTTATATAATTTGAGAAAATTCTTTCCAATCAATTGAGTTTAGAATTGAAGCTTCTACATAATATTTGCAGTAGGATTTTGTTCCCCAAAACTATGAGATTTGAGTATGTGTCTGAAAGGGATGTTGCTATTATGGATTATGTATTGACTGGACATCCATTAAATTTGGCTAGGATGATGATTGAATATACGGTAGAGGCCGAGACAAAGAAAAGATCTACTCTACCCTATGGAATGGTATTAACTCTAGTTTTCAGAAGCCAAAGGGTAGATATTCTAGATAATGAGCCTCAAAAGAAATTAAGACGCACTGATTATTACAATATTTCTACTTTTTACTGCATGGGATTCAGAAAAATAAATGGTCAATGGTAAAGGAGGAGACAGAGTGATGTGACTAAGCCAATCAAAGGAGTAAGGGTTGACATTGAGGAGGTCTCCGGACCTTCAGCACCTACACATGGACCCTCTACCTCTGGACCATCTTTTCCTTCACCTGGACCGAGTTCTTTACTAGCACTAGCATCTACAACATCATCCTTTGCCTTTACAACAAAGAAATTAATGCAAATTAAAGAAGTGATGAAGTCTGCTTTGGCTGAGCAATAAGAAAGAATAAATGAGAGTATTCGGGATCAGTCTTTGAACTTCAAGTAATTGATTTATCTCTTGGAAGAAAAAGTTGAAAAGATTAAAAACTCAATCAATTCCTCTACTGAGAGCTTAAAGACTGAGTTGCAATATATCTTGGACAGAATTAAAGGTGTTGCAGAAGAATTAGATGTTTATGCAAAGTCTTCTGCAGAACTTCAAGTTAATATTCAGAAAGCCTTATCTCAGATTGAAGAGCTGATGAAGGAGTATTGCAAGACTCAAGTAGGAGGAATGAGAGAAATTTTAGCTGAATTGAAGAGACTTCTAAAAGTTTTATTGAAGTGAAAGATTCTTGCCTCTCTTGCTGAGCCAATCCAAGCCAATCGAATCCAATCTAATCCAATCCAACCCAACAGTCTATCTTAGTCTACTTTTAGAAATCTATATAGTATTCCTAGCATGTACTTAGGATTTCACTAGAAATTATGTCATGTTGTTGCTTTATATTTGACTTTACTTAGTTTGTATTTTACTTGATATGTACTTGCTTTTATGTAATCAATGAAAAGTTTGAAGTTTTTATGACAGATCTTAGAAATCTCTAAAATTATTATGCCATTATATGATATTTTATTCTAATTTAGTTAATTTGTATTTCATCCTGAGCAAGGACTACCCTATGCTTCCTTATTTTTTGTTGATGACAAAAAAGGAAGAGAGTTGCATATGCATATTGAAAATAGTATGCACATACATAGGAAGAGCAATTATTCAGGGAAAGATTATTTAATTTGAAGCTTATCTAATTTGAATGATTTGATTTAATAATTAAAATTGATTAATTTGGATAGTATGAATCATTAGATAAAATTTTGAATTCATAGAATAGTTGAGCTAAATATTTAGAATGAAATTGAAATTCTGCTTACTATCATTCTATTTGAAAAGTTATCTAACTTGAAGTTTATGCGTTAATTATATATGCATATACTCAGTGTTTTTATCATCATCAAAAAGGAGGAGATTGTTGATCCAATTATTGATTTTAATGAATAACAAAATCACATTAGTATATTTCTTATGTTACTATAATTTTGATTAAGTGTTTCAGAAATTTGAATGTTTATTTAATCAAAATTCAAGAAAAATAGAGCCGACTCCTGCAGAGATTAGAGCCGACTCTAATCGAAAGATAGAGAGTCTCATTTCTGTATCCAATTAGAGTAGGGAATTAGAGCTGACTCTAATAGTTATACAAAGACTATGTTTTTCAAAGGTTCATTGGAGCAGACTTTAGCATTCGCTATAGCCGACTCACGCACGGGAAGTGTCGACCTCTCGAAAAGCCAGAGCCGACTCCGCGATGAGCAAAAGTTTTCGTTTTGAATATCCCAAATTAGAGCCGACTCCAGGTCTGGTTATAGCCGACTCTAATCTGTCAGAAATGGATTTCAGAAGTGTTAGAGATGACTCCAACACTTATCTTTTCTTCAACAAACTTCAAAAGTTATTTTCTCTTTCGTGCTAAACACCTCCTTAAGTACTTTTAATGACTAGTTTTTATCTAAAAGTAAATTTAAAGGAGATTATAAAAAGAGAGCCATCAGACCATTTTGAGATGATGAAAAAGAAAAAAGAAGAGAATTGAAAATAAAAAAGGATAGAGTTCAAGTTTGAATCCTTTTGTTCGAAACTAAGTTTAGAGAAATCCAAAGCATTCAAAAGCTAACCTTGAAGGATTTCTATCAAATAAAAAGGAGAAGTAAAGAGCCCTAGTTCTTCAAAAGCCTCTACACCAACGATTCTTCCAAAGCTTCAAGCCCAACTTGAGGAAGATCATTTCTAAGAAAAAGAAGAAAAGCCCAACTCCAGAAATCTTCTAAATTAGGCTCTTCTATTTCTATCTTGATTATATTGTCTTATTTGCTCATTTGAGAAGCTTTATTACTGTTGTAACAATCTTTCTATTATTATTGTTGATTAATTCAATCAGGTGATTGTATCAAGGGAGGCAGTTTAGCCTTGTTCAAGCTAAAAAGCTTGGGATAAGTTTTGTGCTGATGAACCTATAAAAATTGGCTAGGTTCGTTGTGATCCCATTGTTAAAACAATAAATTTGAGTTGTGAGCTTGTAAAACAATTCTACTGTAGTTAGGGTGATTATAGTGTGGACCCAAGAGTTTCTTGGGAGTGGATGTAGGTGTAGCTAACATTGAATCACTATAAGTTTCTTGTATTTATCGTGCTTGTCTTTCTTTCTCTCTACTCTATCTTTATTCACTGCTTTGCATTCTTAGCACTACTCTCATTGCATATATCCTTGTGCACTATTACTTTCTGAAATTATTTTTAGGTGCCTAAATATTTTAAGAACCTAATTCACCCTCCCCTTTGGGTTGCCATCTAAGCCAACAAATGGGAGTACAGCTACTCTTCAAGGTTCCACAAGCCTGATAAATGACATGGTGAAGAATATTTTTGAAACCTTTTTTCATAGTTGAAAATAGACTACTTATAGATTTTGAAAATAGACTACTTATAGATTGAATATTAGTGTATCCATA
This sequence comes from Calamus simplicifolius, assembly GCA_900491605.1. Classification (NCBI taxonomy): domain Eukaryota; kingdom Viridiplantae; phylum Streptophyta; class Magnoliopsida; order Arecales; family Arecaceae; genus Calamus; species Calamus simplicifolius. The sequence goes on along the minus strand of UESW01004888.1, from coordinate 275,151 downwards.
TTTTTATATATTTTTGTTTGATGAATACAAATTGAATATATATATATATATATATATATATATATATATATATATATATAAAAGTTTATATTTATATCTATTTTAAATGAATATGGATTTAAATTGAATATTGAAAGAATATATATATATATATATATATAAGTTAGATGATTAAATTTTGTAACTAATGATCAAATATATTATTTAATAGCAAGTAAATTAAGTTAATACCATCCTGACATAATTACTTATTTTTCTTAAAAGTTTATAGGTGCTATTAAGATTAAAAGAATTAAAAGAAAAAAAAATTAAATATTTAGATATGGATTAAATGATTGTTTATCTATAATTTGATAGCGTAGATAACTATTTAGAAATTAATTGGATGCTTTTTTTCCCTATATATGGATAGTGATGATGCATGATCACCGGTCTTGAATGTCGAAAGAAGAGAGCTGCTTAATCCGTGGTCCCACGCCTGATCGGATGGCCTGCAAAAAGTTTCAAGACTGGAGGGATGCTCCGGTGGGGACCTCCGATGCTCAAGTCAGTAACCAGGGTCACAGCTGAAGGAAAGCTCAGACGAGCTCTTGAGAGAAAAAATGAGTCCTCAAAAGGAGGGAATCCCTTTTTGGGTATCAAGGTAGCGAGTGTATGAGTTTTCGTACCTTGTTCCTGAGTGGACTTATCCTTTTATATGGGGTTGACACCTGCACAACCACGTGGAGTTCCGTAAGAAAGGAATGTCCGCGAGGTTCATGGGGTTGCATGAATTTGGGCTGGTTGGTAGGTCTGTCCCATCGGAGAGAAAAAAATGGCGGTTGGTGAGTTACGTCCCATCAGTCAGTGGGACTGACAGGTAGTTAGGTTCAGTCCCATCAGTGGTGTGGCCAGTGGGTAGTTGGGCCTAGGGATGCCAGGCAGCGCGGGTCAGAAGGATGGCGGCGTGAAGAGCCAAGACCGTTCTGGGCGAGAGGGGTGTGAAAATTCAAAAATGATTGCTCTTTAGTGTGCTTTTAATAGTTTGGTGAGCTGGCGCATCGTCCCGAGGTAGTGTCGCTTCGAAAATCTTCCACAATCATGTGGTAGGTGGGAGCTGACGTTAGCGCCGGATGCCTCGAAGAGGAAGCCTATTGGGGGAATGGAAAAAGGTAAAGGTCATCATCGCCTCTCCATTTTCTATGCCCCGCGATTGGTCGGGGATCATGCTCCTCGGGGCGAATCGAGATGGCACGTCTCGAGCGCAGGTGAGATTTTTGGTGGACAGCTCGTAGCGCAATAGGAGAGTGTCATGTGGCGAGGCCTCGATTATCGTTGTCCAGAGATGGGGATATAAAAGCGCCCCAAGGGCTTGGGAAAAGCTTTTACATTGCCATCGCCTTCTTCCAGCTTTCCTTCTCCTGAATTCTTCTGCAACCTGAGCCCCTTTTTGTCTTCAAATTCTCTTTAATTTCCAGGTTAGTTTCATCTTTCATTTTCATCCATGGACCGCCGTGCCGTTAGGGAGGGTAAGAGGCCTATAGTAGAAACTTCCCATTCTAATAGTGAAGACCAAACCCCTTCAGTTAGCCAGATGCCCCGGTCGGTGGGTGGCGTTACCATCTGTGATCGACCAACGACAACCGGAACTCCGTCTTCCTCGGCCTCCCCTATTAGGGTAGTTCTCGTGTCCTCCCATCGTCCGGGACAACCTCCGGCGGTGAGTCTTGATCCAGCAGGTCCATCAGGAGTAGCCTCAACTGTGACCCCCGAAGATGTAGAGGCCATTAGGGCTAAGTACATGGTCCCCGGCTTCATTCATTTGTCCGTGCCGGGGCCCAAAGATAGAGTAACCTCCACCTACCCTGGTCGGGTCGCTCTGTATGAGGAATTTTTTCGATGCGGGCTGCGCCTTCCTCTCCATCCCTTTTTCCTGAACCTTTTAGATAGGTATAGGTTAGTGCCAGCGCAGTTGACTTCGAACTCGATTCGGATCATTTGCGCCTTTGTCATTCTTTGTTATTTCCAGGAGGCTCGGCCCGGGCTATCACTGTTCCGGGTTTTCTACAAGCTCCGCCGCCAAGGTGAGGGGGCCTGGTGGGCTTTCACCGCCAGGCCGGGTAGGGCCTTCCCCCTAGGTCTTTCGTCCAAGATTAGGGGATGGAAATCCCGCTTCTTTTTTGCCCATGTCGAGGGGGTGAGGACCGATTGGATGGAGCCAGACACCAGCTCCAATGATAATGCCACTGTGGGGGAGAGAGATAGAAACTCTTCACCCAATTGTCCAACTGCCAAATCCCTGGCTACAAGGAACTCCTGTTCGAGGAGAACCTGATAGAAGCCGAGTTGGCCCCGACAGTTGGTGAGCACGATGCCCGATTCCTTCTGTCTCGATCGGAAGATTGCTATACGCTGTTGCTAACATTCCTCATTTTTTCATACAGCGATGAAGTTCTCCGCCGGTGCGTTTGAAGCCACCTTGAAGCAAAAGAGGCCGGCAGTCGGGGAAACGTCAAGGTCGGCGAAGAAAGCTCGAAGGAAGGAGCGGGCCGAGCCAGCTCAAGCCGCTGAAGTCCCTAAGGCTCCAACGCCTGCAGAGGAGCCGACTGAGGAAGCGCCGGTTGGAGAAGTGGTCCCGAGGCCGGCCAGGACCGAGATAGAGGAAGGAGAGATTCTGGTCACCACCAAAGCCGCCATGGTGATTGTGGATCTTGAAGCGGAAGCCCCTGCCACCGCCGACGTGCCCAAGGCGGGGCAGGTTACAGTTGCCGTCAGCCCTCCAGCTGCCGCCGAGCCAGAGATGGAGAGTGTTCCCCCAACTGCCGGAGAAGGGGAGCTAGTCGCCAGAAGGTCCAGAGCTGGGACAGAGGCGACCGAGAAGTAGAGGGATGAGCCGGGGAGCTTATCCCAACAATCAGCGCGCCGCCCGACTCACCCTCGGGCTGAAGGGCCACAGGAGAAGATAGCACGGCCAGCACCCGTGCTCAGCTCAATGACAGACGCCGGGTGGGACGCCTATCTCTTGTCAAAGTTTCAGACTGCTGAGTCCGAGGAGGAGACGCGGGGGATGAGCCACTCCGCGCTCCTAGATATGGTGATGGTCTCCGTTGTCCAGGTAATCCTTTGAGTTCCTTTTATTTTTGGATGTCTCTTCCGATATCTCAGTCTTCTTGTGGTTAACATATTCCTCTGCTGCATATGGCCAATGGTGCAATCGCCCTACGTGAGGCGATGTCTCATTCCGCGTATGCGCTTATAAAGTCCATGGCACGGGCCGATAAGTACAAGAAGGAGAGCATGGCGTAGTCCCAGAGCCTTGCTCAACTTCATCAGGAGGCCAAGGCCCGGGAGGAGAACCTGGGCGGCCGAATAAGGGAGGCGAAATGCTAGGCCAAAGCCAAGAGTGGCAGGGCATCCGCAGCCGAGGCCAAATTGGAGCTGGTCTCGGATCGGTTGAAGGCCGCTGCGGCACAGAATGAAGAGCTGGTCCGCCAGCTTCAATGCGCCGAGGAGGAGGCCAGGGCGGTGCGAAATGAGGCCCGGGATGCTGCGGAGAGAGTAGCCACCGCGGAGAAGGCGGCAGTTGAGGCAGGCCACGAGAAGGCTAGGGCTGTGGCCTACGCAAACGAGGCCAATGCACGAGCCGAAGAAGCCGAGGGCCGAGCCAGGGAAGCCGGGCGCAAGCCCAGGAGGCCAAGGCCAGGGCACAACGAGCCGAGGCCGAGGCGGGGCAGGCCATCTCCAGCTACAAGTCCTCGCCGGAGTTCGGGAAGGAGGTCCTCGAAGCCAATCTCGATGCCTATGTCAAGGGCTTTGACATGTGCAAAACTAAGGTGTCCACGGCTCTCAAAATCGACATCGCCGAGCTCAAGGGAATCCGCCCCAGGGAATATGATGAGGAGTCGACGGGGGAAGAGGACGACGAGGGAGAGCCAGGCCCAAGCGAGCCCTGAAGAGTTGCTGTTTCTTTTTCCTTTTCCTTTTTGTAACCAGCCTCAGGCCAAATTTTGTACTTCATTTTCATTATCAATGAAGAAAAGCTTTTTATGAAGACTCTTTTGTACTTTGTCTTGCCTGTTTATTCTTTCCTTTGGGCCGAACATTTCGTTGTGCGACTAACAATAAGATGGGCCCCATACCTATTGATGAGAGGGGACCTTTCTTCTGAGGTGCTCCTTAACTCTGAGTGTTGCGCATGTTGACAATGATGTGCCGAACCGTTGCATCAGGTTGGCTAATGTTGAGACGCATCTTCGAGGTATAAGCCGGCCACGTAGGAGGTTACTTAAGATGCCTTGAGCTGTCGCAGACCGTTTGAAGAAGAATTCGTGTGTGCTCAAATCTTCTAGGGACTTGAAACGATCCGAGGGCAACTTAGCGCCGAGATCGCTTGAGAGCGCCGAGGGCCGAGTGGGGTTTGACCGGGGAAGGTCTGGGCTAACTCAGCCGACCTTGGAGATGTCAGGCCGAGTGGGACCGACCAGGGGTGGTCGGGGCCAACTCGGCATACTTGGAGACCATAAGGGTCGGCAAGCTCTTTTAGAACCATCTTGGGGGTTTTTGCCGTCCGAGGGGCGATTCGGCGGGTACGAAGCCTTTAGGGTCTCAACCGACTTAGGGCACCTCCGTACTGGGGTCGAGTGTGTCATGTAGGCTGCGATGCCGGCGAGCTCCTTTAGAACCATCTCGGAGGTTTGTGTGCCGCCCGAGGGGCAACTCGGCGGGTATGGAGCCTTTAGGGTCTTAACTGCCTTGGGGGCACCTTCGTGCCGAGGCCGAGTGGTATCCCATAGGCTGCGATGCCGGCGAGCTCCTTTAGAACCACCTCGGGGATTTGTGTGCCGTCCGAGGGGCGACTCGGCGGGTACGGAGCCTTTAGGGTCTTAACCGCCTCGGGGGCACCTCCATGCCGGGGCGAGTGGTGTCCTGTAGGTTGCGATGCCGGCAAGCTCCTTTAGAACCACCTCAGGGGTTTATGTGCTGCCCGAGGGGCGACTCAGCGGATACAGAGCCTTTAGGGTCTTAATCGCCTCGGGGGCACCTCCGTGCGGGGCTGAGTGGTGTTCCGTAGGCCGCGATGCCGACGAGCTCCTTTAGAACCATCTCGGGGGTTTGTGTGCTGCCCGAGGAGCGACTCGGCGGGTATGGAACCTTTAGGGTCTTAACCGCCTCGGGGGCACCTCCATGCCGGGGTCGAGTGGTGTCCCGTAGGCCGCAATGCCGACGAGCTCCTTTAGAACCATCTCGGGGGTTTATGTGTCGTCCGAGGGGGACTCGGTGCGTATGGAGCCTTTAGGGTCTTAACCGCTTCGGAGGCAGCTCCGTGCCGAGGCCGAATGGTGTCTCGTAGGCCGTGATGCCAGCGAGCTCCTTTAGAACCACCTCGGGGGTTTGTGTACCGCCCGAGGGGCGACTCGGCGGGTACAGAGCCTTTAGGGTCTTAACCACCTCGAGAGCACCTTCGTGCCGGGGCCGAGTGGTATCCCATAGGCCGCGATGCCGGTGAGCTCCTTTAGAACCACCTCGGGGGTTTGTGTACCGCCCGAGGGGTGACTCGGCGGGTACGTAGCCTTTAGGGTCTTAACCGCCTCGGGGGCACCTCCGTGCCGGGGCCGAGTGGTGTCCCATAGGCCGCATGCCGGTGAGCTCCTTTAGAACCATCTCGGGGGTTTGTGTGCTGCCCGAGGGGCGACTCGGCGGTATGGAGCCTTTATGGTCTTAATCGCCTCGGGGGAACCTCCGTGCTGGGGCCAAGTGGTGTCCCGTAGGCCGCGATGCCGGCGAGCTCCTTTAGAACCACCTCGGGGGTTTGTGTGCCGCCCGAGGGGCGACTCGGCGGGTACAAGCCTTTAGGGTCTTAATCATCTCGGGGGCACCTTCGTGCCGGGGCCGAGTGGTGTCCTGTAGGCCGCAATGTCGGCGAGATCCTTTAGAACAACATCGGGGGTTTGTGTGCCACCCGAGGGGTGACTCGATGGGTACGGAGCCTTTAGGGTCTTAACCGCCTTGGTGGCACCTCCGTGCTGGGGCCAAGTGGTGTCCCGTAGGCCGCGATGCCGGCAAGCTTCTTTTGTGAGATCTGGTCCTTGAATGCAAGGGAGAGCAGGCTGTGGCATTGGAAGGGACTCTTTTATTGCTCATATTCTGGGGGATACATCATTGATAATATCGGCGAGATTATCCGCGTTCCAGGTACGCGGAATGGGTTGTCCGTTGAGCTCTTCTAGTCTGTATGCCCCCCGGTGGAGTGTCTCGGCGATACGATAAGGACCCTCCTAGTTGGGGGATAGTTTGCCCCTCTCCGTAGGCTTAGATACCTCAGCCTTTCTTAAAACCAGATCTCCGTGGCGAAAGACCTTAGGACGAACTCGGACGTTGTAATACTTGGCTGCCCGTTGATGGAAAATCGCCATACGCAGCCTTGCCCGGTCATGTGCTTCATCGATAAAGTCCAGGTTGGCTCGTATCAATGTGGAATTGTCTTCCTCGTTGAAGGACTCCACGCGCGGACTGGGCAGTCCGATCTCAACAGGGATGACGGCTTCGGATCCGAAGACGAGATTGAAGGGAGTCTCGCCCGTCGGGGCTCTGGGGGTTGTGTGGTAAGCCCATATCACGCTGGGGAGCTCCTCCACCCATCGACCCTTTGATCCATCTAGCCGAGTCCTGAGTCCTCTGAGAATGGTGTGGTTCATAACCTCGGCCTTCCCGTTGGTTTGGGGGTGACCGACAGAGGTGAATCGATGGTGAATGCCTAGCTCGCCACAGAAAGTCTTGAATGCTTCATTGTTGAACTGGCGACCATTGTCCATGATGAGGGTGTGAGGTAGGCCAAAGTGGCATATGATCGACTTCCAGAAGAAGGCTTTGACCTTACCTTCGGTGATCTTAGCCAATGCCTCAACCTCGACCCACTTGGTGAAGTAGTTGATGGCTACTAGCAAGAATCTCACTGTCCCGAGGCTGGGGGGAATGGCCCGAGGATGTCCATTCTCCACTGAGCGAAGGGCCAGGGGGCCGAGAGCGGGCTTAGCGGGGTGGACGGCTGATGTTGGATGTGCGCGTGGCGCTGGCAACCATCGCACTTCTGAACTAACTTGGCAGCATCCTCCCTCATAGTGAGCCAGAAGTATCCCTGACGAAGGGCCTTCTGGACTAGGGACCTGCCCCCAGGTGATTTTCACATATGCCTTCATGGATTTCTCTGAGAATGTAGTCGGCGTCGGCGGGTCCTACACATTTAAGCAGGGGGTAGGAGAACGACCTCCTGTATAGACGCCCGTCTAAGAGGACAAATTTTGAAGCCCTCGCTTGAGCAGGTTGGCTTCATTGTGGTCATCAGAGAGGGTGCCATCAGTGAGATAGCGGACGTAGGCATCCATCCATGTAGGCTCTTGGGTGAGCGAGAGGACTTCCTCGCCATCTTCTATGCTGGGCCTTTCTAGGTACTCGACGTAGGCATCCCTTGCGATGCCGTCGGCAGTGGTAGCCAGGTGGGAAAGGATGTCGGCCTTGGCGTTCTCACTTCGGGGAATGTAACTGATGCTGAAATAAGCTAACGGGGAGACCAAGAGCTGAACCTTGCCTAGGTATTGAGTCATAGTGGGGTCACGCGCCTTGTACTCCTTGTTGATTTGTCCGGAGACGAGTTGCGAGTCAGTGAAAGCTCTGAGACGCCTTATTCCCAACTCCTGGGCTTGCCTTAATCCTGCTAGCAAGGCCTCATACTCGGCCTGGTTGTTGGTGGCTTTGAATAGAAACCGCAGGGCGCATTCTGCTCTCTCTCCACCCGGTCCGGTGAGAATGAGACCGGCGCCGCCTCCCTGAGAGTTTGACACACCGTCTACATGGAGGATCCAGGTTTCTCCATCGCTGCTTGGCCCGGGCTCATGTTGCTCCACGGAAACCTTCCTGGTCTCCTCATCCGTCCAAGTGCACTCGACTAAGAAATCGGCCAGGACTTGGGACTTCAAGGCCGGCTGCGCTTGGAAGGAGAGGTCAAATTCTCCTAGCTTGATGGCCCACTTGGCGAGTCAGCCTGAGGTGTCCGGACGGGTCAGGATGGCTCGGAGAGGCTGGTCTGTGAGCACCACAATAGGATGGGTTTGGAAATATGGGCAGAGACCTGGGCGGAGACGATCAGGGTGAAAATGATTTTGTCTGTTTTGGAGTATCTGACCTCTACATCATGAAGCACCTTGCTCACATAATAAACAGGCCTTTGGGTCTCTTCAACATCGAGACACACCAAGACTGAGCTAACGGCCTCCGAAGAAGCAGCTAGGTAGAGGAAGAGACTTTCCCCGTCTCTTGGCTTAGACAGGAGCGACGGAGAAGACAAAAACACTTTCAGCCCGTCAAAGCTTTCTGGCAGTCGTCCATCCACTCGAAGCTGTTTACTTTTCGCAGGGCCTTGAAGAAGGGCAAGCATTTCTCTACTGATTTGGAGAGGAAACGACTTAGAGCGCCACCCTCCCCGTTAGCTGCTATACTTCCTTCTTGCTGGATGGTGGCCTCATGTCGAGGATGGCGCTGATCTTCTCTGGGTTTGCCTCGATCCCTCGCTGAGTCACTATAAAACCTAGAAACTTTCCTGCCGTGACCCCGAAGGCACATTTCTTGGGGTTCAGCTTGACCTGGAAGCGGCGGAGGTTGTTGAAGGTTTCTTCTAGATCGGAGACAAGATCAGAAGCACGAATGCTCTTGGTCAGCATGTCATCCACGTAGACTTCCATGTTTCAGCCTAACTGATCCTGAAACACCATGTTCATCAATCTTTGATAGGTTGCCCCCGCGTTCTTAAGACCGAAGGGCATCACTTTGTAGCAATAAATCCCCTTTTCTGTCACAAAGGATGTTTGCTCTTCGTTGTTGGGGTCCATCCTTATTTGATTATATCCGAAGAAGGCATCCATGAAACTGAGGAGCTCGTGATTGGAAGTGAAATCTACAGCTGGTCTATCCTTGGCAGGGGGAAACTGTCTTTCGGATATGCCTTGTTGAGGTCGGTGAAGTCGATGCAAATTCTCCAGCTCCCGTTTGCCTTTCGTACCATGACCACATTAGCCAACCAGCTAGGGTAATGCGCCTCTCGGATGTGGCTGGCATTGAGCAGTTTGTTAACCTCCTCATCGATGGCCTTTTTCGCTCGGGAGAGAAGCTCCTATTCCTCTGGCGGATTGGACTGTGCTTCGGATCGATGTTGAGCTTGTGGGTGATTACTTATGGAGGAATGCTGGGCATGTCAGACGCTGACCAAGCAAAAACGTTTGAGTTGGCCCACAGGAAAGTTAGGAGGCGATCGATCCTCCGGGAGGAGGAGTCCGCCGATGCGCACGGTCTTCGCCGGATCGTCCCCGAGGGAAATGGTCAGGAGGTGCTCGGCCGGCTCCCCTCTCCTGCCGGACTCCCTGAGGTCAGGTGCTTCTGGGACCGGCTCGGCCTCCAAGGGGCTTGACGCCATGTGATAGCAGGGCAAAACTAAGCCGATCTCACCTTTCATCTCCCCAACTCCTCCGCTAGTAGGGAACTGCACCAACAGGCGCTGGGTGGAGATAACCGCATCCAATAGATTTAAGCTTGGGCCCGAGAATGGCGTTGTATGCCAAGGGGACCCGTACAACCAGGAACTTCATGATCACCGTGCTTTGGCATGGCGGTATTCCGGCTGTCACAGGCAAGGGTATCTCACCCTTAACCCTTACTGAATCCCCGGTGAATCCGACCAAAGGGGTTGCCATAGGCTGAAGAGAGTCTAGAGACAATCCCATCCGAACAAAAGCGTCATAAGTAAGGATGTCAGCTGAGCTGCCACTATCAACCAATATCCTTTTTACAGGGTGCTTGCGATCGTCATGGAGACGGCGATGCCTTCATTGTTTACATTCTCAATGTTTGCCGATCCCCCCCCCAAGAACTACATTACCCGGCGCCTCCTCCCCTCTCGATCGCTTAGATGCGGAAGCCGCTCCCCAGGACACCATTCCAACTGTCCGCTCTGTGGGGGTGTTGTCGACAGCGGCCTGAGTGGGTGGGGGTCCCATGAGTGCTGGCAGCGGTTGCGGCGCCTTCTGAACATACTTGCCGAGGTAGCCCTGCTGGATGGGCTCCTCGATGGCTCGCTTCAGGCTGAAGCAGCTGTCGGTGTCGTTGTCGTAATCCCGATGGAATCGACAGTAACGGCTCTTGTCGCGAGAAAGACCTTTCTTCATAGGAGGAGGACGCTGGAGATAAGGCTCGCCCTCGATTTCCATCAGGATGTGAAATCGAGGAGCGAGAAGAGGCGTGAGCTTGCTCTCATCGGGGATGGGGCTTCGACGCTTGTTGTCGGATCGGCGAGGTGGGTCAGACCGCTGGCGATGAGGGGGCCCGTTCGGCTCGGGGCAAGCAGGCTTGCGGCTGGAGCTCCTTGATGATTTCCGGCGGGTGAGGTCGGCCTCATCCGTGCGGATGTACTTCTGGGCCCGAAGGAGAAGGTTGGAATAGGAACTCGGGGGTTTCTTGTCCAGAGAGAAGGTGAAGCGGGACGGGAGGAGTCCCCGCTTCAGCATCAGTGTTGCCACCACATCGTCGAGGTGGTAAACTTCAAGGAAGGCGGTCTTGAACCGGGACACGAAGTCCCGCAGCGATTCCCCCTCCTTCTGACGCACGGAGAAGAGGCTATCCGCGACCCTTGGGATCCACCGGCAAGCATCAAAATGTGCCAGAAAGGCCCTTTCTAGCTCTCGAAAAGAGTCGATGCTGAGAGGGGACAGGCACGAGCGGCTTTCCATAGAGTGGCAGGGAAAGCCTTGCAGAGAAAGGCGTCTGAGGCAACCTGGACTTGCATCATGGATTTGTAGCTCTTGAGATGGTCGAAAGGATCCGTCGTACCATCGTACGGATCTATCTAAGGGAATCGGAATCTAAAGGGGACAGGCTCCTCTAGTATTCGGCGAGTATAAGGAGGACTGGTGTCATATTCCTCTTTCGGTTGATTATTGATCTTCCTGGCGAGCTCGTCTAGTCGCCAGTTGTACTCGTCCAGGCGCTCCTCCGCCTTATGGCTGATCATCGGGGCCCTCCAAGGTAGCTTGGAGGATGAAGAAGAGGAAGACGAAGAAGAAGGAGAAGGACGCGGAAGGTGGGATTTTCGCTTTGATTCCTCCTGGTAGTGCGGCTCTGGAGGAAACTTGCTCAAGCCACAATCTGGAGATCGCGGCCGCTTGGGGGGCTCACGACGAGGCTTCCTTGGAGAATCCCAGCGACGACCAGCCTCTCGCTGAGGAGAACCTCCCCTCGCAGACTGCTGGCTAGCAGGGGGAGCGGTTTGATGCTGGGTGGCCATGGACTGCTGCTGCTGAAGTCCGTGGACTATGGCGGTGAGGGTCTGAACTTGCCGAGTGAGAGTTGCCAGCTGCTCTGCAGCCGGGCAGCCGCTTCCGGTTGAGGGGAAATAACGGAAGGATCAGCGGCAGGGAGGTTGGTCTCCTGCTACTTAGCCGGGGGAAGATGCCCCCAGGGATGACTGACTGAGGCATCCTGAGCTCGTGTCATCACCATTGTTGGGAGAGAGAGAAAGAGAAGTATACTGTAGGGTTTGGGTCTTCTTTGCTTGCCTTCCCCTACTTGGCGCGCCAATCTGATGACGCCTGATCACAGGTCTTGAACGTCGGGAGAAGAGAGTTGCTTAATCCGCGGTCCCACGCCTGATCGGATGGCCTGTAAAAAGTTCCAAGACCGGAGGGATGCTCCGGTGGGGACCCTCCGACGCTCAAGTCAGTAACCAGAGTCACAGCTGAGGGAGAGCTCAGACGAGCTCTGGGGAGAAAAAAATGAGTTCTCAAAAAGGGGGGAATCCCTTTTTGGGTATCAGGGTAGCGAGTGTATGAGTTTTCGTACATTGTTCCTGAGTGGACTTACCCTTTTATAGGGGGTTGACACCTGCACAACCACGTGGAGTTCCGTAAGAAAGGAATGTTCGCGGGGTTCATGGGGTTGCGTGAATTTGGGCTGGTTGGTGGGTCTTGTCCCATCGGAGAGGAAAAACGACGGTTGGTGAGCTACGTCCCATCAGTCAGTGGGACTGACAGGTAGTTAGGCCCAGTCCCATCAGTGGCTAGTGGGTAGTTAGGCTTAGGGATGCCAGGCGGCGCGGGTCAGAAGGACGGCGGCATGAACAGCCAGGACCGTTCTGAGGCCGACTTGAAGATGTTGGGACGGAGCCGACCAGGGAAGGTCGGAGCCGACTTGACCGACTTGAAGATGCCAGGGCCGAGCGGAGCCGATCAGGGAAGGTCGGGGCCGACTTGGCCGACTTGAAAATGTCGAGGCGGGACTGCCTTAAGATTTTGATTTTACCATAATTGCTCTCGTAGCTACATCAGCCATATCAGTTAGATTTGGATAAAAAATAGATATAAATAGTTGTTATCTTATCCACTTCCATCCTCTCTAGTTTCATGAGATTATTTGGGGAATTAAAGTGTTAATTTTGGGAATGAAGTAAAAGTCCAGCTCGCGGATGGTCAGTGGCTGCCATGCATGCCTTTCCAGCTGTTTTTACTCTTTTTCAAAACCTTATCCGTGGAATATTAATGTCAGTCTCTATCTTCAGCGTGTGTTTGCTTTGAAATATAGCAAAAATAAGATCTCAAAGCACTCATGCTCTAATCTAATACATTATAAAAACAAAGTTAACAAACCAATATTTATTTTATTTAAACATATTTATTTATTTTAATGGAAAGTTAGAATGACCTTTTCAAATAAAAAACCTGTAAAATATTTGTTTCAAAAAATAATTATTCCTATTTCACTTATTTTTTATTTTGATATCAAATATACTAAGGCGAAACTCAAAAAAGGCTGCAAGAAATTAACTTAAAAGGTTTAAAATGAATGTTTATGTCTATTAATAATAAAAGTTTATTGATATTTAATCAATGATATTATTACGTGACTCTTAACACTTTCTGTCATTCTTTGCAATGGTCAACGATCTTTACAACATTTCTTTTTTTTTAAAAAGTCGGAGTGGATAAGGACCGTTTTTTTTAACGTGCGTCGATGCTTAGCACCTCCTAATAGTAATCCGTGTATTTTAAGAAACATAATCCATAAAATAAAATTCTTGGGAATATCCACAATAAAATAATAAAAGTTACCAGTTTTCATCCCAAATACCCCATGTTCATATCCCTGAACAACATTTTACTCCCTTCCAGAAAATATCAATCCATTTAATTTAGTTCATGGTAAGAGTAACGAAAGATTATACGGTGTCATCCCAGAATATCCCACGTTGATATATAAATAGCCAAATTTACTACAAAAAGTTAATTCATTTAAGAAAATTAAAAAAAAAAAAAAAAGCCAACCAATTCTCAACCCATAAGACCCTTGTTCATATGTATAAATAACCGGTTTTACTCCTTATCGGTTGTCCTCTCTCTTTTTGCTTCCTTCTCTCCCTCCGATCGTTTCCCATTGTCTTCAAAGCTAAGTGTTTCTCTCGCTCTCTCTCTCTCCCTCTGCCTTCCTTTTTTTTTTTCGTTTCTTTTTGGGGTAATTAGGGAGATTCTGGTCGTTTAGGTTGATTTTTTGTGGTAGATTCCTTTCTCGGGAGAGAAATCCATTTCAAAAGTTGTTTTTTTGTATTCTGATTCGCCTGATTCTGGGATTTTTGTGGCATCTCTTACGGTTGTTATCTTGCCCTAGAAAGCGGCTCCCTGTTCCAAAATCTGATCTTTTTGACGGGATCTGTGACAAAGATTGGATTTTTTTTTTTTGGCTGATTTCTGGGTGTTCTGGAGGTTTTTGCATCGTTTGGCCGCAATCTCTTTTGGGAAACAAAGCCCTGTTCCAAAATCCAATATCTTTTAAGGTGGGTTTGGTCTCTTTGTTGGATCTTTCGGTCGGTACAAAATCCTGTTCCAAAATCTCTTCTTCTTCCAGGGTCCTCCGGGCGAATTCCACGTTACAACGCTTGTTCCAAGTTGTAGCCTTTGAGCGCCCTTCTTGCCGTTTTGATCTTAAATTTCCATCTCGTGTGGGCTCGAATCCGGCGTTCCATCAATCTTTTCAGCTCCAACAATCTTCCACCAAAACCTACGGACCTTTCTCCTCTTTGTAGTCCATCTCGCTCGCTGATTGCCCTGGATATCCCCATTCATGATATCGATGATCTCGTGCCGAATTCCATCAAACCCCTTTCTCTTTCCTTTATGAGCTTCGCCCCTCACCTCCGCCGCATTTGCTTCCTCCACTCCTTCTCTGTGATGTTCCTCTACCATTTCTACGTGATCTCATGAGCTAAATATCTCATCTTGGTCACCTCCATCAATATAGACTCCGAATTCTCGTTTGATTTTGATTCCGGCATACCCTGTGACTGAAAGGCTAAGTAGAATAAGATGTCGTCGGCCCCGGCTCCGGCCTCCCAGAGTTCCAGCTCCGGCGAGGATGCGCAGCTCGTAATGGATCAGAAGAAGAGGAAGAGGATGCTCTCCAACCGGGAGTCGGCGAGGAGGTGTCGGATAAGGAAGCAGCAGCACCTCGATGACTTGGTGAAGCAAGTAGCTCAGCTGAAGGAGGAGAACAGCCAGATCTTGATGCAGGTCAATCCGATCACCCAGCGATATCTGAGCCTGGAGTCAGAGAACGCAATCCTGAGGACACAAGTCATGGAACTGACCGAGAGACTGCGATCTCTGAATTCGATCCTCCACCTTGTGGAGGAGTTCAGTGGGACGACCATGGATATACCCGAGATTCCGGACCCCCTCCTCAAGCCATTGCAGCTCCCTCTCCCGGCCCGGACGATGCTGGCCTCGGCCAACATGTTCCAGTGCTGAAGGTTCAGTTGATCTTGTGAGCTGTTAGTCCAGGTGTTTGCTGCTTGATCCTTTGTTACTTGCCATTGTCAAATAGGATTTCTCTGAAGTAGTTTTTTTTGCTCTGGTGTTCCAATTAGTATGTATAGATGTTTCTATAGAATGTGGATGTAAGAGCTTACTTACCTTCTATTTCATTGATGTTCTTGTTGATTGGTGTGAAGACTTTGGTCATGTTGGATGCTATCATAGTTTGTGTCGTGTGATGGTGTGCATTTGGAGGAGTTAGATATTTTGTAGGTGAATATGGTTGTAAATTTGCCTGGAATCAAAACTTATATGAATGGGGACACTAGGATGATAACAATGCATGCTATTTAAAATGCTGTTTTTCTTGAATTCTTTTTTTTTTTTTTTTTGTGTGTTATGTTGGTGGGATGTGGTTGAATTTTCCTGGAATCAATATTTATATGAATGGGAACATTAAGAAGATAATAATAATACATTATATTTAAGATGCTGTTTTCCTTAATTTCTATGGTTCAAGGCAGTGGAATATATACTACTCTTGTAATCTTTTTTATGAGATTCTATGTTCTTGTTTATTCCAAATGGAGTCATTTGGTTGGGTTTGGTGTGGTAAGAGCTCCATCCATTTGGGATGAATATGATGTTTCAACAACATGACCATGACCATGGAAGTAAAATGAGCTGAGGAAGGAGAGGATGAGGTTGGCCATGTAATGATGTTGATGCCAATGAGCTCACAAATTCAGATTAGGTATGCTGATTAATTTTTTATGAGATGTCTCTAGATCTGAGCTCTAATGCGTCTTTGTCCCCTAGCTGGTCCTCACTATTGATTAATTTTATGTGGCCTTTGTGGTGGTGCTCTGACACCTGTCATCAGAGATGGGATGGATATTTATTTATTTATTTTAATATATATATATATTTTTTGATATAAACGGATGATCATACTAGTCGAGTGTGAGCCAATCTAGATACATCATATAGTATTTGCTTTAATACAATGGGACAGAGTCATCATGTTTTCAGACCCAAAATCTGGAATGATAGGCGACAGAGGCCGCAACCCAATCAGCTGCCGCATTAGCTTTTCGTAGACATGCTGAATCTAGACTCAATGAACCTTCCAAAGATAGCCCAAATATCATGAGTAAATGGTTGGTAGGAATGTGATCACAAAAATCATACCGATCCCAACGGATGACCGTAGTGGAATTGTCCTCTATAAGAAGGCAGTGGGCATGGAGGATGCGGGTTGCGTATGAAATACATGCCCAGGCTGTATAAAGCTCTGCCAGAGGGACTGAAAAGTCAAGGAGGCCAAAGCCACCAGTCGCCAGAAACACTCCATCAGTCCCATGAATAATAAAAGCTGAGCCTGCACTTCTTCCCCGAACACTCCCATCAAAATTAATTTTGACAAACCCTAAAGGGAAGGCTTCCAAGCTATGAAGACCATGTGTCGGTTCGCTGCCGAGGTAGCAGAAGAGCCCCAGTGGCCAAAGCTGTCAGAATCAAAAGTAGACTCATGAAGAGCGCATTTTTCAGAAAGGAGATAGCTTTCCTCACAACCCTTCGAGGAGATACAGCCTCATCAGTGAAAATTAGCAGGTTACGCGATAGCCAAATCTGGTAGGCTATGCCAGCCTAGATACGCCCTTCTGTTGAAATCTCCTTCGAATGTCACTCAAAAAATCAGTCCTTCGAGAGTGTCAGTACTCTCTCTAGGATGGTAATTGGTCATCCGCCAAATCTGACTCACTCTAGGACAACTGAAAATGGCATGATCAACGATCTCCTCTTTCTGTCCACATACCGGGTAGGTAGCCTAAATGGGCATTCCTCTTTCAACAAGCAAGAAACAGGTGGGAAGGCAATTCTAGCTAGCTTCCAGATAAAAGTTGAATCCTGGGATGAATAGGCAATCTCCATATCCACGCTGCATTCATCGAACGCTCGGACTGTGGCCTATAAATCTTCATCAGATCTCTGGTAGGTGCACTAGAGAGACATGATCTCTTTCATAATCTGGTATCAGATGAATGCCCCGGTATGAGCGGAATAGAGAGAACCCTGCGAGCTAACTCCACCCCAAAGAACTGAGACACCGTGGGCAAGTGCTAGGAAGTGTGATCCTGAGAGATCAACTCTGTAACTCTCATGCTGCTAGGAACATCCATGTTGATAAAGGTAGGCCAGAGAGAAAGGGGGAGCTCAGCAATCACGTATCCTGAATAACATTAATCAAGGATCCGTCACCAATCATCCACAAGATGTTATTCAAGATTAATAAAGCATATCGGCAGACCTCCTTGCAGAAAGAAGAGAATCCATGGAAAGGCTGAAAGTCTGAAAAGGGAGTCCAAGCCCCATAATGGGCCCGCATAAAAGAGCTTCAGAAGCAATGCGGATCCAATAGGAATCGCGTAGCATATCTAGCCATCAGCACATCTCTTCTGACTATCAGAGACTGTATCCCAAGGTCACCTTCAGAGATAGGCAAACAAACAGTGTCCCACACCAGCAGATTTATCAGTGCTAGTTTCTTTTCTCAAAAATTCAATATGAATGATTTGGCAAAATTATGCTTGTGGCTCAAATGATAAAATTTCACCGTGGACTTGGTCTGAGGAGTCTGGGATGCTAAAAGCCCTGCTAGGAGAGGGATCTATTTTGGTGACAACCCCATGGTTGTAAACATAGGCAGAAGATTCTCTGAGTTATTTGTATATCTACTCAGTTGCTTGGGAAACAGGGAACAAGAATTGAAAATGACTAGGTGATAGCCTGAGGTATGCCTCAGTTTGCATGTTTAAAATTTGTTCCTTCACCTGGCTTAGTTAAATAGAAAGATTGGTGTTTCTGATTATTATTACTGAATAAAATAATGATCTACTAACTGATTGAATATAACATATCCAATAAAAAATATTCAAATTTGTTTCTCAGGGCCTGTGTCGCAACACCCGATCCGAGACCTAATCCTAGGATAATTATGGCATAACTGCATGCTCCTAAAGCAAATCTTAAGAGCACGCAATGCCTTTGAAATCTCAATATATATTAAAGATAAATCACGATAATATCAATGAAAGCTAAATCTTATATATCTTAAAATGCTGTCACAATGTTAACAAACTAGTATATAAAAGTTTCTAAGTATCATCCTCTAAGTTCATATCAGAGTAGCTACATCAATCAAATAAAATTTAAGTCTACTCCTAGTGCCCAAACAATATTTAAGTTTCACTCCTGATGCTCGTGTCTAAGACTAAATCCAACGTGTAAGCATCATCATCATCTTCTGAAATATGTTAGAGTGTCCAAGACTGGATCCAATGTGTAAGCATCATCATCATCTTCTAAAATATGTTAGAGGATAAAGAGCTAAAAAGCTATGTAGCAATTCTTCACATACCATTATGAATATATCAAAAAAAAATCAGAATAAATTATATATCAAAATAAATCTTTACAGAAGGTAACATAACATATCTATAAAATCAACTACAAAACCATAAAACCGATCATAATTAATACCAACATAAACAATACCAAATACTATCATTATCATATACCAATATAAGCTATACAAAATACCATTATTACTAAATACCAAGATAACAATATATTTATATCATAATCATCCGCATACTGAAGATACATACTAATAAACCTGATGCTATATCTAACAACATAACCTAGCGACATATACACAGATAGGTTGGTTTTCATGCTGGTACCCAAATTTAGCTATGCCATATCTAAATTTAGGCATGTCATATTTATAGATCATGATTGATTTTAGATAAGCTTTTCTTGGCCCTCAGCCCTTCTCCATGCTATCGATGTAGGCTAGTAAGTAATCACACTAATACTACTAGAATTAGTACCATGTATCAATAATAAACATCAGATCTATAATCTCAACCATTTAGAGCATTGGACTAAGCCAATTTTATCATTATACATATCAACATACTAAAGTTACATACTGACAAATCTCATGTAGTAATTTAACAACCTAACCTAGTCATATACGCATGCATAGGTTGGTTCATATACTAGTGCCCAACATTTTAAACTTAACTATGTCATATCCATAGATCATGATTGGTTCTATACCGGCCTCTCTTAGCCCTCAATCGTTCCCCGATGTTGTCAGTTTAGGCTAGTAGGGAATTCCTCAATGTCGTCAGTTTAGGTTAGTAGGGAATTTTCCAATGCCGTCAGTTTAGGCTAGTAGGAAATCACACAAATATTGTCAGAATTAGTATTATGTATCAACATTAAATACCAAAATCTGGTATTTCAAACTTAGCCATGTCATATATACAGACCATGACTGATTTCACATCAGTCTCTCTAGCATATTGCTTTTCTCCGATGCCACCATTACCACATCTCAGTGATTAGTCTATATGCCCACATTATAACAACTCATATCCATACAAAGCCATATCCATACCATAATCACAATAACATTCCACAACGTACTCATATAACTCAAATTAAAGCCAAAACTATTTCATAACCAAAATAATATACCATAACTTATATAACAACTCCATGTATAAAACATGTTGAGAAATCCAATAATAATCCATGATGAATACAAACATGAAAGATATAAAACATATTATATAATAGTAGGTGTAGAATTCCCATTTCAGATCATTGATCGAAATCAATTTCCTCGATCAATTAGTGATCACCTATAATTAATCATGAGCAATTAATTAATTAACTAAATTTTATAATTAAAAATATACCATTATACCCTTTTAGCTCACATATAAAATTACCATTTTATCCCTCCAATCTAGACTTAACTAGGTTAGTCATGGCTTAAATAGGCTCTAAGTAAGCCTACACTTGCTTGCTTACAGCAATTGAGGCTTAAATAGGCCATTTGGTAATTTACTACATGAATAATAATTAAATAAACAAAATTACCCCTCTACCTTAGGGGTTGTTAACCTATGTTGAACTAACTTTATTTAAAGTTTAATCATTATCTGATGATACTAGGTACTATCTAACCATTCTCTTATTCATCGATTAAATACAATTACTAAAATACCCCTGCCAACCTACTTTAATTACCACATTTACCTAAGCTTGATTCACTTAGGTAAATCATTTGCAATTTTAATTAGGTCCTTTTTTTCCTTAATCCTAGTTTGTTTTAGTTAGTCTCAGCTTAATCAAATTAGTTTCAGAATAATTTGGCTTAGTTCCACATTAATTAACATAATGGCACTTAGTTCTTTAATTTAAATATTGGTTCAGAATATATAAGCTAATCAATTTCTGGTTCACAGAGATTAAACCAGATCCAAATTTGGTTCAGATTAATTAGTTTTAAACTGTTTGAATTAGTCTAGCCTAACAGAATTTATCTTCTGATTCAGCTAATTTGGAATCAGTTCAAACCCATATAAAATGGGCCCTATCGGTTTATATTGGTGATATGGCTGATATACCGTTAGAGTAAACGGCAAAGATAGTGGCAGCTGATGGGGGCTACATCAACCCCTGGGACCTACCTTTCGGTCTCGGGGCACATGAACAGTATCTCAACCCCCCAAGACCTACCTCTCGGCCTTGGGGCACATGAACAGTATCTCAACCCCCGGGACCTACCTCTCGGTCTCGGGGCACATGAACAGTATCTCAACCCCCGAGACCTACCTCTCGGCCTCGGGACACATGAACAGTATCTCAACCCCCGGGACCTACCTCTCGGTCTCGGGGCACATGGACAGTACATTAACCTCCGGGACCTCCTACTCAGTCTCAGGGCGCACAAATGGCATCTCAATCCCCGGCGCATGGTCAGGTTATTCTGGGCCACCTGGCGTACTCACATAATCCACCGCACATCCGTGGCAGAGGGTGGCAATGCCTCATAACGGCGTATGATCCGTTGTATCTTAGTCACTGTGCATGGCCATACTCTGTTACGGTATACGGATCATCACCTGCCCGTTGCAGCAGGTGACGCGCACCAGACGCTACCCCAGACGCGAGACATCTGTGAGGTCGTACTGACAGGTAACTCATGATGCATCCGGTGTGTACGATAACAGTACAACTTGTCATCGTCGGCCTCGTATTTTGTCCGTTACTAAACTGGGCTCCTAAGAATCAGTGATGATGGGAATAGAAAGGGGACATCCGAACAGGTATAAAAGTACGCACTCGCTGTAAGGATATTCGAACTCTGGTTTTCTAGCTTTCTTCCTCCTAGCAAAACCCTAACTGTCTCAGCTCTTTTCTGCTGAACAGTTCTTGTCTGATCCCAAGTAACTAACTTAAGCGTCGAAGGGTCCCCATCGGAGCATCCGGTCTCCGGGGACTTTTCTTGCAGGGGTCCGGTGAGAAGGACATCCGTCTTCCCCAACGCTTGAAGAAGGTGACTTGGCGTCATCAATTGGGTTCAAGGGATTAGACTCAATTTGAAAGTTGGTTTGTTGAACCAGCTTGGATTGGATTCTTAGTTCATTGAACTTAGATTAAATCTAAATTCTGGCTTCAAATCTGATTCTGATTTAGAGTTCTAAGCTAAATCTAGGCTCTGGTTCATCAATTATGATTTAACCAAGAACCGAAATGGGTTTAAACCTACTTGAATTAAGTCTTAATTGAGTCAATCCACTCAAATTGTCTGAGACCAATTCTAATTAAATCATTAGACTGGTTAACACGATGCAACAAGTGATTGAGAATGTAGCACCAAACTCTGTTGTACATGGAGTTCCTGTGGGTGATCAGAATTATTGTGTATCTATTGATATTTGTTTTGATGATGATGCTCTCCTTCCAATAATAATTGGTGATGATCCTATGAAAGTTAAAGATTTTGTTGGTTTTCACGTTGCATGACTTCGATCATTAGTTATTGATGATCAAGTCAAGGTATCTGAAACTTTTTAACTTATTCATAAATTTATGATTTATTTATATTGATAAACTATTTGCTATGTAGCATTTTTGAATTGAATTCATTATTATTAACAGGCTAAGATTGTCCCACAAAAGTTATAGATTAAAAGCAAAGAAAAGGGTCCATGGAGTTTGTCATATTTAAAGAATCATATTGCAAAAAGTTTGGAAGATACAAATACAATAACTGTGGTATTGGATGTTGGTGTCTTTGATCATGAATGGGTATGTTATATTATTCGAAAAGATATCGAAAACTTTTGCTCAATCGAGCATATTACTACTTCTAGTTGTATTGTGCTATATATGAGGTAAGAAAATATTTTATATTTTTTGTGTTTCATATGCAATTACTAGATGTTACAAGTTTCTAATAATAATCGTGGGATTGAATAATTTGATTTGTGTAGCTATTTGTACAACTAACTCAAGAAATCAAAATTGCTTAACATGTATGGCTTCAGAGACCTTGGATAGATCTCTATACACTCTGGATGGGCTGGAGTACGATCAGATTTGATTGCTAAAAGATTAGAGCGTTGTTATATAGATTAATTGTTTCTAGCTCCTTATAGATAAGTGCTTTTTTAATGAAAATTGATACTTTTGATATTAAGTTGTTAATTATTGTTATTATGTTTATGAAGGAATCATTGGTCCTTGGTGGTTATTGATCCTCATGGGGACAAAGTATATTTTTGTGATTCTATTAAACATTTAGTGGGAAAAAAATTGAAAGGTGTTATTATTACGTAAGTATTTATTTCTTTATAATTCTGTTGTAATTTGCCTGGATTATATAATTTAAGTTTCACACTATTACTATACTTTGCTATATCAGTGCACTCAAAATATATAACGCTAAAGCTGATCAAGTTGCAAGAAAAATACTTACTTGGGAGTCAGTTAAGGTATATTGAGTTGCACATTATTTTTTATAATTCATAAAATTAGATATTATTTGTTTAAATCTTATAAAAATTTTAAATTCATTTTTAAGTGTCCTAAGCAACCATCAGGTGTTGAATGTGACTATTATGTCATCATGTATATGAAGGAGATTATTGAGAATTATATTATTTCAACTGATGAAAAGATATGTTATTATTGCGTACGTGATTCATATAAGTACTACTTTTTATGGTTTTAAATTTTTATGTCATATGTTATTTAGTGCTATTTTTATGAGTAACTTATGTATATATACAATTTGGCGAGAAGAAAACTTATAAACAAGAAGAGATCGACATTATGCGCAGAGAATAGGTCGAGTACTTGCAAGGTTTCATTTGAAGAAATATTATGGAAACGTTTATTGAAGTTTGGATGTTATGAAAATGTTATGGATGTTTGTATGACAGTATTGGATATTTTAATTTAATATATTTGGATTTTTTTTGGATTTAAGGTATATGTTTGTATGACAGTATTAGATATTTTAATTTAATATTTTTAGGATTTTTTTGGAATTGAAAGTATATGTTTGTATGACAAGATTGGATATTATACAGAGTTTTCAATATAAAAAACGTAGTCTAAATGTACAATTATAGACTACATTTTGGATAAAAATGTAGTCTAAATATACATAATAGACTACATTTTTTTCAATGAAAAAGTAGTCTAAATATATTTAAAGACTGTATTTTTTTAAATTTAAACTATAATTTCTGATAAAAATGTAGTCTAAATGAATTTAAAGACTGCATTTTTTTTTTGACTTTTAACTTCAATTTATGATAAAAACGTAGTCTTTTGTACAGTTACAGGTTACAATTTCTGATAAAAACGTAGTCTAATTGTATTTAAAGACTACGTTTTTTTAACTTTTAACTACGTTATAAACGTAGTCTAAAAGAAAGACTTTTCACTACAGTTATACTTTTAACTACACTCACCTAGATAATAGTTCAGGAAACATAGTCTATATATAAAAGATTACAGTTTTTAGACGTAGTCTATTTAACTTTTTCTAGTAGTATGATATGTTGTGTGCTGATGAGCCTGTGAAAACTGGCCGAGTTCGTTGTGATCCCGTTATTAAAACAATAAGTTTAGGTTGTGAGCTTATAAAATAACTCGGCTATAATCAGGGTGATTATAGTATGGATCCAAGAGTTGCTTGGGAGTAAATGTAGGTGTAGCTAAAATCGAACCAATATAAACCTTTTTCTTTGTCATGCTTGTCTCTTCTTCTCTCTACTCTATCTTTATATTCTGCTTTGCATTCTTAGCATCAAACTCATTGCATATTTCCTTGTGCACCATCAATTGTGAAATTATTTTTTAAGTGCCAAAATTTTTAAGAACTCAATTCGCCCTTCCTTTTGGGATGCCATCTAGACCAACAGCTTAATTAGCTAAATCAGAGATAACTTGACCTTTGTCGTTGGCACGTTTATTGATGCGATGATAATTTTTTAATCAAATTGTTAATAAATTTTATAAAATAATAATTATTAACTTTAATATATATTGATAATTTAAAATTATTTTATCAGAATGGTGACAACGTTGATAGCTATTATAATGAAAAATAATACTAGTAAAAATAAATTATCATGGCCATAATTTACTCCAACTTATATGTTTTTAAAATTAATTAGTATTGAAATACAACTGTGATAAAATCATTATGGAATTGATCTTAGAGCTTATTTGTCAAACGGTCATCTTTAATAAATACTATGAAAACACAACAACGAAAGTAGCGTCATTCCATGGACAAGGCATGTGCTGGATGCACCGGCAAAGGAGAGAGAATAACGAGCTACTTTTTTTAAAAAAAATTATATTTATCTTTAAAATGTATCAGTCCTGGGGTTTTAGATCCAGCAAAGGAGAGAGAATGACGAGCTACTTTTTTTTTTTTAAAAAAAATATATTTATCTTTAAAATGTATCAGGCCTGGTTTTAGAGAGTACAAGAGATGTGAGGAGAGAGAATGCACTATGGAAGCCGGGATGGAGAAGACGTGCGATGGGAATGAGGCGGAGGAAAGAGACCATGTTCGTCGTCATCGTCATCATCATCATCCCCATCATTCCCATCTACTCCATCATCATGATCATACTTCCCTTAAAAATAAAAAAATAAAAAAAAATTCTCCAAAGCGGAGAAGGGAGGGAGAAAGAGGCCACCCCCGGCTCCTCCCGTCCCAACCCTACGCCTCTCTCTCTCTCTCTCTCTCTCTCACACGCGCGCGCACGCGCACAGCTCTCGCTCAAACTCGGCCTCCGCCTCCAGAAGCTTCTCTTCCCAAATTACCCCTCCAATCCATCGTCGCCTACTGTATTGCGCTCTGTCGTCTTTCCGTCCTGACTCGAGCTCGCCGGCATCTAGGGTTTCTGATTGCGCATCGAGGTGAGGCTCCGCTCTCTCTGGATGATGATTTTTATTTTTATTTTTTCCGGCGTTTGTCCATTCCAGGTTGCGATTGCTTTCTTAGGCTTTCGTCGGTGGATTCTCCGAGATTTTTCTCTTCTTTTGGTTTGTTCGCGCGCCGATTGGAGTTTTCTTGATGCCATTGGATTTTTCAAAAAAAATTTCTGGGTTTTTTTTTAGGTAGGCTTCTGGTTCTATTTTGGCGTGGATTTCTCGAATGGCTGCATTCTCGGGCTTTGGTTCTGTTGATTTCGCGTAGGTTTCATGTTGTGGATTTTAATTCTTTGGGGTTGTGATATGTAGTTCTTGGTAGATTTTGTCGCTGGGCTACTGCTGTTATACTCCGAGACATTTGGTAGACTCTGAGACATTCTTTTGAGTCTTTGATTGATTTCAGGGTTGATTTCATGCCATCAACCCTTTCTCAGCATCGTTCATTTCATGCCTATCTCTGGTTAGCTCCTAATTTTCTTTTGAATTCTTACTCGCATCAACTTTGGCGGGTCAAAATGTTATATTTTGAGACATTTTGTGGACTTGTCCCATACGTCACCCCGTTTGACTGCACTGCTACCTATATTAATGATGATGGAGTTTGTTTGAACTTCCTTACTAAATTTGTTGAATTTTCTTAGGCTTCAGTGTTCTGCATTTATTCTTATGTTTATTCTTTGGTTTTGATTTGTAGATCTTGATGTTGATACTCAGTAGACTGGTCAAATTGGTATGTTAGGTATTCTCTTGAATCTCACAATATCTTTTTAAATCTCATGGTTACTTGATTTTTTTTTTTTTTTTAAGTTGATATTCCTATTTTATGGCAGATACTTTGATTGTATTGTATTGCTTTTGGCTTGCAAACACTATCTATTAAGGTCTTTTTTTCGAGTGTTGAATTGAATTTCTTCTGATTGATTGGTGATGCTTTTCTGGTCTTTAATTGGCAAATTTCTTACAGTAATTTATTGGGATTTCCTTCTGTCAGCAGATAGTTCTAGGAACACTGCCGATACTTACTACCATTTAAGTTGAATTTATTACTATGGAGGGCTTTGGAGCCTCTGCATTCAATGGTGTGGGTGCTGTAATGAAGAAGCGGAGGAGTGCTACTTCAAGACGGCCTCGGCCGGAGGCACAACTGATTATGGAAAGTCATGATATATCTCTTCCTTCAAACAATTCAAGAAGGCTCTCTCCTGATGAGAATGGAGGAAGTGATGCTGGATTCCCAAGGAAAGAGTATTATCTTAACAACCCACCTCCAAGGAGCTCATCTGGTAACAACAGAGTTGAAGGTGGAATATCTTCAAAGAAGATTAAGAGGGATAAGAAAACATTTGGAGTGTTTGATGGTTATTATGGAAGTGGTTGTCTTAGAGGTGGCAATGGATCTGATTTGAAGCGTTGCAGCGAAGGTGCGCTAGCCCCAGCTTACTGGAAAAGCTCAAGCAAAACTAAAGGGAGCATTGAAATGCAATCAAAATCCCCAGATGGCTCTATGGGCAGGAGTGGTGATGGTGAGAATACGCATCTGCCTGAGGGAGCTCAGAGTCTATCAGCTGAGAGCAAGCTGAGAAAGGTGAAACTCAAGGTTGGTGGAGTCACACGCACTATACATGCAAAATCCAATTTAGATTCTGGTAATGGTGGCTCTTCTGCAAAGCCTCCTCCACGTTCCTCCGATGCCATTCGCCATCATCAAAAGCTTAGTCCTCAGGTACCTGGCTGCTGCTTTGTGCTTAACTTTCTAAGTAATGGTGCTTTTCCCCCTTCCCTAGTAAAATAAAAAACAAAAGAGAGAGACACTATGAGGGGCATTTAGTATGGGGTGATCCACCTAGGATAACTGATGATTTGGGTGGAGGTGATGGAATCACCGCTATTTAATGCATCTAGTGATCTCAAATCACATTCACCTTTAGAGTTGCTGCCCAACCTAATAATCCTAAACCTATCCTTGTCTTCCAGATAACTAAAATTACCTCATGGCAATGATCTGGGGCTGAAATTTTTGAACTAAGATAACCCTCATCTATGGAAAAAGGACTACCAATATTGTTTTCATATTAATATAGTACAATTTTATTATAATAATGTTATAATGTACTATTATAATAGACAATATTATAATTTAATCTAAAAATTATAATAAAGAATATAAGCGTTTGAGATGCTCCCCACGATGAATAACTTTCACCATGAGAATCTTAACATGAACATTCACTTTGCTAAAGACACAAGATAGTAATAAGTTGTCGACTAGTAGAAGTACCTCATATCCAAATTCCGTTTACTATCTCACAATAATCCGAATTGAATGCAATTACGCTGTTGCTTCTTCAAGGTGCCTGCATGTTGTGGAAACATCTAAACCTCCATCTTTCTTGGTTGTAGGATAACTCTGATGATCGTTCGCTTGAAAAGGGGAATGGCTTGCAAGGAAGTGCATGGAAGGATTCCAGTGGAGTGAGCTTTTCTCGTGGGACAAAGGATGATTCTCACGGAGAAAGCATATCTGGAAAGAAAACAGACAAGCTTCATGACATATCCTCTTTTGAACCTGTTCGTAAAAGCAAGAGAGTGCCTAAGAGGCGTGTGCTGGATGGTGCATTTGATGATGTTGAGGAAGATGATGAGATCCGTTACCTTGAGAAGCTTAAAACATCCAAGGTTTCTGCAGATCAAACTGCGGAGCTTGAAGATATTGGGGAGGATGGTGTCAAGAAACGGAAGATCTCCAAACTTTCTAAAAATAGGAGTACCCCATATGAGGTGGATGAGGACTTTGTTATGTCACGGTCAAACAAGGAGAGTAGGAAAAAGCTAAGATCCGGAAGGGAATCTGATGACACAGATTATGTTGAAGACGAAGAACCTGGTTCTGATGGTGGTCCTGATGCTAGAAGAAAGAAACAGAAGGTATCTGTAGATTCACCTGCTGATCTCAGAACTGAACCTCTTACGACACGCCAACGAGCACTTCAATCAGGCAAAGGTGGCAATGGCGAGAGTCTGATCGAATTCCCAAATGGGTTGCCCCCTGCTCCTTCAAGAAGTGAGGAACTACTTTTTGTTATCTGTTTGAAGCATAATGCTAATTTTCAATAGATATTTTCATGTTTTACATTGTGCTAATTTTATGTAATAACTGCAGAGCAAAAGGAGAAGCTTTCTGAAGTAGAAATACAAGCAAAGAAGGCAGAAGCTGCTCAGAGGCGTAAAATGCAAGTGGAGAAGGCAGCCAGGGAATCTGAGGTTCATTTCAAATATTCGCCAGTTTATCATGCATTCTCTGCTGACAATTTCTTTAATTTCATAAATTTGCTGCTTGACTTATATATTGAGCTTCACAGGCTGAGGCAATTAGGAAAATACTGGGCCTGGATTCTGACAAGAGGAAGGAAGAAAAGAAGCAGAAAGAGCGAGAAGAGAAGGCATGCATGCCAAGCTTAATTAACCTTATGGTCTCGTTCTGTTTTAATTAATTGCTTGCCCTTTACTCCCATTTAAACATTATGTTATGCAGGTGAAGGCTGCTAAATCACACATATTAGCATCAAGCACCATAAAATGGGTCATGGGACCCACTGGCACAGTTGTTATATTCCCTGAAGATGTGGGCCTGCCAAATATATTCAGCTCCAAGCCATGCAGGTCAGAAGAATACTGTGTTTCATTTTGAAAATATTGCTTCTGCTGATGCCTGTATTAATATATCCTTTTCGTCGCATGAGATATCTGTGGTTATGCGCATGCCTGTGGTAATCCACCATCGTGACGTTTTAAGTTGCCATTCACCCTGAGATATCTGGTTATGTTGCCTTGACTGATGTTAGCCACTCTTTGGTTCCCTTGCTTGTTGGCTGATTACTCTCTTGTTTCTGGACTCAGTTACCCACCTCCGCGAGAGAAGTGTGCTGGGCCATCATGTACTAATGAATACAAATACCGGGATTCCAAGTCTAAACTTCCATTGTGCAGTCTACAGTGTTACAAGGCAGTCCAAGGAAGAGCTCAACGACTAACAACATGTTGATGTTTCTGACCTTGTTTTTGTTATGCCCCTTGTAGGAGCAGAAAATCTGGCAATTGTATTCTGACCCCACTTCATGGTAGATGAATTTTTCCCCTTTTACCTTTTTTGGTATCATTTGTGTTAAGCTGATTGGAATTCAGCTTTTGTTTGTTCCATGACTACAAAGCTGAAGATATCTGTAATGAAGCTTAGGTGTGGTTTCTTATGTCTGCGCCATTTGGTTCGCCACCTACCAACAGACACATGAACACTTCAACAACAAATGAGGCTTAGGTGTACATGTACCAGTTGGCAAGGGGAGAACGGACGCAGGAGCTGCACCCAAATTTCCCCAATATCCTTTCCAAGTTAAAAGTGTTTCCTTCTTTCTTTGCTGGATTAACAACTCCTTTAACTCTTATTACTTTCTCATGCATATCCTTTCCAAGTTCTTGGTTGTTTCACTTCCATCAGGAGGATGCGGTTGTAGACTTGTAGACAAAGAACATCTATTTATAATCAGGCAGTGTTTCGCCCAATCAGATCTGATATTAATCACTAGGGATCTCGTCATGAGCTTATAGTTAGATTAGTACAGGGCCTGGATCGGTGACGAAGCTCATTTTGAAGTTACCAGCAGCTTTTTAATTAGAAAGTTTAATGATTTCAGGAAAATAACCTCAAATCAAATCAGTAGTTGGTTTGAACAAAATAACAACTTATAAAACATCCGATGCACTGCACTGATCAGCCTAGCATGAATTATTTTAAGGGGTAAGCCTTCAGGGTCAGAAGATACTTCTACAATTTGTTTTCCTTTCAGAATTTTCTCAAGAGAAAAAGGCGACAGAATATCTAGAAATTAAGACCATCTGAAACCGCTCAGCCCTCCCAAGCAATTAACAGATGGTCAATTGAGATGCAGGAAGCAGCGCTTCTGTTAGACTGCCGTCCAGCCTACGCAAGCTTGCAACTTGCTGCATAGGTCAATAAAAAAACGATTAAATGGCAAGTTGGACATCCCTTTCTGTTTGATTTGTAGAATTATAGATGTTTTTCTTTCATGACCGATGTTATGGCTAAGTGTGGCAAAAGGTGGGAGGAGGTTGGGGACTTGTTCTCCGTTTCCATCAAAGGAAGTAATAATATAAAAGGTTATTTTGCCCATGAATAAAGATAATCCACATCCCATTCCTCCTCCTATTTCTGCCATTCTTCTAATAACATATGTAAATTTTTAGAAAAAAAAAAGAAAATTATATATATATATATATATATATATATGATATCATAATACTTGAGAGAAAGACCAACAAAACGAGGGTGGAATGGTCCCTATTTTAGGATTCAATGGTTAAAATAAAGGTAAAAAAAAGTACGCTTGGTCAAACTTTTACTCGAAATTCATTTTAGCCCTCTAAATTTTGATTTTTACCTTTTAGTTCCTCGTGCTTTAATATTACATTTCTTATATTCCATTATAAAAGGTTAGTTAAAATTAACATAATAGCTGACGTTTCATCCTTGCACATTATAACTATTTCTTCAATCTTAGTTAGTCTTATCTAACGAGACATCAGGAGTATAATGTTATTAAATTATGGGGTATTAAACCATAGCAAATCGAAAGTTTGAGGACTACAATGAATTTTGAATGAAAGTTTGAAGACCAAAAATATATTTTAGCTTAAAATAAACATGAAAATCATAATGAACCTACTATTCTTCGTACTTTCCTTGTTCTTACCTCTTGTATTCACACTGTTGTTGTTCTATTTATTTTACTTCTTAAATTTGGCATTCATAGATATTTTTATCAACCATGTCAGTTTTACAGTTCCACAGCTCTTCTCTTGTTCTGAGTTATGGCCATGCCCCCTTGGCTCCAATATATTGATTTCTGGATTGTGATCTTCATGCTTGCTTGCTATAATACTTGGTAGTTCACAGCAAATCACCACACAAGCTCTGTTACACAATTTGAAATTTTTGAAAAAATTACTAAAGTTTAAGAAACGTTTTCTCCTCCTCGTTCTCAGTTTGTTCATATGAAAATCCCTTGCGATTGTCTTAGGCTATCTGAACACTTCTTGTAATCTTGGTAACTGAAATTAGGAAATGGTGGTGATTCAATGGATATTAATTTGCTGTGAGGTTTAGGAAAGATTATTGGCATTTTGTTCATGGCTTTTTATCTTGGCTGAGATACTATATTATATGTATTACATCACTTTTTTCTCTTCACCATTCCATATAAACAATTGGTATTTCAAGCGCCTTATATTAAAATTAATGTGTCACACTATAGATGTCAATGGGTCAGGCTGAGTCAAGCATGCAAAAGATTTTTAGCTGGCCAAAGCCTGATAATCCAGATCAAAATAATATAAAATCAAGTAGTAAGGATGGATTAGGCAAATATTGATGTTATTTCCATTATTGGAACCTCGTTTACCCATAGGTCCATCTTTGATTGCTCCTTCACACGGTTTGCAGGATCTGATGAGTTTGACGAGGTTTGTTTCATCCTCAAGTTTTATCATAGAACGAGCTGACTATGGCTCTAATTAAGAACCTGGTTGGTGTAGTTGTTATCTAATAGCCGATCCCTAATGGCTGCTATTAGCCTGCTACTAGCCTAATAAAGCCTTTGAGCAAAGGAATCAAAAGGACAGTGAAAAAAAGTGTTGTTTAAGTTTCTTAATTGTGAATAAATATCCAAGATCTATTCAGTAAACAATTGATGTGAATTTATATTAGAGTTCTATCAAGTGCACTACTAAAAGATCCTATGTTTAGTCTCCTCTAATTCATATGAGCCGCAAGCAAGATCCGCTCAATACTATTTATAACCGTTCAAAATATCTTAAAAAAAAAAAAAACCTAAGAAGCTTTTATTGAGGTTTATTAGTCTTATATAAATATCTAGTATCTTTTCAATATGCAATTGATATGGGACTAAAATATTCCATATCTAATGTGGTCCTTCACAATTAAATAGGTTTGCATGTCAGAACAAAGACTTGGTTGGATCAAATATAAATTTTAAGGATGACATATAATCTTAAATATCTCAGACCCCATATAATGTTATCGATAGGCTTGAAGATATTTGATGACAGAAAATTGGATTGCGCGTGCTAAAGCATGGTACTAATCATTTTTTAATATCATTAGTTGGTATGCTGCAGTCAAGCATAAGTTGATCATGCCATTGATTGATTCATTTTGATGTCTTCTAAATGGGACCTGACACTGGAGTTTCCTTATTTTACTTTTCCATGCATGGATATTAACCAAGTTATGAGTTTAAACACAAATGGCTCAAATATGTTCTGATTTATTACTGATTTGAAGAATATATCAAGCTGTTCAGAGATAGAAAGGGAGAGGAGGTATTGTTGTTATTTTTCTTGTAATATAATAGTCAAGAAAAATGAAACCATCTTTTGAGCTGTGGCAAGTGGCAACAATGCCCTCATTACCATTGATGGTCTGATAACAAATGGGTATGGACCATGGACCTCATTAGTTGATTATTCAAATTGAAAGAAACCTAGAATCTTAGATGTTTTTATGGTCTTAGCTTTTTTCTTTTTTAATCTTTCTACAAGTTTTCTGACTTTATTACCCATTAAATTTCTTTAAGGGTCCTTAGTAATGAGAATTTGGAGTATATGCATTAAAAAGATAGAATTTTGAGCAATCTATTGCTTCAGAGGCTGGTATAGTTTTAAGTAGAATTTTGTTAGACACTCTTTGTTCTCTTATCTTTTACTAACTAAAATAGAGAAAGAGAGATCATCAGGAGAGAGGATGGAGAAGGGCAATGTATGCTATCATGGTAGAGATCAGAGGATGAATTCTTCTCCGGATTAAACAATAGCACTGAATTCTTCTGCATTTCCTACACAGTTGGACAGAGGATGTCTGATTGATCCTAGAATTCAACAGCAGAAAAAAGTAAGGAAAGTGAAGTATAAACTCAATCCTCGGTAGAGATCACAAAGCTTTGGAGAGGGAGGTTGAGAACTTATGAAAGCATTTATTAGAATGATCATATTCTCAATTTCTTTTTTAGTGGAAGCTAGGGATGAATGATAACCTGCCTTAATTGTTAGAACTTTAGGTGGCATCTTACTAGTGATTTTGAAGTGTTTCCGATTGATGGAGATCATTTTATATTTTGCTTCTAGCATGAGAAAGATTTGATAAAAGTTACTACCAAAAGTCTATGGCTTGTTGGGGTTCATGTTTTCGCTTCTGAGTATGAGAAACCTAACTTCAAAACCTCACAAAACTCAATCAATAGAGTTGCAATATGGCTGAGGATATGAGAATTACTTGTTGAGTTGTGGCTCAAAAATAGAATCTTAAATTTTTTTTTATGGTAGGTAAATTGGATGGAGAATTTGAAACTTCGAAACTTTGCTAGAATTTGCATTCCAGTCAATCTAGAGGAGTCTCTGCTTCTTGGTATGGATATAATGGGGGATGATGATGAAGATCTTGTATGAAAAACATTTACATATGAAGGTATTTTTCCGTAATGTTTTGCTTGTGGGAGAATCGGCCATGGGGTCACAGATTGCTTTATACAATTAAGATAGGGAAGATAGCATCTGTTGAATAGGAATCACACACTACCAAGGATTCCTCATCTTTTGAATCTTCACCTAAGATCAGAAGAGAGTAGATGTATAGTCCATGGATGATTGCTAGAACATAAATAAATTTTATCAATAAAAGGATTGGTAATAGAGATTGAAACCTTATTGAGTCAACCTAACTAAACTCAATGGTTCGGTAGCCTAGTTTCGAGGTGAACAACAAGTTAACTTATTGTGGCATTAGGTCACACTTTTAGCAAGCTTACATTTGGTGATGAAGGGTGACGCTAGAAGCAGTAAACTCAACAAATCAAGGAAGATGGAGGCCACATTACAACATATACTATGAGATGGGCTTAGACGATTCATTATTACCGAAACCATTCCTCTTATAGTTATATTTATTCCTTAAACTAAACTGATAGCTTGATATCTTCATTTTTTTCCTACCAGAAGACTTGCAAGATTCTACCACTAGTTGAAGGATATATCAAAGTGGGCTCCATGATATATATATATATATATATATATATATATAGATGCTCTCTTCTTTCAACTCAGCCATCTTCATCTATTATACTTCTAAAAAGATAAATCAAGCTGCAGATTTTCTTGTTGGTAAAGTTGCAGCACTTTCTCACAGTAATATCTGTGAAATATTTTGAAGTGACGTTTCTCCTAAAGAGAGATGTCCTATAGGATACTGATGCTAGGGGTGTGAAATATTCATGTTACTTTTGAAGCATCTCTTCTATCACAAAAAAAAGAAAAAAAGAAAGAAAAAAGAAAAGAAAGAGAAGAGAAATAGGAGCCATGATACAAAGCGAGTAAAAAGTATCTGTGAGTCGTTGCCATGCTCTTGGGGCCGATTTCTCCGGCCAAAAGCGTGAGGACTCATGTGGTCTTCCGTTCCAAACGATGAGGTGTATGATTTCATGTCCTGCAACACGATTGAGCTCGACGTTTCAAACGTTTTCTTTCCACCAATTCATTGCACCTGGTCCCCTAGGGATACCAACTTGTAACATCATCTATGGCGCAAGGATTACATAGCACATGCTCCATGGATCCTATTGATGATGGTGGAAGCCACACACTATATTGAGGTGTGGTCCTGATCTTGTATCATGTTCTTGTCTCAATGGTATCATGTTAACTGGATTTGAATCTATTGGAACCAGAGACTAAATTTTGTTGAATAAGAGCTTTTTAGTAAGCTATGGAGCATGGTTATTAGCTGAAGTCTTCTATTGCCACTTGCCACACAGAGAGTTCACGAGCAAAAGAAATTTTTTCTTATCTACAGTAAGGAGCATTCTAAATCTAAGAATGAACTCAACATATTACTATATTAGAAGAATAATCGAAAAGAGTATATGGAAATAGAAATTTGCATAGGATGTGGACGTATAAGATTACTTATGATAAAAATGTTGCTTTCATTGGCTACTATTTCATATATAAGGTTTTAAATTTTCTATGCAAATGGTCTTCTTTTGTTGAAATATAATTTTAGTTTAGCTTAGTCAGGCCCTACAAACTAGTTGAAGTCACTTACATAATCCTTTTCATTAATTGCATTTAGTTTAGAACCGTATTTTCTAAAAGATATTTAAATATTGATTTTTTTAACTTTATTTCACATTTTTTTTTTTTTATATATGTATCAAATTACTGTTTATTTTGATATATCCCTTGACATTATTTTATATATTCAAATCATTTAAATCATTTTCTTAATTTATCTTTAATTGATGCTATTTTTTACTTTCTTATGAATAATTTTATGTTTTATTATTTTTTATTATACTATTGGATATCAATCTCGATAATTTTACATTAACTATACACATCTGGTACATAAATTATTTCGTAACCATCCAATATATTGTATCACATAGCATAGTTAGTGTATGGTTATCATTTAAAATTTTTCTTCCTAATAGGAGGTATATATCCTATAATCACATAATATTTGCATTATGCTCTTCATTTTTCTAACTTACTTTAATCCTATAAATATCATCATCTTTGATATTTTTATAAATAATAAATTTTAAATATAAAAAATAATTTTTTTAGAGCTTTACAATCCTTCATATTAATGTAATCTTTATTTTTATTTATAATTTTATTAAAACTACACTGTAAGTATTTCATCTTGATTTTATTCAATTTAACAATTATAAATAGATAATGTGAATGAAACAGAGGGATCAGAGATTGGTGTATGGAGCAGCAGAATTCTACGTGCATGGTTTCTTTGTCTTTATGAAATTTAGATCTAAAAACATCCACATAATTTAGTTAAAAATGCATATTATAATGGTTGCCTTGTTAACTTACATATTTGTTCTAGAAATATAGGCACGTGATAGACTATTTGGTAGTCTCAAGAAAGATCGATCAAGCCTAAGATTTATCGGTCAACTTTCTTATCAAAATTTATAGGTTGTCTAAAATATAATATGCATACCGCATGAGATGATCATGTAATATCTCATGAATAACCCTATATCGGATAGGAATGAAAAGTTTAAAAATATTATTTTAACTTAAATTCACTTGCTACTAATTAATTTTTCACTCCCAAGATGGAACACCGAGAGGACAAAGGAGGAAGACAAGAAAAAGAAACTGCCATGTTTTGTCCAAGTATGAACAAGCCCAACTTCATGCAAGCGAATACGTAGTTCAAGAAGGGAGGAAAAGGACCCTTTCATCAAAGAAACTCTCTAACGAAGCTTGAGAGAGGTGAAGGGATGGGCAGCTCCTCTAGCTCGTTGTAGAAGTCATTCTCCTCATTTGTCTTTGCTGTTGAAGATGGGACGGGCTCCCCTTCATAGAGGATATTAAGTTGATGATCATGGACTTCTTCTATTGGTCGGTTCTGTTGAGTGATCTCTTGGAAGCTTTTGGGTGGACATGGGAGGAGGGGAGGCTTCTCATTGCTGAGGCTTTCTTCACCTGTGGTATTGGGTTGGCTTGGGCTCTTTGGTGTGGGGTGATCTTGAGCAATGCACTGACTCTTGGGAGATGGTTCTCTTGGGCTAATTGAGGGGAGTTTGGAGCCTGGATGATTGTGATCTGAGGTGTTGGGTGATGATGAGAACTGATGAATCTGTTTTGCTCCTCTCCACTTGCTTCTTTGCTGACAGCCTTTGCAGGTGCTGCACCTGTAATAACCCCTAATAAAAGAAGAAATTAAGAGCAATTTGATTAGCTAAAGCAGTCCATAATCATTACATGATAGCTAACAAACAAGCATTCCATCAAAAAAAAAAAAAGTGCTATTTTCGGTAGTCAAAATTTTTGGTGAGTGTTATGTTAAATATCAAAGGCAAAAGAATTTGCTGAATAAGAAAATAGTAGATTAATGTGTGAGTTTTTGTTGAGAAAATATGGTCCTTGTAAAAGTTGAAGAGGTGTGGGGAAGAGAAGATATACGACTGTTTCAAAGAAAAAATTACAGAGAAAAAAATAGAGAGGATTTGATGATGTAGTACTGATTCATTCGAAAGAAAGAAGAATTTTATGTTATGGCTAGTTTTAAAGCAAGAGAGAAGAATAAAAACTTGGGAACACTTCTGTTTTGATAACTGGGAATTGCCACAGAAGTCACACCCCCTCTTTCTAAGGAGGGGATATTCTAGGTTGTAGTCTTGGGCATCCCAAGTTTGGTGAACCTATGTAGCTGATGACTACTGGTTTCATTCCATGGCAATAAAATAGTTGAAGAGAACCAACAAAATATGCAACTGTTTCACTTTCCAACTCAAGAATACAGAGAAAACACCACCAAAGTTTCTTTGGACAACATGTCCTCCAATCAAAAGTGGTTAATAAAATTAATAAATTATGTGATAGTTTGAAATATCAAATTATGTAAGAAGAAAACAAGGTTGCACACTTGCACTAGAGCAACAAACATAAAGATTTGGGAGAGGAAAAGATGAGTTTATTTTGAATCTTTGGAAGAAGAAAAGAGAGCACTACCTAGGGTAGGGAGACCCTTTAATGCGTTTCTGTCCATATTTCCTCCAAGACCAAAAATCTGGAGGTGGGCGCTCACCCTTCTGTTTCCCCACCTATGCTTCAATTCTGCATGCGACCAGAGTCTTCGGGACCACCTTCCTATAGAGCAAAACAAGTAAAGAGTTCCATAATAGATTACACATCAAGATAAGTTTAAGAGCACCTTAAATTAAGAGAGAGAGAGAGAGAGAGAGAGAGAGAGAGAGAAGGAACCTTCTTGTGGAGTTTGAACTGTCTATCTTGGACACTTTGTGAGATTTCAGAACTTGGTTTGTAGGTGGGGAGCCATCATCCATTGTGCCCTATTAACTTATGAGCTCTTCTTTCTCTTTCTTCAACTACATATTCTTCTTGTTTCTGGGGCATTGGGTTCTTTGTGGTCGCATGATTCATGGCAAAGCCCACATGAACGATGGGATACTACAGTTCTCTCTCTCTCTCTCTCATAAATTTCTTAAACCTAATGGATAATTTGTAAGTACAGATTGTGGTTACCTAATTAATAAGACTGAGTCTAGAGTTACACTCTATATCCTTAAGATAATTTCGTCACGCAGTAGTGCTTACGATTTGTATGGCGATTATCTTTCAGGATACAACAGTCTTCTTTGGATGAATGTAGCACTACAATTCATCAAAAATTTTGAACCAAGAATGTTTCTCTCTTTTCTATGCACTATAGCTATACTTTCCTTAGGAGAGTATGCAAATGCTTAAGAGAGGAAAGGAATTGGAATTGGATTGGATTGAATGAAATGCAAATGTCTACGGTCAGGTGCCCTTTGAAAGTAACCCTACGGGTTTAATTAATTTGAATTTAATTGATCGGATTTGATCAACTACCAGCCCTTGAAACATCGTTTTACGTCGTGATATGATGATTAATCATCAGATAAACCAATTCACGTCCTGATATATTATTTCACTATCGTGATCTGATGATCATGTGATCCGATAGATGGTTGCATAGCCTTGATACGCCATTTCAAGATCGAAACGATGTCTTATCTCCAACGGCTTGATTGGATGGATGATAGGAAGATTAGAATGTTGTCTTATCTCCAACATGCAAAGTGCGCCTACAAAGCGCCCATTGAGTTCTTCGCACACGCGCATGTGTATGCGTGGGGGTGATGCGTAGCATCACCCTTAAGCTCTCCACTTATAGTGAGCCTAAGGAATTTAAGCATGAAGGAAGAGGTTTCCATATAAATGAACCTTCCTTTCTTAATTTTTTCGATGTGGGACTAAATATCCTCTCAATTTCTCATTCACCCAAATTGTGAGGTAATAGGCTTTCAAGGCCCATTTGGATATTTCAAGCCTATTGACCCATTACCCAACAACCCCCCATATGAATGAAAATTAGACTTAAATCAAAGATCATCAAAAGATCAGCAAAGGCAATCCCCTTACATAAAAGGATTTTAATACAAATAAATATGCAGACACTGAGAGAATATAGTGGGATGAAGTTGTATCAGGATAGGTAGCTTGTGGTTTTGAACCTTCCTTAGTGAATTGTTATCGAGTTTATTTGCTAAAAAAGTGAACATGATGTCTTGAACTTTTCAGCATTTTGTGTAAACCAAAACAAAAATAATCACACAACTTCTTTTTAGCATTCTTTTGGTTCTCATGGTTGTATTCATTTTGGCCCCGAACACCTTCTGGTTTCATGAGTGCTTTAGAGAATTAAAACCTTAAAATTCTCATAGAATTGCCCAGTTCACACTCACATAGGTGATTCTTATTAAGAGTATCCTACTATACCCGACATGGTTTTCATGTCATAAGAATCATTAAAAACAATGCTTATCCTTGTACCTTTAGTAGGTAGCACTAATTATCATAGGAATGAGTAGGATTGGACATCCTTAGTGCTATGCAAATCTCTTCATAATTTAGTTATCCCTTGTGAACCTAGATCTTGGGATCTTTAGTCAGCTAGATTGGATATCCGCTATAAAGATTTTTCTGTTATAGGCTTTAAACCCATTCCCCTCAATAAATAATTTACTTGATCTCTTGGTAACCCCTTTATCAATGGATCTGCTAGGTTCTTCTTCTGACTGAATATAGTCAATAAAATTACATCAATTTTAAGTAATTGCTTAATGGTATTATGTCTACGACGTATATGTCTAGACTTGCCATTATACATCTTATTCTGTGCTCTGCAAATTGCAGATTGACTATCACAATGTATGCATATTGCAGACACAGGCTTTGACCAACATGAAATATCTTCTAAAAGGTTTCGAAGCCATTCTGCTTTTTTAACAGCCTTTTCTAAAGTAATAAACTCAGATTCTATAGTGGATCGAGCTATACATGTTTGCTTAGAAGATTTTTATGACACAACACCTCCTCCTAAGGTGAACACATATCCACTAGTAGATTTGTATCTTCTGTATTAGATATCCAATTTGTATCACTGTATCCTTCTAGTACAACTAGATATCTTGACTAATGTAATTCATAACTTAGGGTATATTACATATATCTTAATACCCTTGTTAGAGTTGTCCAATGACTTGGACCTAGATTACTTGTGAATCTACTCAATTTATTGACAGCATATGCTATGTCAGGACGAGTGCAATTCATGACATACATTAAACTGCCAATTATACGAAAATATTTCAACTGAAATATGGGTTCTTCAGTATACTTAGACAACTATAAATTAACATCTACAAGTGTTTTCACCGGGCTAGTATCATACTTGTTAAACTTATTTAATATTTTCTCAATATAATGAGATTGAGATAATTATTTCTTCAGATATTTTAGTGATTCGAATCCCTAGTATAACATCTGCAATACCCATATTTTTTATGTAAAAATATTTAATTAACATTTTTTTGTCTGTTTAATTATTTCAGTATTACTACCAATGATTAACATGTCATCTACATATAAGCAGATTATCACATACCCTTCAGGCAGGGTTTTGGCATATATACATTTGTCACATTCATTTATTTGAATCCATTTGATAACATGACATTATTAAATTTTATATGCCATTGTTTAGGTGCTTGTTTTAATCCATATAAGGATTTAACAAGTCTGCATACCTTCTTTTCTTGTTCAGGAATAATAAATCCCTCAGGCTATTTCATGTATATTTCCTCATCTAATTCACATTTAGAAAAGTAGTTTTAACATCTATTTGTTAAATTTTAAGATTGTTAATGGCTTGCAAAGTGATTAACATTCTTATAGATATTATTCTACTAACTGGTGAATAGGTATCAAAGAAGTTTATTCCTTCTTTTTATTTGAAGCCCTTGGCCACTAATCTAGTTTTATATTTGTCAATTAATCCATCAGCCTTTAGCTTTTTCTTAAAAATCCACTTACATCCTAGAGGTTTCATATTAGATGGTAAGTCTACCAACTCCTAGGTATGATTATGCATGATGGACTCAATTTCATAATTAATAGCTTCTTTCCAAAAAGGTGCTTCTGGATTAGACATTGCCTTTTTGAATATCTGAGGTTCATCTTGTAATATATAGTTACGTAATCAGGACCAAAAGACTTTGTAACTTTTGGTCTCTTACTGTGTTTGGGTTTATCTTCAGGATATTTTTCCTGATGACTACTACTAGCAGTATTATCATAAGTTCTTTTATTTGAACTTATTTCTAATTTTTCTTTGCTTGGAAATATATCTTCAAAGAATGATGCATTCCTTGATTCCATGATTATATTTTTTTGTATATCAGATATATCAATTTATACACAAGAAAACTATATGTACTACTATTATGTGCATAACCATAAAAATATAATCAATAGTTTTAGATCCTATTTTGACCTTTTTAGGGTCTGAAATAGCTACTTTAGCTAGATACCCTTGTACTCTTACGTAATTGTAAGAAGGCTCCTTTCTTTTCCATAACTCATATAGAGTAATATCCTTCTTCTTAAGATGTATCTTACTAAGAATATGATTTGCAAAGAGAATTGTTTCTCCCCATAAATTTTATAGTGTACCAGAATTTATCAATATAGCATTCATCATTTCTTTTAATGTGCGATTTTGTGTTCCGCAATTCTATTAGATTGAGACGAATAAGGAGCCACAGTTTGATGAATAATGCCATGCTTTTGATGAATTCGTCAAAAGGTGCATCGTATTCTTTACCTCTATCACTCTTTATAGTCCTTAATCTTTTTACCAAGTTGGTTTTCAACTTCATTCTTATAACATTTAAACATTTTTAAAGCCTCATTTAGACTTTAGTAAATACACATAGCAATATCTAGTTGAATCATCAATAAATTATCTTAAGATTGTAAGTGCAGATTGTAGCTACCTAATTGATAAGACTGAGACTAGAGTTACAC
Organism: Calamus simplicifolius; assembly: GCA_900491605.1. NCBI lineage: Eukaryota > Viridiplantae > Streptophyta > Magnoliopsida > Arecales > Arecaceae > Calamus > Calamus simplicifolius. The sequence continues at coordinate 232,975 of UESW01004888.1, read as the reverse complement.
TCTATGTTCTTAAGATAATTTCGTCCTGCAATGATGCTTACGGTTTGTATGACAATGTCTTCTAGGATACAATAGTCTTCTTTTAATGAATGCAACACTATAATTCATCAAAAATTTGAACCAAGAATGCTTCTCTTTTTTTATGCACTATAGCTCTACTTCCCTTAGAAGAGTATGCAAATGCCTAAGAGAGAAAAGAATTGGAATTGGATTGGATTGAATAAAATGCAAATGTCTAAGGTCCTATTTATAGCCTTAGGTGCCCTTTGGAAGCAACCCTACGGGTTTAATTAATTTAATTTAATTGATCGGATTTGATCGACTACCAACCCTTGATACATCATTTCACATTATGATATGATGATCAATCAATCAGATAAGTCAATTCATATCCTGATATGTCATTTCACCATCATGATATGATGATCACATGATCCGATAGGTGGTTGCATGGCCTTGATATGCCATTTTAAGATCGGAACAATGTCTTATCTCCAATGGCTTGATCAGATGGGCGATAGAAAGATTGAACATTGTCTTATCTCCAACGATCCACTGGCGGTCAATATTGATCAGTCAATCGATGGTCAATAGTTCAACGGTCTTTCCATCAACGATTGCGATCAATCCAAGCCATGATCAGCCGATCAACACCGCTTTGATCAATCACATCGGTCCATCGTTTGATCTCAGCCCCTCATCTTAATCCGATTAGTTTTCACCGTCGGATCCTCATGATCAAGGAAAAATTTAAAGCCCCTCAAGCTCCTCGCGACGATGTGCAAGTGTGCCTACAAAGCACCTATTGCGCTTTTCGCATATGCGCGGGGGTGATGCGTCCTTAAGCTCTCCACTTATGGTGAGCCTAAGAAACTTAAGCATGAAGGAAGAGGTTTCTATATAAGTGAACATTCCTTTCTTAATTTTTTTGATATGGGACTAAATGTCCTCTCAATTTCTCATTCACCCAATTTGTAAAGTAATGAGCTTTCAAGGCCCATTTGGGTATTCCAAGCCTATTGGCCCATTACCCAACACAATTTAAAGGGTTCAAGAAATTAAGAAATGAAAAAATGAAAGAAAGAATAAAGATCTAAGATAAAATAGAAAGATAATCTTTTATTATTGATAAGCTCTGTACAAAGTCAGCTTATATAGCTATATTAAGTGCAGCAGAATCGTAATTGAGTTTAGTAACAAATTAAACAAACTAAACTAACTGAGTTGAGTTGGCAATCAGTTAAGAACCACTAGCCTTGAGTATAACAGATTAATAACTGAGTTTAGTAACAAACTAAACAAACTAAACCAATTGAGCTGAGCTGGCAATTTGCTAAGAACCACTAGCTTCAACATCCCACTTCAAACTCAGGGTAGGAAGAGCAAAAGCACAAACTACACAGAGTTTGGTTTGAAGTTTATGAAACCGAGTACTTGAGATTGCTTTAGTAAATCCATCGGCAAGTTGATCCAATGCAGGAACTTGTTTAATCTTAAGAAGCTTCTGTGCAACTCGTTCTCGAATAAAATACAAATCAAGTTCAATATGTTTTGTACATGCATGCAAAATGGATTTGCTGAAATCATGACAGTACTCAAGATATCACACAAACTCTAGGAGGTCTTTCTAAACAAGCTTAATCTCAGATAAAAGAGATTGCAACCAACAAAGCTCTGAAGTAACACTAGCAAGACTTCTATATTCAGCCTCTAATACTAGATCTAGAAACTGTGTTGCTTCTTTGATTTCTAGGACACCAAATTTGATCCAAAATAAATGCAATATCCTGTAGGAGACCTTCTATCAGCAGATAATTTGAGACCACTAGTCATCGATGTTGGTGAAGTTTTTGAATTGTGCATCTTTACCTTTACTAATAAATCTTTGATATACTTTACTTGAGATAAATGAATACCTTCAATAGTATATGTCACATTTGTACCAAGATCCTTTAAAGCAAAGGTCTTGTTTAAATCTATAATAAGCCGATCAATTACTGCTATACTATCACTGTACAATCTCAATGGTTTCATCTCAGCCTCAGCGGCCTTATATCTGTCCTAGCGGTATTATTGCAACCTCAATGGCTTCATCTCAGCCTCAGCGATTTTAACCCTGTCTCAGCGGCCAATGGCCAACTGGATAAGACCTTTGTTTAAGTTATACGCTTGCAATATATTGCTGGTCACTTTCAGCATCCAAAAGAAGCCCCAAGATAGCTCACAGTTGGGAGAGGCCAACTCCCCAGCTCATAGTTGATGGGCACCCACCTTCAAACTTCATGTCAAAGTTAGTAGACCCAAAGTCAACTCACAGTTGTGAGAGACCAACTCCCCAACTCACAGTTGATGGGCATCCACTTCTAGACTTTGCATCGGGAGAGGATTGCTGGCTACCCTTGGCTAGCAATGGTAATCAATTACCTCCAACATTGCTTAAAAGTTTTTGAGCAGGCAAATGCACAGCTTCGGAGAGCATGCAGATGTCTATGCAAAGCGGATAAAAAGTCAAAGCCAAAACTAATAAGAAAAGACAAGTGCAAAGATTAAGAATGCTACACTTCTGTCGCTTGGCGGATGCAAGGCACACGGTCGCACAAGCTCAGAAGTATGGATGGCATCTGATGGGGCCAATAGACCCCGTGGGCTATAACAACAATATCTGGACTCGATAATCGGTGTCGAACTCGGCCGACTCTACTCATCCTCTTCGGTGTTGGCATCAATTCGTCAGGCAATCCGGTGCATGGTACAAAGGCCTCCAATCAGCATTCCTACCGCTAATCTCAACTACGGAATAGTTAGGATCAAGGGGGGATGAGATTGGCTCATAAGCCTCGATCTTGCTGGCTCCTTCCTGACACCCCCATGAGAGTCCCAGCATCGCGGAGGAGCAGAGCCGAGAGCCCGTCGACCTTTTTTCCTCGGCCATGAACAGTGCTCGACCTCTTTCCCTCGGCCATGAACAATGCTCGGCCATAAATAGTGCTCGACCTCTTCTCCCTCGGCCTCGGCCACTTCCCCTCGGCCATGAATAGTGCTCAGCCTCTTCCCCTCGGTCAGGAACAGTATGTTAGTGTGCTCTAGATCCAATTGGATTAGATGCTAGTTTATACACATTTCTTTATGAATGCAAATCAAATTTATTGGTTTCTTTATATATTCAAGTGTAATTCTTATATATTAGATATATTTTACCTGAGATAAAGTCCAAAAGAATGTGAACCGTGCATATGAATTTGTAATAGAGATTACAAATTATGAGATCCAAATTGCATGTTATGGTTCGATTCTTTAAATTATCCTAGTCGATGTGTAGATGAGACTGGATACTATCGAACACCGTGAGACTAGCACATATTGCATATCCTCATCCTTGGGGTGAGCAGCTGATTTCACAAGCTGAAGTATAAAGATACTTGGATAGATGTGTAGATGCTCATTATTGTAACATGCATTGGATGACCCATATAGAGATCTCATATGGATATCTATATAGTGTTGATGGTTGATCTCTAATGACGGTGGTGTGAGTGATTCTTTGACTTAAGATCTTTATTGCATCTCATATGTGAAATGTCATACTTTGATGACATTCAAACGTCGCTCTAGCCAAGGTGGCAAATATGGTGTCGGTTGGGTATGACATGAAGCACATGAAGGTGGTGTTTGATCAAGACAGGATTCATCTTTCTTGATAGAAAGGGTTATATCCCACGGTCACTTGATGGATTAAATTGATTGTTAAATTCTTGCAAGGTTGAGTTAGAATTCGAAATGGTTTCGAAGTTATAATTCATATGAGTTAGTTTTTCTGAGATCAAGTAAACAAAGATCAATTACAGGGTTAACGGATTCCATACTACTGATTGATCTGGGATATGTGACGAAGGGATTAAATCATATGGTAACCGTTCATAGACAGTGTTGTTGATGGTCATGTCAACAAAACCCTTAGCACTTGGATGGTCATGATGCTTTGTTAGAGGCCTCTTATGATCTAATCATATTATTGACTTGGACAAAGAGTTATCCAATCATGCTTAGGGTCAGTGATTAGGATATGATTATTGCCAATATGTTAAAGGAGCCTAATGGGTTACAGGCATTAAGAAGAATTTTGGATGAATTAAAATAAAATTAAATTAGATTTAATTTAGATAAGATGATCAATTAAATAATTGGGTAAGACCTAATTTAAAGAAGATAAAATAATAATGGATATGATCCATCATAGTAGAAGAAATTTTAAAGAGAAATTATTTGCGCATATGATGAAAAAATAATTGGATACCCAAATTTGCTTGTTCGATGTGATGGATGGCTTTGATTATTTGGGTATGGATGATAAATATTAGCTATGTGAAGAAGAATTCATGCCCATAGGATAGGGCATGATGAACACGTACAGATTGGGGCATGTAGTTATAAGATAACTAACTCCTAATTTCAAGGGATAAGATTGTGACACTTAGATTAACGTTACCATAAGAAGGGAGTCTCTTTCTCTTCCTTAGATTAAGAAAGGGGAGTCTCTTCCTCTCCCTTGGATTAAGGTTACCATGAGAAGAGAGGTCTCTTCTTCTTCAACGTTTCTTCTCTCTCTCTCCTCTCTCTCTCCCTCTCTATAAATATGTTCCTTCTCTTCCTCCAAAAAGTGAAGAAAAAAGATTAGATCTTTTATACATACAGAGATCTTCTATTTTGAATATTTCTATAAGGGGATTCAAGAGGCGCTAGCACCCCTCTCTCCTAAGTATCATCTTCATACCTCTAAGTGTCATCTTCATACCTTGAAGGTCTTCATCCACTTTCTCTGTGTAGATCATACCCCTAAGTGTCATCTTCATACCTTGAAGGTCTTCATCCACTATCTCCATGTAGATCACCGTTAGAGGCCGGACACGTGGACGGCTAGTGGCAGAGGATTCACCGGCTTTATCCTTTTCTACATCGATAAAGGATTCAGGTATGAAGAAATCTAATGTTTTAGATTTTATTTCTAATTTAATGAATCTGTTCCTAAGGATCCTGTGCATCTGGAAATTTTGTATTATATCTTCTGCTACATTTTTCATGAATTTGATTCATGTCTTGAATATATAATTTTCATCAAAGTGCTCGGCCATGAACAGTGCTCAGCCTCTTCCCCCTCGGCCTCGGCTATGAACAGTGCTCGGCCTCGGCCTCTTCCCCTCGGCCATGAATAGTTCCATGCAAGTATTCACCCATGGCCTTCTCTGGAGCTCATCCAAAGGCATGAACAGTGTTATGCACGTACTTTATAGTCAATGCTCTATCAGGGACAGAGCCGGCTTTAACTCTAAACTTCATCTTCTGCCTTAGTGGCTATACTTTGGGGCCCACGTGCCTGACTTTATTGCCCATCACTAAGTGTGGCGTGAGGGACATATCTGGCAAACGCCGTTGCAGCAGCCTACAATAGCTTTCCAAACTAAGCAGTACCTACCAACTATGCAGCCACCCACATTTGATGGGACATGGCCTTCACTTCTGACATGCCACTAAGAAGCAAACCCTACCATTGTTGTCATTGTTGCCACCATCATAAATGCTCTGATCATGCCCCAAGTCTCACCGACTCCAAGCATCAATAAAATAGGTAAGAGGGATCCCCGACAAGGTAACTGATAACTCACTACACTCCCAAATGCTCATTCTTGCTCACAGAGAGCATGGCTTTAAGCTTCTATCTTCTTCTCTCTTTGAGCTTCCTCAAGCTCACGGCTATTGCCCAGAGCACTGACTTGAGCATCGAAGGGTTTTCGTCAAAATTTTTGATCCTCGAACTTGTTTGCAGGCTCCCAGGCGCAAGAAGCTCACCGAAGGATCCTTGGCTCACTGGAGGAGGCGACCGGATGCTCGTGGACATTCGAGGATGGTGATTTAGCGTCAACAGATGATATTTGATGTGTTACCACAAATTACTGCTTGAGTTTAGGTAGGAACTAAGAACATATTCTTAGGTACCAAGACAAGGTGAGCAAGGTGGGTTAAAGCATAGAGACAAACTCACCCATAGCACTTTACATGGTGGGTACCAAACGTGAAGAGATGTGGAAGGAAACATATGGATGAATGATTACCAACTTTGTTGCAAATCAGTATAAATCTATTAGAGGATTTCTTTTAATTGTACAGTTTAAACCCCCAATTTATATAAATTATAATGGCTAAGATCTTAGAATAAAATGATTTTCACAACAAATCTTAAATCAAGAAAGCGTATCTTGATCTATTGAAATTTCTTGATAAGAAACTATGTAAAGATTGATCGATTATGAAGAGAGTGAGTTTCTTCCTCTTTCCCTTATCTTCCTATATGTTTTGTGATGGAAAAATATGCTTTCTTTTGAAGAAAGAGGACCAATATGATATTACGTTAAATCCCTCTTTCCATCAAAGAGGCGGTTATGAGATAACAACTTTTCAAAATGAATCAATAAAAAATTAGTCATTATTTTTATTAAACCATTATTATCATTTAAATTTAAATAAATAATAAAATTAGTTATCATAATTATCATTTGAATTAAATAAATAATAAATCAGTTATATGTTCATGTGGGCCACAAAAGAGAAAAAGCTAACAATCAGATGACTTGGTTTGTTCTGTTCCTAGAAATAATGCATGATATCAAGTGATATGATCCAAGACCTGTTTATCTACCTATTCTTTTTCTGTTTAGTTTGTTGGGAAATAAAAACAGAGATATGCCAAAGATTTAAAAGAGAAGCAACCTATAGAAAAGCAACCATAGGCAACCATGACCATGATTATTGATGGATTGGCTAACTAATTAGGTCATCTCACCGTTTTTTCCAAGCTTCTGTGAGACCTCTGAAAAATTTATGCTCTGTGGATGCAAACATTTGAAATTTAGCAGCCAAAATTTACAATTAACCACTGACATCACAATCTTGTAAAGAGGATGGTGCACTCTTGAGCAAGTGGTAAGTAAAAATCATGTCAATGAACAGCATTAGTATCTCCTCTCAGGAAAAAGGAAAAAAACAGTACCTTTCATTCATTTTCTCCTGCATGACTTTTTACTATAGCCAGAATAATTTCTTCTATAGACCTACAGTGCATCCAGGTAACCAACAGTGATTCATTTGTTGGAAAGCATAATAACTAAAAGGATGATGAATGGCTGATTGGCTTCTTCCTTCCTTTGAGAGATTCCCCTATTATTTTCTTTCTTTTCTAGAGATTTTTATTTTGAAGAGATTTTCACCAAGACACCAAATATTAAAGAGATTTCCATCTTGTATTTTCAAGGATACATATGTAGCTAGATTAGTACTTGCCTTGTATAATGCATTGTGATTAATATAAAAAAGGTTGAGTGGCTGGGAGAACATATAGATCAAATTCAGCCACCATTACCAGGGTGACAAGGACTGAACCACATAAATCTGTCTTTTCCCTATTGCTTCTTTTTTCTTGATGTCTATTTCCGAGGGTTGAGATCTAATTCTTCACCATTCTTTTGAGTGAGGGATAGCTATTTGGCATACCCTCTTGCAATTATGTAAAAATTTTCTTCTACAACTCATTGGGAGTCTCAAGGATCATGGCACTTCTCACCAGAAGTTCAAAGAAAGTGATCAGTTCATGAGATCTTATATTTGGTTGTTCTTCACTTGATGAGATCTTTAGATTTCTTTATTAAATGGCATCAAACTCTTTTGTCAATATTCTAACCTGGACCTTAGGATTACCACAAAGAATTTAAAAGATCAAATTTTTTATATTAGTCAAACACTGTATCTTTTTTTATTAGTCAAATACCTAAGGTTGATTTTGTATTTTTTGATCTGATCCGACTCATATATCATTCGAATTTAATTTGGATCACTCAATCCCAACTAAACCTGATCCAGCATAAATAATAAATATTAATTATATAAATATTATATTTCTTCACTCTAATTATCTTACAGCAAAAATATTATTAGCATATTAGAGGAAAATAAGAAGTAAACTGAAATAAATTCATAAATTGAGAAAAAATATTTAGTTTCATCAAATCATCAAAGGAAGGCAAAGTGGTAATGCTATAAAGTTTTGGTCAAGAATGGTTATATAAACATGTTAAGGATAGAGAGAAAAAAAAAAGATAAAAGTAAAACTTTGACATTTACAGATCTCAATCTTACCATGTATTATCATAATATTTTTTAATTATTTGTGGAGAACAGAGGATTAAATTTTTTATAAGAATACAATACTTGGTATCCAGAGCAGTTTACTCAAAACTTTTAGGTAGTGTTTGAAATAGGGAATAAGAAGGGATATCCAGACCCTCTGGATATTCCCTCTTATTCCCAAAATCCATAACTACAAGGGATAGCTAGGAATAAAGTTAACTAAAGGGATAACCCATGGTTAACCATGGGTTATCCTCTCAATTTATTCCTAGAAAATGCAGAAATAGCTGGTTATCCCTCCAAATAAGAGTAAAAAAAAGTTATCCTATGGATTTACCTTTTTGCATTTGATATGATGAATGATAGCCAGGGGATAAACTCTATCCCGTTCACTTATCCATGGATAATATTTTTTCTATCAAACACTATCTTAGAATTTCGAAGCATACCCAAGAATACATGCAAATTCGAAGAATGTTAAACCCTTTTTGTTTGTTTCTCTAGGATTAACATAAAGAATTGAAATTAAGTAGGTATAAAAATTATTATTAAATAAATTAAAAAAATATATTATTTTAATAATAAAATATATTTTAAAATTAATTACTTTTAACTTGTAGCATATCAAAATTATACTAGTAAAAATAATGCTATTTAACATGTTAACGGAGAAAAGGTTGATTTTCATAAATCAGCACTTAAAACAAGCATTCATGATATCTTTTCAATATATATATATATATAAGAAATAAGTGGACAAAATTATTGAACATGAAAGGATAAATTAGAACTTTTCATTACATATGACAAAAGAAAAAGAAAGGGCTCAAAGGTTGAAAATGGTCTAACACCACGTCATCACCGGAGCAAGAGCACAGAAGCCCTTGAGACCCGAACATAAAACGGACAAGACGGACCATGCCAACCAAAGTACAAGTCAAGAAAGGAAAAGATTTATTGTACTATCTTTCGGTATAACAAGCATGCATCAGAAATGTAAATTGTTCATGCATGCATGCCAAAATTTAATGAGTCTTATTGCGCATTGTACGTGCAGTGATATACATGGATGATCAATCTGCATGCCTAATGCGCTTTTACTATAATGAAAGTTGATGTAGTAAGATTATTTTCTATAGGATGGTTGGACCTGAAAGGCTAAGAGGATTCATCTGGCCTTGAGCTGATCATATCCATCATCAACTTTTGACTTTCTGAGTGTTAGGTTGCTCTGCATCGAAATGATCAGTCTGCATCAACCTGGGCCATTGCTTGCTGCTTCTTGATGAGTGATGACAACAATCTTCTCATGGATTTTTCTTTAGATTCGCATCTACCATGGAATATGAGAGTTCTTTCTTTATGTAAAGCTGCACCAACTTCTCAACCCATTGGTAGAGGAACTGCATGAAGGTCATGCTACGCAGAAATATGAGTTAATATATGAATGCAAATTAAATTCTACAAATAATATAGATAAATAATTATAATAAAATAATAAATGTTGAGAGGTAAAATCGTTATTGCGTTGATAACCGTGCGAAGGGGCTAAGATCAGCCCCATCCCCCAGCCCGCTATATTACGCCCTCGAAGAACGAGCTAACTAATATGATCCAACGGGTCGAGCAACCAATAGTTCGGCTTCCCCGAGCTACCTATAGCTCGGCTTCCCCGAGCTACCCATAGCTCGGCTTCCCCCGAGCTTCCCGTAGCTCGACTTTCCCCGAGCTACCTATAGCTTGGCTTCCACGGGCTTCCCATAGCTCGGTTTCCCCGAGCTTCCCGTAGCTCGACTTTCCCCGAGCTTCCCATAGCTCAGCTTCCCCGAGCTACCTATAGCTCGGCTTCCACGGGCTTCCCATAGCTCGGCTTCCCCCGAGCTTCCCATAGCTCGGCTTCCACGGGCCTTCCATAGCTCGGCTTCCCCGAGCTTCCCATAGCTCGGCTTCCACGAGCCTCCCATAGCTCGGCTTCCCCCGAGCTTCCCATAGCTCGGCTTCCACGGGCTTCCCATAGCTCGGCTTCCCCGAGCTACCTATAGCTCGTCTTCCACGAGCCTCCCATAGCTCGGCTTCCCCGAGCTTCCCATAGCTCGGCTTCCCCCGAGCTACCTATAGCTCGGCATCCACGAGCCTCCCATAGCTCGGCTTCCCCGAGCAACCTATAGCTCGGCTTCCATGAGCTTCCCATAGCTCGGCTTCCCCGAGCTACCCATAGCTCGGCTTCCATGAGCTTCCCATAGCTCGGCTTCCCCGAGCTACCCATAGCTCGGTTTTTCACGAGCTTCTCATAGCTCGGCTTCCCCGAGCTACCCATAGCTCGGTTTCCCTGAACTTTCATAGCTCGGTTCCCCCGAGCTACCCATAGCCCGTTTCTCCGAGTAACCCCCGAGCAATCCATGTTTCGACACACACCTCGTGGAACCCGACGCGGGAGAGCCCAGGCCTAGCGTAACGGAATCCCAAACAAGGGATCATATCGAGGAGTGGCCTAGGATCTACAATAATGGCCTAAGACCTACGCGCTCATCAGATCTCAGGCCATCAGAGGGCCCTCCCAGCCGTCGATCCTTCAACGAATAAGATACGGACCCCACCGGCCTTGCAACAGCTTGATTCGAATCGTCCCCGTATCCTAACAACCTTCGAACCTTCCAGAAGGCACTCAAGATCCAGGTGATTGCCTATAAATATGACACTCCCAAATTCTCTTAGGCATACGCTCACAGCCCCTGGCTCACTCTCACTCTCACTCTCACTCACTCTCTGGCCCTTCACTCGTCGGCGCTCCCTTAGAGCTCCCGATTGGCCACCCCTGGAGGGACTCCCAGAGAGATCCTTCTCCTTATTTCTGTTGATCGCCGATCCCCACTGACTTGAGCGTCGGAGGGTCTTCCGGAGGGCCACCCCCAACGCCTCTCGCGTGAGGACTTCTTGCAGGTCCGCCCCCCTCAGGAGACCGATCGCGCCCGAGTCGGAGGACAGATCCCGGCGGCAACAGATTGGCGCTAGAGGAAGGGCCTCAAGTCCCGTTAAAACTTGAAGAAAGGAGACAAGGATCTCGATCTGGAGAAGAACCTCTCCAATGGCTAATCGGAGAAGAGCAACCTCTGAAGCCCAGGACCAGGTCGCTCCCAGAGACCTGATCCGACTGCGCGCGGCGCCGCAGCCGCCACCAGTTGAGACCCCGTCACCGCCTGCCATTCGGTGACCCAGGACAGTTCGCCACGCTGGTCCAGCAGGTCCAAGCCCTTACCCATTTGGTTCAGGAGCGCCTTCCTGCTCCACGCCTTCCTGAGGAGGCCGCTGCCCCTTTCTCTCCGGCCACCTCCTCTTCTGGTCCGCATGGAGCCACGGACCCCCCACGCCCCAGGGGGACAAACCAGTCCCACAAGGCGGTACAAGGATCCTCCTAGATCTCGGTGAGCCCGCTCCCTCTCTCCAGTGTCCTCCGGCCACGATTCGACGCCATCCTTGCACTCTCCTCACCCGGCTCCTCCTCTACATCTTAAGAGGAGATCCGCCGACAATCTGGGAGATGCGTCAGGAGCTGGACGCCGCCAAGCAGGCCCATCCGCCCAGCCCAAGGCAGAGCAGGGCATCCCTTTCTCTAAGGGATCATGGAGGAAGTGATTCCCTCCCATGTTAAGCTACCCGCCATCGAGCCCTATCACGGCTCTTCTGATCCGGATGATCATCTCAGTAGCTTCCGGTCAATAATGATGTTCCACGGAGCATCAGACGCGGTCCTCTGCGCGCCTTCCCTTCCACCCTCAGAGGATCTGCTCGAACCTGGTTCAACGCCTTGAAACCAGGTTCCGTTGATTCATTCGATGAGCTGAGCCATCTTTTTATTGGCCAGTTCGTCAGTAGCCGCGTCACCGAGAGATCCGACTCCCTCTCCGAAGTTAAGCAGAGAGAGGGGGAGTCCTTGAGAAATTACCTTGGCCGTTTTAACAAGGCCATGCTGGAGGTGGACCACCTTAATCATGAGGTGGCTATGTCCGCCCTAGCGGGAAATTTTGAAGGAGAGCGACTTCTACCTGGCGATGGAGGTCAGCTACCCCCGAGCCTCTCCGATATGATGGCCCTGGCAGATAAATACGCAGGGTCGAAGAATCACGGAGAGCTGCCCGCGCCGAGCTGGCGAAGAAGAAGAACCCAAAGGTTCCGACAGGCACCGGCCCGTCCGTCAGCCAAGTCCGCCTCGTGCCAAAGAGCTCCCCTGCCACCGCCAAGGAATCGCTCCCGGAGCCCGCCCAGGCGATTCGATCGTACACTCCACTCACTGTACCCAGGGCAAATCCTCATGGAGATAGAGCGCCAGCTCCCCGACTACCTCTCCGAGGGAACCCAACTGGAGGGACCCCACCAAATACTGCGCTATCACAGAGGAGCATGGTCACGACACCGAGGAATGTTGGCAATTGAAGAATGAGATTGAGAGCTGATTCGGGGCCGACTGAACCAGTTCAGGAGGGCACCCGAGCCAGGACAAGGGGGCGATCGCCAGCCCGAGCTTCAGCAGCCTCCTCCTCCTCCAAATCCGCCTGTAATCGGCCACATCAACATGATCGAGGAAGCCGGTGGCTCGAGCTCTAGAAATGATGATGAAGGCTCGGCGCCAAAGAAAGCGCGAACGAGTGAGCTCTCCTTCTCCGACGATCTCCGAGGGATACAGTTCCCACATGACGCAGTGGTTGTATCCCTCAATTTAAATGACTATGATGTAAGCCGGATCCTCGTTGATAGTGGAAGCTCGGTGAATGTTTTGTACCTCGATGTGTTTGCCAAGATGAATTGCTCATGGAAAACCTCGAGCCATGGACTCCACCCTAATGGGGTTCATAGGCGACGTCATCATCCCAGAGGGGGTCGTAACGTTAACGGTTTGGGCAGGAACTTGGCCCCTTGTGGCCACTGTTCACACAGACTTCCTAGTAACTAAGCTCAGGTCGCCCTACAATGCAATATTTGGCAGACCCAGCCTGATGTCCCTCAAAGCCGTTGTCTCCATCCCACACCTGTCTATGAAATTCCCCATCGGACGAGGAATTGGTGTCGTCCAGGGGAGCCAAACTATGGCTCGGCAGTGTTTTGTCACCAGCCTTCAATCCAGAATGCCTAAAGTCGATGGGCTGGACGCTCGGGAAGAATTTGCCGAGCAACAAGGGGAACCAGCAAGAACTGGAGGAAGTACCACTGGACGAGGCTCGTCCCGACGAACCATAAAGATCGGGTCGTTGCTAGAAGGCGAATCCTGGCAGGAGCTGATCGACTTCCTCCGAAGCAACACGATGTTTTCGCTTGGTCCGCCTCTGACATGCCAGGAATCAGCCCCGAAGTTCTCGTCCACCGCCTTAACGTGGACGAGATGCACCGGCCCGTCAAGCAGAAGAAGAGGAGCTTTGCCCCAGAATGGCAGAGAGCTATTGAAGAGGAGGTTGATAAGCTCATCAAGGCGACTTCATTCGGGAGGTGAATTACCCAAGCTGGCTGTCGAATGTCGTCATGGTGAAGAAGTCGAGCGGTAAGTGGCGGATCTGCATCGACTTCACCGACCTCAACAAGGCGTGCCCGAAGGACAGCTTCCCCCTCCCCCAAATCGATCAGCTTGTGGATGCCACCTCGGGTCACCAAATGTTGACGTTCATGGACGCCTACTCCGGCTACAACCAGATCCGGATGGCCCCCGAAGATGAAGAAAAGACCGCCTTCATAACCGATCGAGGTACTTACTGTTACCGTGTTATGCCTTTCGGTCTTAAAAATGCAGGGGCCACCTACCAAAGGCTGGTCAACAAAGTATTCAAGGAACAAATCGGCCGGAACATGGAGGTGTACATCGACGACATGCTGGTCAAAAGCAAAGAAGCATCACAGCACGTCAAGGATCTCTCGGAGAGCTTTGCGACACTCCGCAAATATCAGATGAAGCTCAACCCAACTAAATGCGCCTTCGGCGTTAACTCTGGGAAGTTCCTTGGCTTCATGGTCTCCCAGCGGGTATCGAAGCTAACCCCTAGAAGATTCAAGCTCTCCAGCAGATGGCGCCCCCGGCATCTATTAAAGAAGTCCAGCGCCTAACCGGGAGGATAGCGGTTCTTAACCGCTTCGTGGCGCGCTCGCCGAAAGATGCCTCCCCTTCTTCAAAACTCTCCGGTCGGCTAAGAATTTCAGTGGACCCCCGAGTGTCAAAAATCATTCGAATCTCAAGAGGTACCTCGGCTCTCCCCTACTCCTCAGCAGTCCAAATCCTGGGGAGATATTGTTCCTGTATCTGGCTGTCTCAGAAGGGGCCGTTTGCTCGGTGCTGGTCAGAGAAGAAAACAAGGTCCAGAAGCCAATTTATTATGCCAGCAAGCTGCTCATGACGCGAAGACGAGGTATAGCCGGATTGAGAAGATGGTGTTGGCCTTGATCACCTCAGTTCGAAGTTGCGGCCATACTTCCAGGCATTCTTTAACGGTCCTGATTGACCAACCATCAAGGTGGTGATCCACCGCCCGAAGACATCAGGGAGAATGACTAAATGGGCCGTCGGGCTGAGCAAGCATGACATCTGGTTTCAGCCTCGCCTGGCCATCAAAGCTCAGGTGCTAGCCGACTTCCTCCTCGAGTGTACCATCCCGGAGGACGGCTCCACCCCAGACTCCCCGAGAAACCAAAATTTGGCGCCCGGTGGCTCCTCCATGTCGACGGGTCATCCAACGCCCATCGCTCCGGTGCGGGTTTGGTTCTCACCAGTCCGGAGGGGGCGACTTTTGAATATGGCGTCCGCTTCTCCTTCCCGGCCTCCAACAACGAAGCTGAATATGAAGCCCTACTGGCCGGTCTCCGGATCGCCCGTAGCCTTAAGGTGGAGAAACTGAATGCCTTCACCGACTCCCAGCTGGTGGCAGGTCACGTGCGAGGGGAGTTTGAGGCCCGGGAACCGAACATGATCCGATATCTCTAAGAGGTTCGGAGCTTACTCTCCCATTTTCCGAATTTGAGATCATTCAGATTCCTAGATCTGAAAATGCCCGTGCCGACTGCTATCTCGACTGGCGACTGCGGAATCAATGGACACCGAACGAAAATTCCACCTGAAGACTTTGGAAAGACCTAGTATCGGGAAGTTGACCGTGTAATGCAAGTTTAGGCCGAACCATCATGGTTCGACCCCATCCTGAAGTACCTCAAAGAAGGGTCACTCCCAGCCGATCGAAGGGAAGCTAGAAGGCTAAAACTGCAAGCCATCCACTATGTGCTAATTGATGATCAACTCTACAAGCGGTCCTTCTCTATGCCACTGCTCAGATGCCTCCGCCCATCTGAAGCTGATTACGCCCTTCGGGAGGTGCACGAGGGGATTTGCGGCAACCATCTGGGGAGCTGGTCCCTGTGCCACAAGGTACTGCGTCAAGGTTACTATTGGCCAACCATGCAAAAGAATGCAGACAACCTTGTCATAGCTTGCGACCCATGCCAAAGGCACTCAAGCATTCAGAGGCTCCCCTCCATCCCTGGTCCCCATATCCTCCGCTTGGCCCTTCGCCAAGTGGGGAATGGACATTCTTGGCCTATTTCCGCTCGCCACGGGGCAACGGAAGTTCTTGTTCGTCGCCATAGATTACTTCACCAAATGGGTCAAGGCGGAGGCAGTTGCACAAATAACCGAGGCTCAGGCCAGGGATTTCGTATGGAAGTCCATCATCTGCCACTTCAGCCTTTCGCATACTATCATCACTGACAATGGCAGGCAATTCGACAATCCAAAGTTTTGCCAGTTCTGCAAGGAGCACGGATCCACCACCACCTTACCTCGGTCGAGCATCCACAGGCAACGGGCAGCCGAAGTAACCAACCGGACCTTTCTTCAAGGGATCAAAGCTCGACTCTCTAGAGCCCGAGGTAGGTGGGCAGACGAATTGCACCATGTCCTATAGGCCTACCGCACCACCCCGAGAGTACCCACAGGTGAAACCCCATTCCGAATGGCCTTCGGCACAGAGCCGTCATCCCCGTGGAGATAGGGCTCCCTTCTCTGCGGGTGGAAAGCTACTCGAAAGAAGCCAGCGATGAGCAGCTCCGCACCAACCTTGACCTGGTAGGGAAATCAGAGAAAAAGCTCGGATCCGAGTGGCTGCCTATCAGCAAAGAGTGGCCCGCTACCACGCCTCCAGAGTCAAAGGGAAAGCTTTCTTACCTGGCGACCTCGTTCTCCGGAAAGCATCTGTCTCCAAACAGCTGGAGCAAGGAAAGCTGGCCCCAAACTGGGAAGGCCCTTACCAAGTAGCGGAGATCGTCGGACGTGGGACCTACAAGCTGCAAGATCTAAGCGGAAGATCCATCCCTCGGACGTGAAATTCGGACAATCTTCGCAAGTATCACCAGTAGGGTACGCCCTCTACAGGCTCGCCTTCTTAAATTTTTGTCGGCACAATGTTTCATAATTCATGACATAAATCACCATAAATTATATCACCGAAAATCGTGAAGAAAAACAGATGCTGTTTACTAATCCTCGGCACGACCGAGTTACCTATTTAAGCAGGAAAATCTCCAAACCTCGGCAGGGCCGAACAACTATTCTCCAAACATCGGCAGGGCCGAGCAACAATTCTCCGAACCTCGGCAGGGCCGAGCAACTATTCTCGAACCTCGGCTGGGCCGAGCAACTATTCTCCGAACCTCGGCTGGGCCGAGCAATAATTCTCCGAACCTCGGCTGGGTTGAGCAACTATTCTCCGAACCTCGGCAGGGCCGAGCAACAATTCTCCGAACCTCAGTAGGGCCGAGCAATTATTCTCTGAACCTCGGCAGGGCCGAGCAACAATTCTCTGAACCTCGGCTGGGCCGAGCAACTATTCTCCGAACCTCGGCTGGGCCGAGCAACTATTCCCCGAACCTCGGCAGGGCCGAGCAACAATTCTCCAAACCTCGGCTGGGCCGAGCAACAAGTCTCCGAATCTCGGTTGGGCCTAGCGATGAATTCTAAAACCCCGGCTAAAACCGAAGTGCATAAAGCCCTGGCAAAAACCGAAGCACGCAAACCTCGATTAAAGCCGAAGGACTCCCGAACAGTCCCCAGAACTTCGGCCAGTTCGAAAAATGCACACCGTGCAAAATCACCAACAGACACAAAGTCTGCGCCTTTAGAAAATTCCCAAAGGCCTCGGCAGGCCCTACACGGCCGCCCACGAACCCCAGACAAAATCGGAGAATCCCCCCTACTGTTAAATCCTCGAATGATATCCCTATATCTTACCGCCCAAGCGCCTATCTTGCTTTGCAAATGAGACCATGACTTAGCGCGCAACCCACAGGACCACCCAGGTCCCCCGTCGGTTCAAACAGAAGCGAGCGGTTTTACCTCTTTGATGAACTAAACGACGATCTCATCAGAGAACAATAAATTGTCAAAAAAGACCTTTTTCTTTATTAATTGTAAGAAAAAAGTATAGAAAGAAAGAAAAAGTACAGAAAGAAAGAGAAAAGTACGGAAAGAAAGAAAGACGGCCTTTGCAGAGGCCTAACGTCTCCCCCCAGGAGCTGCCGGGTCTTCAACACGCCGGGACAGCTCGGCGACTCGCTGGCGGAGGGAGGCAATCTCCCCCTCCTGCCGGCGTACGACCCGGCGAAGGGCCTCGGTCTCCCTCGTGGAAACTACGAGGTACTCCTCGACCGCCTTCTCAAACTACTCGTGGCTTGCGAAGGCTGACGCCAAGGCCAGGCCGTCAACCATGACGGTGGAACGGCTCCCCTCGGAGCCCCCACGATCGTTGTTCGCTACCCTGATCCATTGGATGATTGCTCTCCACCCTGAGAAGCCATGTCGAGAGCTGTTGAGAGGCTAACCAAAGGAATGGTAAATGCTGGCATCCCTATCGCCCATATTTATACCCCTCAGGCGAGCATCTCGATCAGTTGGGTCATAAATACCAAGCCATGAGAATCGGCCGCGTGTCGCCGCTTTGACAGGCACCCACAGGATGCAAGGGGTCATGCTCCTTCCCGAGGGAAATCGGTAAACGTCGACGAATTACTCGGGAACCCCCCTCCTTCTCTAGAAACTGGGTTCCTCCCGATCTACCGGGCACCTATGGAGTAAATGCCCTCAAAACTACTCCAAATTTCCTTAAGTCGACCGCCCTTTGGAAAGCGCAAAAAGAAAAAAGAGCGCCAGCAGCCGACGATGACTCGCTTCCCTCGGAAGTTGCCAAACCATAAATGTCGAGCGTACACATGCGCCGCCCATTCCGCTTTGGCATTCTGCGATGAATCTCACAGGAACCAAACATCATGAGTCTCGGTGGCGACCAAGTAATCCCTCCGAGCTATAAATCTCCAAACCTCGGCTGGGCCGAGCAACTGTTCTCCGAACCTCGGCTGAGCCGAGCAACTATTCTCCGAACCTCGGCAGGGCCGGGCCATAAATCTCCGAACCTCGGCTGAGCCGAGTAACTATTCTCCGAACCTCGGCAGGGCCGAGCCATAAATCTTCAAACCTCGGCAGGGCCGAGTAATAAATCTCTGAACTTCGACCAAAGTTAAGGAATATGTTCTACTGCCGAACAATCTCCAGGGTTCCGTCTGAATTTGGGCAGCTTATGAGCCCCGACTAGGTCGGATAGCACGGGATCCTCGGCCAAGAACGAACGATATCCCCGCGCCTCGTTTCATTGCCAACAATAACTCTCGGTACAAAAGAAATAGAAACGACGAGAAAGAACAAAACTTTCTTTACCATTGAAACCAATTACAACTGCCTGAGAGGCATTACAAGTACATCGAAATGCATGAAATAGAAACGGGTACATGACTCGGGCAAACTGCTCCAAGCGGCTTCGGGTGACTATGATGCTCCGGCGTCCGGTCTAATAAATCAGGCAAACCACGAACCAGTCAGCTTGAGCCGATAATGAGCAGACGACACGGCCTAACCGTTGCGACCAGCTTCGGTTAATAATGATATCTCGGCATTCCAACCGAGATATCAGAGAAATCAGAAAGGATGGACGGGTTTTTACCCCAAACCACCCAACTGAAGGGCCCTCCAACGAGTAGGAAAGAAGCTCGCGGACCCTGATACCAGGGCACTCCCCCAAATCTAGTGTGTACAGCTAGCCATTGCCCAAGTCGAAAGGCAATGTACCAGCGAGCGACACACATCACCCCCTCCTCACGTGGCAAAAGATTCCCTGGGCGGACGAGCCCAAGGATCCAGGCCAGGGGAGGAGGAGAAATTCACGCAACCCATGGGGAGCCCGCGTACACTTCCTACCGTACATCCCCAAAGGTGAACCGCAAAGGTCACACGAGAAGCGTATATGTGCGCTCTCCATGCGATCTCTGCGGACCTCCTGTGCGCTCTCCATACGATCTCCGGAGCTCCTTTCTTGAAGGCAAGCCACCCCCCGATGGCTCCTTCGTCACCCTAACTGTCCGGAGGACGACGACGACTTGCAGGAGAAAAGCTCGGTCCTCCCGCTCTAAGCCTCAAAGAAACATGCATTGTGTGCACCTCCACAGTTTACAGAAAAGAAAACTTTGGGATGGCCCAACACGGCCCTCTTCCCCCTTTTTATAGGCGGAGACGAACCGGGAAGAGCTACGAGAACAGAGAGCCCCGAGATTCAAAACGCCAAACCCGCGCCACCACGTGGCCTCCTGAAATAAAAACAGTGCCCCACGATGCGCGCCAAGCGCGTCGCTCGAGCCATGACGCATACCAAAAGATTATCTCTGATCCCGAATCACGAGCTTTAAATGCAGAAAATCGTCCGCCGATCTGGCAGATATTGGTGGATCCAAAGGATCGCTCTGAGAAAACGACATCCTCCAATGGCAAATAAGCACCTGCACCACACGCCAAAGCAGCCCGCGTCGGAAAAGACCAATACAGCAAAGGCCCATCGAGGGTGCCAGGCGACCTTTTGCTGGCTGCAGAGCCGTACTACCTGCTTCGGTGAAACAAAAATCGACCTGCCTTGGAAATGACAAAAACGCTGACAGGGGTAATAAATGGATGCAAAGGCCAAACCCACTCTTTACCAGAAAGAATAAAGGGGTGACAGCGAAGGTTCAACAAACCCCCCTCTTTTCGTCGAAGGCACGACCACAGTCTGGCCACTGGTAAGGTGGATTACCTCGGCATTAGCCGAGCTGCTCCGTCCCTCGACCCTAGTCGAGCTATTTCATTCTTCGGACCTAGTCAAACCACTGTGTCATTCGGCCTAAGCCGAATTGAATCGTCTCCCAACCCGGATGTTACCCTGTCCTCAGCCGTCGGAAGCAACAAAGTAACATCCTAGGGGATCTTGTATAGACGGCGTATCCGCTCCAGGTCCGCTAAGGTCACCTCCGAAGCCTGATCACTCGGACTCACCATGTCTTCAATCGCCAGAGACGCTGAGCAACAGATTGCTATGAAAATAGAAAGACGAAGCTCTCTAAGGGAAAGCGAGAGAGCGCTACAAATAGGGAGGGCGCCGCCTCGACTCCATTTTTCCCAAGGAAAACCGCCTCAGGGTGAAGACGAGGCGTCTCAACCAAGACATCCGGAACCACCACTATGGGTGCTATGAAAATCGAGACCTCCTACGTGGCGCTTTCCCAGCTATTGCCTTCGCCCCTAAGGAATGATGGATCCACCTCAAAAAGGCAAAACGGCCACACAACATTAATTATGACATCATTGCATGGGCTGTCGAATACATGTCCCCTCGTCCGGATTGTGCCACCTAGGCTATACTCCCTATGCCCGAACCTACGCTTCAAACTAGGGAGTGGGGGGCATGTGTTGAGGGGTAAAATCGTCATTGCATTGATAACCGTGCAAAAGTGTTAAGATCAGCCCCATCCCTCTGCCCGCTATATTATGCCCCCGAAGAACGATCTAACTAATATGATCCAACGGGTCGAGCAACCCATAGTTCGGCTTTCCTGAGCTACCTATAGCTCAGCTTCCCCGAGCTTCCCATAGCTCGACTTCCCCCGAGCTTCCCGTAGCTCGACTTTCCCCGAGCTTCCCATAGCTCGGCTTCTCCGAGCTACCTATAGCTCGGCTTCCACGGGCTTCCCATAGCTCGGCTTCTCCGAGCTACCTATAGCTCGGCTTCCACGGGCTTCCCATAGCTCGGCTTCCCCGAGCTACCTATAGCTCGTCTTCCACGAGCCTCCCATAGCTCGGCTTCCCTCGAGCTTCCCATAGCTCGGCTTCCACGGGCTTCCCATAGCTCGGCTTTCCCGAGCTACCTATAGCTCGTCTTCCACGAGCCTCCCATAGCTCGGCTTCCCACGAGCCTCCCATAGCTCGGCTTCCCCCGAGTTTCCTATAGCTCGGCTTCCACGAGCCTCCCTAGCTTGGCTTCCCCCGAGCTTCCCATAGCTCGGCTTCCACGGGCTTCCCATAGCTCAGCTTCCTCGAGCTACCTATAGCTCGTCTTCCACGAGCCTCCCATAGCTCGGCTTCCCCGAGCTACCCATAGCTCGGCTTCCACGAGCTTCCCATAGCTCGGCTTTCCCGGGCTACCCATAGCTCGGCTTCCATGAGCTTTCCATAGCTCGGCTTCCCTGAGCTTCCCATAGCTCGGCTTCCACGAGCTTCCCATAGCTCGGCTTCCCTGAACTTTCATAGCTCGGTTCCCCCCGACCTACCCATAGCCCGTTTCTCCGAGTAACCCCCAAGCAATCCATGGCTCGACACACACCTCCGTGGAACCCGACGCGGGAGAGCCCAGGCCTAGCGTAACGGAATCCCAAACAAGGGATCATATCGAGGAGTGGCCTAGGATCTACAATAACGGCCTAAGACCTACGCGCTCATCAGATCTCAGGCCATCAGAGGGCCCTCCCAGCCGTCGATCCTTCAACGAACAAGATACGGACCCCACCGGCCTTGCAATAGCTTGATTCGAATCATCCTCGTATCCTAACAACCTTTGAACCTTCCAGAAGGCGCTCAAGATTCAGGTGATTGCCTATAAATATGACACTCTCAGATTCTCTCAGGCATGCGCTTACAGCCCCTGGCTCACTCTCACTCTCACTCACTCTCTGGCTCCTTCACTGCTCGTCGGCGCTCCCCTAGAGCTCCCGATTGGCCACCCCTAGAGGGACTCCCCAGAAAGATCCTTCTCCTTATTTCTGTTGATCACCGATTCCCACTGACTTGAGCGTCGAAGGGTCTTCCATGGAGGGCCACCCCCAACGCCTCTCACGTGAGGACTTCTGTGCAGGTTCACCCAGGAGGAAGCCCAGATCAGGAGACCGATCACGCCCGAGTCGGAGGACAGATCCCGGCGGCAACAATAAAAAAAAAAGATTAAGTAATAGAAGTTATATAGAAATTAAGACATGCGGATCACGTTGTCTTTAACAGCAGATTTTGTGTTCTTCAAAATTAATGACTTGGTGTGAAGGTTCTCAACACATCTATTCTCCGGGATTTAACTATAAAATTATCGAATGTGTTCCCACTGGATTGAATCAAAAACAAATGGGCCGAAGAAGGCTAGGCCCGATCTCTATATGCGAACTTTTCTTTTGAGAAATAGTCAATTTAGTACAACTTAAGATGAAAAGAGAGTTAAAGATTTTTGTTATCCAATGTAGGACTTAAAAATAAGGATGAGAGAAGTGTTTTGAAATAATAAAAATATAAATAGCCAACACGTCACACAATATGCTAAGTTCTTGCACCTTTAATAAGCCCTTCTTCCCCTTCTATACCTAGCAACATTATTGGCAATCAATTCAAGCTTCACTCTGTTATTGGCCATGATTTTGTATTGTTAGACAATAATTCCTTAGCATCATTAATTTTACTACTTAAAATTTAGAAAATGAATGACTTTAAAAAGTGAATAATAGAGACAGAAGAAATTATACGTGCTTAGATGGAAGCGTGTAAAAATATACTCTAAGAACAAAAATTCACCTCTTTTATGTAGGGCCATGGTGACTTTATTATTTCTATGGTATAACAACATCGCTCAACTCAATTCTTCTATCATAAGTACGATTATGTGGAGGCTTAACCCAATGGTCTTCTTCAACTTTATAAAGGTAAACTTTATATAAAAAAAAAAGTTAAGAAAAATAAATAAAGGAGAAGGAAGAGTGGCTTGGGATATAAAGAATTGGCCCATAAAGGTCTCAACGAATCTTACAAAGGCCATAATGGCCGGCAATACAATACTCGTAACACATAGTTTTATAGTGCACAAATTAGCCAACTATTTAGATTTTAAATTTCAAATTTTTCATTACAACATAATTAACTTTGGAGTAAGATTTTAAATTTTATATTAGCTATGTGTACACTATGAAATAATCACCCAAGCCGAGCCAATAGTGCATGCATGTGATTGCTATAGCCCACTATCCTCAAGGCCTCATTTGGACCTTAATCAGCTTGATGTTAGTCAATTCTTGAGTTAGTATATTTAAATATTTGGTGTGGGATTATTGACCAATCTTTAAAAATTTAAAATTTTCAAATAAGAAAAGTCTACCATGGGTAAGGCATGATGTGGACTTGAACCACAGTAAATTAGATCTTGAGTTAGATCTTTGTCATAGACTTTTGCATATCATATATATAAATCAATTAGGTTTTTATATAGTCTAAGCTTATTATAAGCTCACATGTAGTACATTAGTTTTCATAAGAATTAGTTCAAGTTAGCCCAAATATATAAGGGTATGTAGGACTAATTCCCTATAGACTTTTCATATTGGACCAATTAATAATGTAGCCTAACCTTTTATTTTACTTTGTCACTAACAAAAATACTCACCATAGGTTTGAGTGCCTTAGGTTTTGAATTTGAAATTTAAATGCATTAAAATTTAAATTGATTACTAAGTAAGTAATAGGAACATAATCAAATAATTGTGCACTAAGTAATGAAAGCAATTAAGTATCTAAAATATATATTAATATGCAGGCTTCAAAATATTTGAATTAATGCAGTAATCAAATTTGTAGTTGTAAACGTTTAAGTTTTGGATTTTAATTTTCAAAGTGCTTTAATTATACCAAATATTACCAACGGGTGTTTCAAAACATAATATTAAATGTATTTTGTTTCAAAAACACAATATTAAATGTTTTAAAAAATACAAAAGATGTACTACATTTTTATTAGATGTGTTTTTTCAAAAAAAAAGAAGAGCAATAATGTTCTTATTTTATTTCTATGCAATTATAGGTGCAACAAAAGTTAATTTTTAATTTTAAAGTTAATTTTTAATTTGGAAATTTGTTTTGAAGTTTTAGCACTAATTTTGAAAAAGTATTGGAGGAATTTTAACTTAATTTTATTTATTGTGTTTTTTCATGAATTTCAAAGCACCAAATATTTGAATTCAAGAAGAAATGAACTATTAATTTGCACAATTTTTAAAGAAGCAAATATTTTTTTTATTTTAAAAAATTTACATACTAAATATAGGCAACCTAAGTAATAGGGATGGAAATTTTTTTTTATTTGGCCGTTTACCCGGCCGGTATCGTTTCTAACGGATCAAGGAATCCCAAGTCTAAATGGCTTAACAGGTAAATGGGTAAATGGCCGTTAATGGCTAAACGGATGAACGGCCGAGAACGTTATCTTTCACTCCATCCCCATTTACCCATCTTCATCCATATTAACTTAATATAATATATTTAAATTATATATATATATATTAAATATTAAATATTTAAAATAAAAAAATATATATGCTAAAAAATCTAGTAAAACACGTTTGAATCTCCTTTTATGTTCTCTTCTTTCATGCAACCACTAAACATCAAAGCCAAAGCTTATTAGTATTTTTTAAGCTTTTAATAAATTATAATTTTAATAAAATAATTTATTTTTTATGTAAACGGCCAAACAGGTACCCAGTGGGCTTCTTTCATGCAACCACTAAACATCAAAGACAAAGCTTTTTATTAGTATTTTTTAAGCTTTTAATAAATTATAATTTTAATAAATAATTTTATTTTTTTATGTAAACGGCCAAACAGGTACCTAGTGGGTACCCATTTATCCGGCTGGGTATTTTCGTCCCCGTTCCGTTAATTATAACGGCTTAATAGGGTAGGGAACGGGAGGCTTTTCATAATGGAGATAGGGACTAGTAGAGGCCGTCCCGGTCGTTGCCATCCCTACTAATTAATAGCATAACATAAGATCAAATTTGTTATGTATTGCATATCGAGATATATGACTTAGAGTCTATTTATAAACTTGATCTAGGCAACCATGGGATAGGCTCCATAAAGGCCATGCTACATCATGGCATGGTGAGTTGCTAACCACTATTCTCAAGGCTCAACTTGAATATTTTCAACTAGATATCAAAAATTGTAGCTATTATTGCATTGTAATATATGATGTGGGGCTATTATCTAGCCTTTAAAAACTTATAAAATTTGAATATTTTTGTTTTTGAAATGAGACACTTAAAATTTTTAATATGAACAAGGTTGGTATTGATGAATATTAGTTAGGAAAGATATGCTAAGGATATCATATTGTTACGAGAGTTAGAGCTTTCAACCCTCTTATTATTGGTGCTAGTTATAGATAAAACAGGGGTTTTTGAGGTGCATGGAAGGTGTGAATAGTTTTATTTCTGATTGTCATAAATAGAGCATCTAATTAATATGGTTTGAGTTGGATAGCTAACTAGAAGGTGACACTTGATAATAAATTAGAAGGCAATACATTATGATTGATCAAAAGGCGATGCATATCATCCCAAAGAAGAAAGTTCTATATGAAAAAAGAATTTCTTTAAGGGTGTCACCTTCTTCAACATCCGAGCACATCTAGTGTCTACCATTAGGTAGACCAAATTAATAGGATTATCCACATTTCTATTAAAACCTTTTATATCCATATGTAAAACAACCTCACAAGAGGTTTAAGAGGATTGAATCTCTACTTTTATTGCTTTTCTGCTCTTTGATCTCTATGCTGATTTGAGCATCATAGTATTCCCGTTGAAGAAAATCTTTTGACCACTTCTATCCATTTTGTAGGAAGCTAGTCCCAAGTTAATGGCTCATGCTTTACTATGTAAACACTTATTTTCACATTGATTGGTATTCAAAAGTCAATTTTGGATGCCAACATAATCATTTGGTAATAAATTTTGGAGGCAAGATTTTGACAATCAATAAAAAAACGTAATCACTATGCACTATTTGCTAATAAACTAATAAATCTTATTATATATTTTTTTTATATTAGAAGATGGAAAGATTTGGTTGTATGTTGATCATTATCCAATTAATTTTTATATTTATTGTCTTAATCTTATATTTGAGACTCATATGGTTTAGTGAATAAATTTATGAGGTCAACATAGAAATTCTTAAAGAATTATATAAATGACATTTAGTGCCAAAAAAAAAAAGGATGCTACTATGTTTATCTAGAAAATATAAAATCTAGTTTTTAACACCATACTTAATGATTAATGGTTAATTAATGGCCAAAACACTAATTTTAATTAACCTAATAATTCAAAAAAAAAGTGAGTTAAACATATTTCCCAAAGCTTTCAAGGGAGATGAAGCATTTTCCTTGAAAAGATGTAATAATACATCAAGTTTGAGAAATCTGAATGTTTTGTAGCTATTTATTGAATTTAGGATTATATGACCTTTGCTTAAAAAAAAAAGATCTCACTCTGCGTGTTGATTTATATTTTTGAATAGACAGGAAGTCTTAGTTATAATAGTCAACTAAGTTTTGACTCATTTATTAAATAAATTATGCATTCACACCAAGTTTGACTTATTTATTAGAAGTATATGTGATAAAACATATATATTTTGTGCAATAGATGATTCATTATTGGCCTATCAAACATAATTTGATAATATTATGATTTAAAAATTTAAATTATCTAAACCATAGGAAGGAGAAATCATTCAATCCCAGCTTATCTAATTTTGCCGTTTTGACATGATTGTAGAATGCAAGGAGAGAAAATAATCCATCGGTTTTAGGGCATGACTTTCTCATTCTCATATATCACCACTCCCTCTGTGAACTCTAAATTTTTATTTTGAGCTAAGAATCTTAGTAATGACAACACTTATAGTTTTTTGAGAGGATGAGAATAAGAACATTATTGACTCATCTAGATCTTAAATAGGAGAGAGATTGAGGAATGATGGTTGTTGAGATAGATGAGGGAGCAATAGTGTAGAGGAGATTCTTTAGGAGAGGGTGGTTGCCAAAGTTATGTGGTTATGGGATTAGGATCAACACTTTAAATTTATATCATTTGACTAGATATAATAAAATGTCTTTGTTTCTTTTTAAGATTTACTTATAATTAGTGCTTATTTCTTTTAATAAAAAGTACCTAAATGATCATTCCAAAGTTCTAGAGTAATCAAATATATATAGCTACACTTTGAAAAATCAAAGGCAAGTATTGGCTTTATTAAAGCAAAATTATCTTCCTTGAATAGATTTGTTTTTGGTAAGCTGAAATCTAAACTTTAAGCTCTCTAGTTAGGCTTAATTAGAGGTTAAGTTGCAATACTCTGGGCCTGCATAAATTATGTGTGGCTAGACTCATTTTATTGAATTCTGCACATCAATTTTTAGTTTGATAATAATATATATCACCAAACCTACATGCATGTTTGAAATTAATCAAATCAATAATATTTTTTAAATTTAAAAATCATGAGTCAACTTAGTTAGATAAATCATTTCTAGTAATAGAGTATGGTACATACTTAATTTTAACTAGATAATCACATATTAAGGACTAGCAACCTTGCTAGTCCAGTCATGCAAGATTAATGAAGATTTTTTAATAAGCCTAATCTAACAACACTAGTGAAAATGTGTGCATACATAGAAATGTATGCATGCATGCACGTAAATAGGAAAAAAAAAATAGAGACCATAGCACCAATATAGATGAGAGCTAAATTTGGTCATAGGTTTCTCAGAAGTGCAACCATAGTTAGTTAAATATAGAAAATTCAATGAATATAAGCATGAATACAGCTTCATTTAAAATGCTAAAAATAATAGAAGTGAGGAACCAATTGACCCTTAATAAGGAAACAAACTATAAGCATAAAAATTTTAAGGGAATAAACCTAATATGATAGAAGAAACCAATCCAAAGGAATTTATTTAGTAAATATCCAGAAAAAACCTCTTTCATAAACACTATGAGATGAAGTTGATGGCTTTGTCCATCATTTTCTCTAGAACAAGAATTGAAAAAATAAAAATGAAGCATGCTAGTACATGGAGGGATACTATTTAAGAAGGCTACTCAAGCTTTAGAATTTGATCAAGTCAATAAGGGCAAGGCAATTGCTAGCCAATTTGGTTAGCAAATCATCATAACTTGCCATTGGTGAGGTTTCAGACATCTCCACAAATCCATCCTCACATGTGCCATAGTCCTCGATAAGTGCACTTAACATAGTATTGAGTGTCTCCTTGTCCTCTTCTGAGAGAGCCTTAATGGCAGCATCAAGGTTGTCTAGTGCATCATCAAAATTCTCAATGCATGCTTGAAGGATGCTTCTGAAAGATGGGGTGGAGCCTTCATTTGCAAGCTTTGTAGCTTGAGCACGTGCAATCTCAGTCTGGTTCTGGCATGCCTTCATTTCTAATGTTAGAAGAGTTTTAGCATCAACGGTTTCAAATGCTGGCAAAAGAGAATTGATTGATGAAAGGCATAAATCAGGATGGTCAGTGTGACTGCACATCCTCTCGACATCATTTTTAAGGCCACTCGAGAGGATCGAAGTAGTGAAAGAGGCAAACTTGGTTAATGGTAATGGAAATAAAGACAAAGATGGACCTTTAGTTCGAAATGGAATTTGAGTGACTGATGGTGGTGGGATGGGTGGTAGAGATTGTTTCTCATCCCAAAATGAGGTAGGAGATGGTGATGAGGTTGGGGTTGGAGATGGATTGTCAGCTAGGAATGCCCTTGGAGATGGAGCTGAAGATGATGAAGGGGATAATTTTGGAGATGTTGATGGGGATGGCGAGGGAGATGAATCTGGAGATAGTAGTGGTGAATGGGATGGTGAGGATGAGCGGGATGAATTTATTTTGGGGGTCAAAGTAGGGGACGGCAATGGGAAAGAGGTGTAGAGGTATGCATTGGAGGAGTTGCGAGGGATGCAAATGGGGTTAGCAAAGTGGAAGAGAGAAGATAGAGAGAGAAAGAGGAAGAAAAAATTTCTAGCTTCATCATGATTGTGGATAAGGAAGCACAAGGGTAAGAGAGAAAGTATAGAAGAAAGAAAGTATGTTTGAACTAAAGAAAGAGAGAAGGGATTCAGAAGAATAGAGAATAGGAAGTTGGGTAAATTTGGTAGGAAGCGATTGTTTGCCCATAGAAATCGGAATAGTTAGTTAGATTATGGCCGTTGCTGGATAACTGAAGTTTGAATTTTTTTAGGACCACTTGGATGGTTTTTACTTTTATTAAACATATCAAATGACTCTCCGTTCTTCATAATTTTGACTTTTATTTTTATTAGTTTTCATGAAATCAGAAGAAAATGAAATATGTTGCTTCTATATTGGAATGGAAAGAAAATGAAAGAACCTACTTGATTCATTGAGATAATGAACTGCAAAAATTTAATACAACTTTAACCAAAGGAGCAAGTTAATTGGATGACTTTTTTATTAGAAAGATTTAAATCTAAATGATTGGATAACAAATTCCAACATACCATGTGTATCAATTATTCATTTCTTTTAATAAGACTTATGTTTCATATGTATAATACATGTGCATTATTGTAAAATAAATTAAATATAAGCTATCAAGCAAGGGAAGAAACAAAATTATGCTTTTAGAAAAGGAGTAAAGAAGGAATAGCTTACTTTTACAAAATTGAAATTAGCTTTAAAGTCATTTATTCAAAAGTTTAACGTAACAATAAAAATACAAATTGCACCATTGCATTAATATGAGGCTTGTAACATAAGGGGATAATTGATGTTTATTTGCTAAAGAGACTAATTTCATCTATAATATGAGGCATGTCTCTTGATATTGAAGGTAAAACACTGAATTCATGAGAAATTTTGTCTAATGCTTGTCATATAGACCATAGGTAGATCACTAGGGATGGCCATAAGATAAATTCAAGATAGAGAGTATATTTTTTATCCTCGTTCTCGCTCCCACCCTCCATCCCTACCCTGATCCTTGAATGAGGATTTTTTTTTTTTTTTCCATCGTAGGGAATTTTCAATCTTTTTTAAAAAAAAGATCATTTTAGGATTAAAGAGATAATATAATTGATAGATCATATATGTTAATATAACATATTGATAAAATAAAGAACAAAATTATAATTTTTAGTAGAATTATAAACGATCAATCTATAGTCCAATATGAAGTATTCATATTTAGAACTATTTTGCAATTAGGCATATTAGGAAACTTATTTTCGAAAAAATTATAGGATAAAGTGGTAATATTAGGAAATGTAAATATCTAAAATTTATAACTAAACAAAGTTAAAAAGGTAAGTGAGAGGGTTTTAGAGTATATTTTTTTTAAAAAAAATAAAAATAAAAATAATTTTATTTTATGGGAAAATAATCTGATTTTGAGTTTAGGGATGAAGACCCCAATCTTCGTCCCCAAGCTTAAGTCCAACGGATATTTGAAAGTTTATCACTCTCATTCCCATTTAATTCCTTCAAACCCATCTCGATCAGAGCGGTTTTCACACCCAATTGCTGTCCCTCCACCGCTCCCACCCCATTACAGTCCCTACAGGTCACTGGAGTAACTTGGGTGTAAAAACTATGAGAATAGCATCATGACAATGAAATGGTCAAAAAGTGTTATCAACAAAGGCTTATATTTGATTTTGCAGAGACCAAACTTGCCAGATGAGATGATACATGAATTGCTTCTAATGCCACTGCAACAGCATCAGTAAGATAAACCATGACCAAAGAAAAAGAAATTTGAGAGAAACTCTACTTTTCCTTTTATTATTGGTTTTGCATGGCTGAAAGAGAAGAACACCATCAGTAAGATAAACCATATTCTGCCTTTAGTGTGAGTTTCTCTTGCATTGAAATGGTTGAGAGAACGCTACAACTCTTTTAGCCATCGCCACAAGAAAAGAATCCAGACAGATGATGATTACCATTGCCTCTGTTAGAAGGGAAAATTTAAGGAATATTTTGCTGGTGATGATAAAGTGAGTGCAGTGTTGGTATTCGGGTTCGGGATAAGAAAGCATGTAGTATAATATTTATACAAGTTGATGTTGGGGTTTAGCGGTTGAACAACGGTGGTGAGATC
This sequence comes from Calamus simplicifolius, assembly GCA_900491605.1. NCBI lineage: Eukaryota > Viridiplantae > Streptophyta > Magnoliopsida > Arecales > Arecaceae > Calamus > Calamus simplicifolius. The sequence goes on along the minus strand of UESW01004888.1, from coordinate 201,478 downwards.
TCCTTGGTTCCGTGGCTGGAATCCCACGGGTTGCTTAGTTTTTCAGCCTTGGCTGGACATCCCTCACGTTCCGGCGTCATATACCGTGTGAAACGCCGGGATCATGAAGCCTGTTCTCGTTTTGAGAGAAAAAAAAATCTGTTTCTTATTTCATAAATTCTAAAAGTTAAAGTTTATTAAATACATGATCAAAATGGATTTAATTCAGACTCAACAAAAACTTTCATAAACTAACCCAATAAGATTACTACTCCCCAAATCCATATACATTCATTCCGTAACTTAATTTAATCTCAATCCTTTGACCTATGCTCAATACAAATTAACCCAATCTGAACCTTGATAGCACCACATCTTGCCCAACAGTTGACACAACTGATCATCAAGTGATCTAAGGCATACAACATCAGATGGAAGGCATACAGATAAACATTCTGAGAAAGAAGCTACTTAAATCTTTTATACAGATAAACAATCTGAGAAAGAAGTTACTTAAAATCTTTTTGACAGAAATTCAACATCACAGTTATAGCCAAAACTACAGCCAATACATAAAACAGTGTAGTATACATAAGTTAAAACATACACATTCTTGAGTGGCGTATAGACCACAAACAAGTTCTTATTCAAGGAACTAAATTCTGAGCTCCCCATGAGATAAAAAAGCTCAGCCTGACAGACCCACAACTACCACACTGTCCTCCAGAATAACAAAGCAGAGGATTCAGCCTTCATGTTCAGCACTCTTGACAACTGTGACTGGACAGTTACCATTGTTCACCACATAGTTGCTGACACTACCAAGCAGGACCCTGCATAAACAAAGAAACAAATCAGCAGAAATCGCTGCATGATCTGGTAAGCTATGACAAATTTGATATGGCCAAGCTCATCATTAGCTTTCGCATCCACAGCCTAGCACCAAGCTTTGGAATAAAAACTTTCCAAGACCAGGATGTTCTTGAATAATAGAATGTTATGATTTGACCTCTTGACCGTGCCGAGCCCTCTATTCCCAACGATTAGACAGCTTAATGGAATATCATCAATTGCTTCACAAATCTTTTCACGGGCATCTCCCCAGTAGATCTTCATGACAACCTCAATCTGCTAACATAAATGATATGTGGCCACACTAAAGTATCAAACTTGTGTGAATGTATGGCTTGAAGGACATAAAAAGAAGACTCACCTCCTTCTGCCTGGCTGCGATGTTGAGTATATCCAAGGTCTCAGCATCAGGCTTCACACCATACCTTTTTGCAACACCAGGATCAGAGAACTCAACTAGTGGGATAAGAGCTGTCGTATGGCCATCACACCAAAATTATTTCCATAAGTCCACTCGGCAGAAAAAGAATGCTCAAACAAATGACAAAAAGGAAGCCAACAGCTAGAGTTCGAGTCATAGTCACAATTGTTGCTAGGCACATGTGGTTGATGACATTTCTACTTGTGAGACACATCCAATAACTGATTGGGCATCTACAACTTTGAATAAGTAAAAGATACCTTAGATGCAGAAAAAATGAGGGAGTTCTATTTTTTTTAAAAAATTAATATTTGAATCATCTGTATATGCTGCGCGAATTGTTTGCAATATCTAATCATTAGGGGAAAAAAAATAACTGGAGGGCAAGCCTAGCACTCTCTTTCAATGCTCAAGTTTTATGTCATTTTTTCACTCATTAGTGACATCTGCAATTGTTCAATGGCAAAAAAAGTTGAAATGAGGATGATTGTTTGGACAGCCCTGGACACAGAATTCAGAGATTAAACTGCATCGGTGATAGAAAAGATATGACAAATTGTGAAACCCACCTAACAGATAAGTGCACAGAAATGAAAGATGAACAGTACTATTGAAATTGTGAATTATAAACCAAGGGATGGTCAGCTGAAATCAAGAGGAGAAACAATGTTTAGAAGTCCTTTTGGGATGAAGATTTGTTTCTATGGAGTTGTAGTTCTAGAGGTGTGGGGTGAACTATTCTAAGCAATCTTGTGATATCAAGATGTTAAATTTCTCTAGACTTACTAAAGGCCTAGATGGCAAGAAAAGAAAACAAGATTAATAGGAGGAATAACAATCACATCCAAAAGAATATCAATTGTTTTATTCCAAATTCCAAAAGCACCAATATCAAATATAAGACCCAGATACATTTCAATTGGACCAATTCAGCAACATACGATGCCGCAATAATGATGTTTAATTTAACATAGAAACTGTAAAGTTGCAAATTTCAATACTTTCCGATTTACCTTCAAGAAATTGATATCGAAATAATATAATGAATTCTAGCACCAAATAATTTAATCACTTCCATAATTGCAAGCAGGTTTCAAAACTTATCTTTTTGAGAAGTTGAAATTCAAATAATTTAATCACTTCCATAATTGCAAGCCGGTTTCAAGACTTGATCTTTTTGAGAAGTTGAGTTTCAAAATTTTTTCGTGAAAAATGTAATTGAGTTCAACATCGAGTAATCGCATAAATATATCACGGACAAAATTAACTTGGACCAAATCAGAAACCATGACTCGGTGTCACGCTGCGATGAACTTTTCTAATAATCTATGACAGTAAATTTTGAGTAGCATCTATGAATGAAAACGAGCTTCAAAATCCGATCTTTTCCTAAAGAAAGACATCCCACCGCCACAAAAATCGAATAAAAGAAAAATTAAATTAAATTCCAACCAGCGCTAAGATCCAGAAAGAAGATGGCAAAGGGCTAGAAATATTAAACCTGAAAAGGAAACAAAAGGGGGAAGAGATATGAGAGAGAGATCGCAGATGGCAAGGGATTAAAATTAGGCGAGGGAGAGAGAGAGGGGGGGTGGGGTTACGAGATCCGGTGGTCTCCCACAGCTGCATCTCGCCCGCCTCATAGAGGGCCTCCTTCTGGACGTTGATGAGGATGAGGTAGTCGCCGGTGCGGACAACGTTCTCCACCGCCCACCGAAGCGCCGCTTTGCTGCAAGACGAGAAATCCACCGCCACCCCTACCCTCCGATCCGCCGTCGCCATCTCTTTTGCCCGTTGCCGAGGACACAGAAGCCGACCACGGCCAAGATGGGAGCAGGTAGCCGAGCAAATAGCCAAATAATAATGGGAGAGAGACAGGAGAAGTGGATTCCTTTTTTGTCCACTTCCTCTGTTTGCTCTCAGGAAACCCGCGCACCCGCGCCCACGGCCACAAAAGACTATATTGCAGTGCTGACCGTTGGATCAGCATCAAGAGTCACGAATGAAGTGAATGCTTAATTTGATGCAACGTTCCATGCGTTGCAACTGAGGTATGCTTTCCACCTATCTAGACGCGATTTCAAGAATTGATGATCCATGAGACCATCATGGTCCAATGAGCATGATACTCTACGATATAAAGTTTGTACTATAAAAAATTTTAATTTTTTAAAATTAATTTGAATCAATACTTCTTTTTTAAGTAAGACATTGCCATTAAGAACCCATTCATCCACTTTGGATCCATCTAATGACGATAGCCGAATCTTCCTCAATGAGGATTCTCTGAACCCGCAAGTCGCTCTAACAATACCCATTCATGCAGCTCTGAGCTCAGCTTTCGGAACAGAACAGTCCTGAATGAAGATATCATCGGCCGCTAGAAGTCTTCTATCATTAGAGCGGACCGTGAGGATGCTCATTCTTTGCTTTGCGATAGTTGACAACTATTGCAGGACTCAACGGTTACTATAGCCCACTATGTTTATCGAAAGGTAAACTCTATGACGAATTAGATTGTCTCATATGCTGCACAGCATTTCATTGATTGAACTTGATCTCAAAGAGATAGGATTCCTCCTCCCTTCGTATATATCCTTTTTTTGGCCTTCCGATTGTTCTCATGTCAAATTTGTGTGACTGCTATCAAAACAAAAAACCATTCATCCCTTTCTTGCGTTCTTCCCATGATATATCCTAGGCCGGCTTTTAATACCTCCATTATTTTAGCCTTATAGCATATGAAGGATATTGTATAAGAAGATCAAAACTATTTATATCACATAACAAGTGCATTTTATACCTCTAATAAATTAAAATTAAGAGTGTAGTTGAGTTGAATTAAGCAGACTATTCTGTATGGCATTGCTCGAGCTCATCTTGAGTTCTAGCCAAGGTTCAGCTGGGTTAAAACTTAAGGATCTATTTAAATTAACTCTTTAAACAACTTTAAATTGATGTTGATTAACAATACCAAAAAATAGCTGCTGATCAATGACTAAACTTATTAATGCAAATCGATCCTAAATTCAATTTAGCCAAGACAATACCTCTTCTTCTATATCTGGACAAACATAACGTTCAAACTCGACTTATTTATTAGTTGAGCTTTGAAATTGTAAACCCCTTAACTAAATTAAAAAAAAGGCTGCGTGCATGCCTTCACGCTGCAGCGCCCCCTTGCTGCGATAAAGGGGGCCATGCCAGCCTCCTTCTGCCCTCACCACCGCGCCACCACGTTCATCAGCCACCTAGATAAAGAGAGAGAGGAAAGGGGAGTGAGAAGAGATGGGGAGGGAGGGATGACCTGTTGAAATTTTGTATATTTTTATATAAATTAAATTCATATATTATAAATATAAATTTAATTTTAAAATTTAAATTTCTCATGAAACAGATTCAGTTAACAAAAAATAATGCATGATTAAATAATATATCATACATGTGTTCTTTATTTAGAATGAAGACTAATGAAGCCGATAAATGATTTACCACTAGTCGTTCATGCGTTCAGCCTCTAATGATGATCCACACGGAAATCTTTGAATGATGTTCTCCCAGGATTGAATGATGACCTTTCAGCGATGGGTGCTAGCGCCTTTTTTCTTCTTCAACTGATTTCCCAAATCAAGAGAGAGAATAATTTCTTGATCAAGATCAAATCTTAAACAATCAAGAGAGAAAAGATTTCTTGATCAAGATCAAATCTTGATCTATCAAAAAAAATAATTTTTTGATCAAGATCAAATCTTGATCAATCAAGAAAGGAAAGAATAACTTCTTTCAACTTGCCCAAAGATTATGAGTGAATGAGAGAGAGAAGAGCTTTCAACCCATCCAAAAGAGAGAGGGACATCCTATAAAGAGAAAAGATATTCTAGAGAGAGAAATTAGAGTCTAGCATCAAAGAGAGAGAAAGGAGGAGTTAGGCATATATTTTCAAGAATGACTTCTCTCTCCTTTTATACATGAAGAAGAGGTTGTGTGGTTCCATAAAAAGGAAGAATTTTGTTTCAACCACATAACCATTTAATCATATTAAGTTGATAACAAATTATACTAACAAATTTAGGATATTTGTTATCATGATAATGTTAGGATTACAACCACCAAACCACATCCTAAAAAATAAAAAATTGGTTATCCCATGAAACCAACCCCCAAACCTTGAATTTGGCTTCATGATGATGCCAAAATCATGAGTGTTCCCTCCTCCATGATATAGAGATGGGTTATGTCCATCATATGAGCATGGATCCATCCTCCACGTGGCACAATCTCAGCCCTTCGATCAATTGGATTTTCATGAATCAAATCATGCCATCATATGGACTCAATTAAATACCACATTATTAATCTCAATTAATCTAAGCCATCCATCATATGGATCAAGCCTAATTGTATCCAATTAATGGATTTTATATGTACATAACATATACAAAAGATCTCTTCGTTGAATATAAAATTCTTTCCTCTATGATGAATCTTATTCATCAATTCGATCTTCTCTCATTAAGATTGAGTCAAAACCAATCCTAATTAATTGGTTATCTAATATGAATTAAGTCCAACTTAATTTCCATTTTAACTTCATCCAAAATCTTCTTAATGTGTGTGACCTATTAGGTCCCTTGACACGTTGGCAATAATCATGTCCCTAATATTAATCCTAAGGATGACCTGGTCAACACTTTGTCCAAGTCAATTCTTTGATCAAATCAATCCCTTGATCAAATCAAAGAATTCGTGATTATAGATCATGAGCAGCCTCTAGCAAAGCATCATGACTACCCAAGTGTTAAGGGTTTTATTGACGTGGTCATCAATACCTGTCCATGAATGGTTACCGTATGATTCAATCCCTTCGTCATATATCACAGATCAATCAGTGGTATAGAATGTGTCAACCATGTAATTGATCTTTGTTTACTTGATCTTAGAAAAAATTGACTCACATAAATTGGAACTTCAAAACCATTTTGAATTCCAACTCAACCTTGCAAGGATTTAACAGTTAATTTAATCCATCACGTGGTTATGGGATATAACCCTTTCTATCAAGGAAGACGAATCCTATCTTGATCAAACACCACCTTCATGTGCTTCATGTCATACCCAATCGACACCATAGTTTCCACTCGTGGCTAGAGCGACATTTGTATATCGTCAAAGTATGACATTCCACATGAGATGCAATGAAAATCTCAAGTCAAAGGATCATTCGCACCACCATCATTAGAGATCAACCATCGACACTATATAGAATATCCATATAGGATCTCTGTGTGGGTCCTCCAATGCATCGTTATAATAACGAGCATCCATATACCTATCCAAGTATCTTCATACTTTATCTTGCGAGATCAGCTGCTCACCATAATGGTGAAAATAAGCAATTTGTGCTAATCTCATGGCGTTTGACAGTGCCCAGTCCTATCTACGCATTGATTAGGAAAATTTAAAGAATCAAACCATAATATGCAATTTTTGAATCTTACAATTTGCAATCTCTATTACAAATTCTATATGCACAGTTCATATTCTTTTGGGCTTTATCTCATACATAAAATATATCCAAATATATTTATAAGAAAACACCTAGATAGATAAAGAAACTAATAATATTTGATTTGCATTCATAATAAAATTTGTACAAACTAGCATCTAATCCAATTGAATTTAGGGCACACACTAACATGACCTAGCCGCAGCGACCCGCCCAAGGCCGCCAGCGTCCCACCTCCAACATGCGGGGAGGAGAGGGGGAGAGAGAGAGGGCATTGCCGCCGCTGCCAGGTAGCAAGGGTGCATGGGAGAGAGCCATTGAGCGGCCCTCCCCTATCATGGGAGCCAAATCAGCTCCTGTGCTTGGTTCGGGCCCGATGGCGTGCCCGCCGACTCGTTGGGCCTGGGCCTTGAGGGGCGTCTGGTGGGGTTCGATCGGCCAGAGGAGAACGACCATGCCACCACCTAGGGAGGAGAAGGAGCGAGAGAAAGAGGAAGAAAAAGAGGTAAAAGGGAAAGAAAAGAAAGGAAAAATTAGAAGAGGAAGGCCGACGGTTGGCACCGAGCCGATCGTTGGCGGCCAATCGGCTGACCAGGAAGGGGCCGCTAGCAAAATAACCTATGGTTTGGGTGAACTAGGGGCAAGGGAAGAAGGGATTGGAAGCAGGCTGAGCTGGGTTCAGCCCAGCCCTATGAGCCTATTTGGGCCCTGATGCGGGCAAATCAACCGTGTTGAGCGGCGGGCATGCTGAGGTTTATCGTGGGCTTCCAAGTGGGATGAAGGGGTCGTCTCCCTTCTTCAGAACCCTGCAAGAAGTCCCCGGCCGGTGTTCCCGGCGAGGACCCTCCGACGCTCAAGTTAGTAAACTTGTCGCTTAGTTCTCTAGTAGTGAGATAGGAGTTGAGAAATTAGAGAGAGAGAGAGACCCCTTGCATTGAGCTCGGGTCCTCCTCTTATATCTGTCTGGGGGGTCCCGTTTACCTCGTTCCGTTGGAACCGTCGAATCTTCCTCGTTGGGATAAGTTTTTCTGAACGGCAAGTGGTTAAGCCGTTGCTGGATGAGGGCCACTTGTAGCGGTAACTACTGAGTGTGCTAGCATTTATCCGTGATTTCAGTGAGCGACGTACACGGCAATAGGCCTCGAATCACAGGATCTGTTGCATGAGACGGGTCATTGTGCATGCGAAAAAGGCACCAAGTTAGGACCAAAGCCGTTGTTGGAAGCTGGAGCCAGAGGCCGTCGCTGGAGGTCGGCGCCGAAGGCCGACGCTGGAGGCCGGAGCCAAAGGCCATCGCTAGAGGCCGGCGCTGGAGGCCGTCGCTGGAGGCCGGAGCCAAAGGCCGTCGCTGGAGGCCAGCGCTGGAGGCCGGAGCCAGAGGCCGGTGCTGGAGGCCGATGCTGGGGGCCGAAGCCAGAGGCCGTCGCTGAAGGCCAGCGCTGGAGGCCGATGCTGGGGGCTGGAGCCAGAGGCCGTCGCTGGAGGCCGGAGCCAAAGGCCGTCACTGGAGGCCGAAGCCAAAGGTCGGCGCTGGAGTTCTATTTCTGGGTTTTGCTGTCATATCATTATTTTCAAAAATCGTGCAAAAGATAATACCACCCAGAGGAAACGGCCAGCCGTATCAGATGCCCCCGCCCCTGAGATGGGTGAGCGCACAATCACCCGCTAAAGGAGTATTAATATCCTATGGGCGGCCGATTTTCACGCCATCATTTCGCCTGTCCGGGCTGTTGGGATTGGAGAGGATTTCCCTCGAGCAGTGAGTCACAAAAGGCGAACATCATCATTGTGGTAAGGCCAATGCCATCTCTCTATTGGTGGAGCTTTTCATGTTTTTCGCGTTGGTAGGCTGCCGAAGCGCCTTCCATTTGAAGGTGGACATGTGGCCAGAACGGACGGTCGTGGGATGATTTGAAATGGGGCTATAAGAGGAAAAAATCATCTTTATCCTTCCATCCTCCCTTCTCTTACGCTACTGCTTCCTCTCGAGTCCGCAAGCGTCTACGCTACTGCTTCCTCTCGAGTCCGCAAGCATCCGTTCGTCTCCCGTGTTTGTTCTCTCCTCGTGCTCCTTCAATCCTAGCTCAAGTTTTCAGGTTAGTCTCCATGGCTTCCTCGCCTTCTTGTTCCATTTCTGATTCCGGGGGGTGTTCCCCCACCCCTTCTCAAACTTCTGCTTCCTTACCAAGCCAATGGTCTACCCCCTCCTCTAACCACTCCTTGCCGGAACGGCGGCCGGTCAGACGCCCCGTAGCCGGGAGTCATCTGACCGGTGGGCGGATTCCCGCCCGGAGCCGTCCGACGGCTGCTGGTCCTTCCAGCGCCATCAAGGAGTCCCCCGAAGGGACTGCTTCACTATGTCTGCTCAAGGCATAGTAAATCTGAAAGCCAAGTATAGCTTTCCGCCAAACCTTCGTTTGTTCTACCCTGCTCCTAATGACAATTGACAGGGTAACCTCTTCCCGTCCCGAAAGAGTTGCCTTGTACGGAGCCTTCTTTAAGGCCAGACTTCGACTACCTATCCACCCTTTCATTCTCAATCTTCTGGACCAATATTCTCTAACACCTTCCCAGCTAGTTCCTAACTCGATCCGAACCATCGCTGGCTTTCTGGTTCTCTGTCACCTGCAAGGCATAGAGGCCAGCATCTCCTTATTCCGTAACTTTTATACCCTCCGCAAGCAATCAGGTTGGTGGTCCTTCACCCCTAGGTCCAATAGGATTATTAAGTTGTACCTTCCCACCTCCGTTAAAGGGTGGAAGGATAAGTTCTTTTTTGCTGATATCGATGGGGTGCGCGGAAGCTGGGGGATACCAACATTGATGCCAATAGGGATTCCTCCATCCTTCCAAGAGATCGAATGACATTCGGGCAGCTTCTGACTGCCGATGTCCCTCGGTGCAATAAGCTTCTAGCCGATGAAAACCTTCGTCTCGCCGGCCTAATTCCTTGAGTGGTGAGCACTTGATTACTCACCTTCTTTTTTCTTTTTCCCCCCTTTTTTTATTCATCTTCCGCCTTTATAGGGATGGCGCCATCACTTCGCGAGCTTAGGCAAGCAGCCACTAGGAAGATGAAGGCCACGGGGAATGAGTCCCTTGTCGAGAGAAGGGCCGTTGCCAAAATCCCAATGAGGGCCGACGCGGGAGGGGCAGACGCTGGAGGGGCTAGAGTTGTGAAGCCCCTGCGCGCTAAGATTTTGAAGAAGGCCGACACTAGAAGGGCCGACGCTGGGGAGGCCGATGCTAAAAGGGCCAAAATTGTAGAATCCCCGCACATGTGCGAGGCAGCCAAAGCCCAAGCCGACGAGCCCGCCAAGAAAGATACGGTAAGGGCCAAGGCCGGCGAGGAAGTCGGGCGGAGCCAAATAGAAGGAAGATCATCTTCAGTTCCAGCTCCTCCTATCATCCTGCTCGATCCTTCTCCTGAGCAGGTCGCAAAAGCACCGTCACCCCCGCCGAAGCCGTGGAGACGGAGCAAGTCCCTTCAACAATAGGGCCAACTCCCGCAGCTATCCTGCCCCCCGTAGGGGCAACAACCGAAGCACCTTCACCAGCCAAGGGGCCGGAGGCAGCAGAGTCGAAGGCGGAATCCTCCTCCGCGGCCCCCGTGCCGAGGGAAAGGAGGGGCGTCGACCCTTCTTTCCAATCACTGTTGGCGAACCACAGCCGATGGGCCGAGCGGGCCTTAGATGAAGCATCTGTGGTGGAGGTGCAAGAGTTTCTCTGGTATCAAGGGAGAGCCACATTCTTCCGCGAGGCGTCTGTGGCACATCTCTGGGGGAGCCTTTGCTCCATTATCATTTTTCCTCTTTGTTTCGTTTGTTTTATTTTGCTTTTTAACATTGACATTCCATTCAGGCATTGAACTCTCTGATCGCCATGAGGGAACTTTGGACCCTGAGTGATGCTGCTCTCGACCAGTCGCGGGAGGAGATGTTATCACTCCAGGCCAGGGCAGAAAAGGCAGAGATGGCTTTGGAGGATACCCGGGCCACCCTAAAGGGCGAAATTGAAGCCATCCGACTGAGAGCCGAGAAGGCCGAGTACGCGCTAGAAGTTGCCCAGCGTCGTGCAGCCAATGAGCTGGATAACGCTCAGGCGGCCGAGGAAAGGCAAAGGTGGCCGAGGAGAGGCTGGAGGTGGTGGAATCAGAAATGCGCGTCTTGAAGACTCGATTGGATTCTGCCTCATTGAAATAAACGCAGCCAAAGAGGTCGCCCGCCAATCCAACACCAAGATTGCCGACTTGGAGGTGGCGGTGACTGAGGCCAAGAGGGAGGCCATCGAGTCCGAGCGAAAAGCCCTCGAGGCGGAGAAAAGAGTTGCAGAGGCCGTAAAGGATTTCAGGAAGTCTAAAGCCTTTGATAAGGAGCTAGCCAAATCGGCGGCGTTTGCTTACGATGCCGGCTTCCAAGACTGCAAGGAAAAAATCCAAGAACTCTACGACCTTGAGGATATTGAAGGGCTGAAGCCAGATGACGTCCCTGAAGATATGACCCAGCCCCAAATGACCCTTAGTAGTTTTTTTTTTATTGCTCTAAGTCTGACTCAGGTCGGTAATTTTGTAAACTTTTAGCCATCAATGAATGTTTTAATCCTCATCGTGTGCCTTTGGTTATAATCAGCTTTAGCTATGTAAGTTGTCGCGAATCACCAACCAATGGTGCCTCGTTAGATAGGTCACGCGAAATGTGATTGTGCACCGAAATATTGTCCCAAATTACCGACGTAGGGAGCCAGTCTTTAGTGCTGATGCGGAGAGCTGGTCTTTAGGTCCGACATGGAGAGCTGGTCGTTAGTTGCCGACACGGGGCCAGTATTTAGTGGCTGACACGGAGCCGGTCTTTAGGTGTCGATGCGGAGCCGGTCTTTAGTGCCGACGCGGAGCCGATCTTTGGTGCCGACGCGGAGCCGGTTTTTAGTGTCGACGCAGAGCAGGTTTTGGTTGCCGACATGGAGCCGGTCTTTGGTTGCCGAGCGGAGCCGGTCTTTAGTGCCGATGCGGAGCCAATTTTTAGTGCCGATGCGGAGCTGGTCTTTGGTTGCCGACGTGGAGCCGGTCTTTGGTGCCGACGCGGGGCCGGTCTTTGGTGCCGACGTGGAGCCGATCTTTAGTGCCGACGCAGAGCCGTCTTTAGTTACCGACGCGGAGCCGATCTTTGGTGCCGATGCGGAGCCGGTCTTTGGTGCCGACGCGGGGCTGGTCTTTGGTGCCGACGTGGAGCCGGTCTTTGGTGCCGATGCGGAGCCGGTCTTTGGTGCGATGCGGGGCCGGTCTTTGGTGCTGACGTGGAGCCGGTCTTTAGTTGCCGATGCGGGGCCGGTCTTTGGTGCCGACGTGGAACCGGTCTTTGGTGCCGACGCGGAGCCGGTCTTTGGTGCCAACGTAGCCGATCTTTAGTTGCCGATGCGGAGCCGATCTTTGGTGCTGACGCGGAGCCGGTCTTTAGTGCCAATGCGGAGCCGGTCTTTGGTGCCGACATGGAGCCGGTCTTTAGTTTCCCATGCGGAGCTGGTCTTTGATGCCGACGTAGCCGATCTTTAGTTGCCGACGCAGAGCCGATCTTTGATGCCGATGTGGAGCCGGTCTTTAGTTGCCGATGCGGAGCCAGTCTTTGGCCGACGCGGGCCGGTCTTTGGTGCCGACGCGGGGCCGGTCTTTGGTGCCGACGGGGCCGGTCTTTGGTGTCATCGCGGAGCCGATCTTTAGTTGCTGAGCATACTCATTCAAAAATAATGCAAACATTTCGAACATCAATCTATCAAATAGATTCAAATTAATGAAGATAGCACCTTACTGATAATACCGGCATAAATTATCGGCATTCCAGGTGCGAGGAAGCGGTTTCCCATCTAGCTCTTCAACTTTGTACGCCCCGTGGTGAAGTACCTCCTTGACACGGTATGGTCCTTCCCATTTGGTGCCAGCTTGCCCACCTCTGTTGGCTTTGATACTTCAGCTCTTCGTAGAACGAGATCTCTGGAACGGAACGTCTTGGATCACTCGAGCATTGTAGTACTTGGCCGCTCGCTGACGGAATGCTGCCATGCGAAGCTGTGCTTGGTCTCGCAATTCTTCCACCAAATCTAGATCGGCTCGCAGCTGGTTTGAGTTGCTTTCTTCATGGTATAATTCTGTCCGGGGACTGGAATTCCTATCTCCACCGGAATGACCGCTTCGGTCCCAAAGACCAGGCTGAAAGGAGTTTCCCCAGTAGGGGCTCGCGGCGTCGTGTGGTAGGCCCATAGTACACTGGGGAGTTCCTCCACCCAGTGCCCTTTGCAGCTATCTAGCCGAGCCCTGAGTCCTTGGAGGATGATGCGATTGGTCACCTCGGCTGCACCGTTGGTTTGGGGGTGCCCCACGGAGGTGAATCGATGATGGATGCCTAGGCCATCGCAGAATTCCCGAAAGGCCGTGTTGTCAAACTGGCGGCCGTTGTCAGTAACGAGGGTGTGCAGTAGCCCGAACCGGCACACCACAGACTTCCAGAAGAAAGTCCTTATTTTGACCTCCGTGATCTTAGCGAGAGCCTCCGCCTCGATCCACTTGGTGAAATGGTCGATTGCCACCACTAGGAACTTGCATTGTCCGGAGGCTGGAGGGAACGGTCCCAGGACGTCCATGCCCCACTGTGCGAAGGGCCAGGGTGCAGCCAGGGGGTTAGCTGGGACGCCGGTTGATGTTGAATGTTGGCATGGCGCTGGCAGCTGTCACACCTCTTAACAAGTTCGGAGGCGTCCTCCTTCATTGTCAGCCAGTAATACCCCTGCCGCAGGGCTTTGTATGCAAGAGCTCTGCCCCCCAGATGGCTTCCACATATACCTTCATGTATCTCTCGTAGAATATAATTAGCTTCGGTGGGACCAAAACACATGAGAATTGGGTATGAGAACGACCTCCGATAGAGCTTTCCCTCCATTATGAAAAATTTTAGGGCCCGTCTTTTAAATTTCCTAGCCTCGAGGGTCTTCTGGAAGGGTACCCTCGGTAAAGTACCGGACATAGGTGTCCATCCAGGAAGGCTCCTGCTCAACTGGTAGAGCTTCTCTTGATACGTCAATACTCGGGGCTTCTAAGTGCTCCACATAAGCTCTTCCAGCATCCCATCAGCTGAGGTGGCAAGATGGGATAAGGCGTCGGCTCTAGCATTCTCCTGTCGAGGGATGTAGCTGACGCTAAAGTAAGCCAAGGGAGAAGCTAGCGATTGCACCATACTTAAGTAGCGGGACATGATGGGATCCCTTGCTTCATATTCCCTTGCGATTTGGCCAGCGACCAGTTGGGAGTCGGTGAATGCCCTAAGGCGTTTCACCCCAAGCTCTTGAGCTAATCTCATCCCGGACAGCAAAGCTTCATATTCTGCCTGATTATTAGTGGCTGGGAAAGAGGAAGCGGAGTGCACACTCGGTTACAACTCCATCCGAGTTGGCCAAGATGAGGCCTGCTCCTCTCCCTTGAGAATTCGACGCCCCGTCTACATGAAGGACCCATTCATCATCACTGGTTCCGAGGGGCTGAGTGTCTGTAGAAGGTTCTTTAGGTTGCTCCTCTCCCCAAGTGCATTCGATCAAAAAATCTGCCAAGACTTGAGACTTCATGGCCGACCGAGGGCGAAAAGACAGATCGAATTCCCCCAACTTAAGGGCCCACCTTGCCAGCCGGTCGGAAGTATCCGGGCGAGCGAGAACTGTCTTCAGAGGTTGGTCTGTGATCACCGCGATCTGGTGGGCTTGGAAGTATGGCCGCAGCCGCTGGGCAGACACGATCAATGTGAAGATAATCTTCTCATCTTCGAGTACCTGGTCTCTGCATCGTGGAGCACCTTGCTTGTGTAGTATACTGGCTTTTGCGTGCCATTGGTGTCCACGCGGACCAGCACAGAACTAACGGCTTCAGGAGAGGCCGCGAGGTATAGAAGGAGTTCTTCTCCACCTGTTGGCTTGGCTAGCAGCGGCGGGGTAGATAAGAATTCCTTTAACCCCTTGAACGCCTTCTGGCATTCTTTCGTCCATTCAAATTCACTGACTTTGCGGAGCGCCTTGAAGAAAGGTAGGCACCTTTCAGCGGACTTGGACAGGAAGCGACTTAAGGCGGCCACCCTTCCCGTCAGACGCTGTATTTCCTTCTTGTTGGCGGGAGGCCTCATGTCCAAGATGGCTTGGACTTTGTCCGGGTTTGCCTTGATCCCCCGCGGGTTACCATGAAACCCAAGAACTTTTCGGCTGTCACCCCAAATGCACACTTGCGTGGGTTCAGCTTCATCTGGTACCGACGAAGGTTATCAAAAGTCTCCGTTAGGTCCACGATATGGTCAGTGGCGTGGATGCTTTTTGTCAATATATCATCCACGTATACTTCCATGTTGCGTCCTATCTGGCCTTCGAAGACTTTATTCATCAGCCTTTGGTAGGTGGCTCCCGCGTTCTTTAGCCCGAAAGGCATTACCCTGTAGCAGTATAACCCCTTCTCAGTTATGAAGAAGGTAGCTTCTTCATCCGTCGGATTCATCCGGATCTGGTTGTATCCAGAGAAAGCATCCATGAAGCTAAGGACCTCATGACTAGGATGTGGCATCCACCAGTTGATCGATTTGGGGCAGGGGAAAGCTGTCCTTAGGCATGCCTTGTTGAGATTGGTGAAATCCATGCACATTCTCCAGCTCTCGTTGGTCTTACGGACCAGCACCACGTTGGCCAACCATTCGGGAGTAATGAACCTCCCGAATATGGCCTGCAGCCGTTAACTTGCGGACTTCTTCGTCGATAGCCTTCTGTCTGTCTGGGGAAGTTTCTTTTCTTCTGTCGGACCGGCCGACACTTTGGCCTGAGGTTGAGCCGATGGGTGATCACTTCCTTAGGGACGCCCGGCATGTCTGAGAACGACCATGCAAAGACGTCGGTGTTGGCACGCAGGAAAGCGAGAAGTCGATCACGTGCTCCTCTGGAAGCAACGCCCCCACCTGGACAGTCCTTGCCAAGTCATCCCCCAAGGGGAGGGTCAGGAGGTGTTCGGCTGGCTCTCCCCTCCTTCCCAGCTCCCGGGGATCGAGTGGCTCAGAGGCTATTGCCGACGCCGCTTCCAGTGGGCTGGGAGACAAATGATAGCAGAGCGGTGGCGGGCTTTGCTCCCCTTTCATCTCTCCGACTCCTTTGTCGGTGGGGAACCTTACCAATAACCTCTTAGTGGAGATTACGGCATCTAGCAGATTCAACCATGGTCTCCCCAAGATAGCGTTATAAGCCAGTGGGACCCGGACCACCAAGAAATTTATAACCACGATGCTCTAATATGGAGGGGTTCCAGCCGTGACTGGAAGGGCAATCTCCCCCTCAACGCTCACCGAGTCTCCAGTGAAGCCCATTAGAGGCGCGGCAACGGGTCGGAGGGAAGACTTCGACAGATTCATCCGAACAAAAGCCTCGTAGCTCAAAACATCCACCGAACTCCCACTATCAACTAAAATTCTTTTTACAGGATGTTTGGCTATAGTCATGGATACAACGATGTTGTCATCATGTTTATTAACTACCCCATCTAAATCCTTTCCAAAGAAAGGAATTACAGAATCTATTCCCTCTCGCTGCCTCTTTGAACCGCCACTTGCTCCCCAGGAAATCATAGCTATGGTCTTCTCCGTTGGAACATTGTCCATGCCGGCCGGAAGTATCGGAGGCACCGATGGACCCGAAGTGGGAAGGTTTCCCCTTCGAACGAATTTGCTCAGGTGACCCTGTTGAACCAGCTCCTCAATGGCTTTCTTCATATGGCGGCAGTCCTCGGTGTCGTGACCATAGTCCCGGTGGTACCGGCAGTAAAACTCCTTGTTGTGGGAGGGTCCCAGACTTCAAAGGAGTCGGACGCTTGAAATAAGGTTCCTCCTCGATCTCTAGTAGAATGTGAGATATAGGAGCCATGAGGGGAGTGAATTGCTCCTTAGGAACAAGCGTCTGTGGTCGGCGATCTGAGCGGTGAGGAGGCTCAGGCTTCCGGGGTCGTGCTCCGGCATGATCAGTAGGCGGTGGTTTCTTATTGGTGTTCTTGTCAGCTTTCCTCCTGGAAGAATCCGTCTCGTCGGCGCGGATATACTTCTGTGCTCGACTCAGAAGCTCGGCATAAGAACTCGAGGCTTCTTGTCCAGGGAATAGGCGAACCTGAAGGGACGGAGCCCTCGTTTTAATGCCAACATGGCTACAGAATCTTCTAGGTTGTATACCTCCAACGCTGCTTCCTTAAACCGAGCGATAAAGTCCTTCAAGGTCTCGCCACTCCTCTGTTGAACAGCAAATAGGCTATCAGCCACTTGCGGGATCTTTCGGAAAGCATCAAAATGGGCCAGAAAGATCGCTCGGGTTGCCAAACGAATTGATGCTGCATGGAGGCAGGCGGGAGTACCACGCGCGTGCCGCCTTGCGAAGGGTGGCCGAAAAGGCGACACATAAAAGGGGTCCGTCGCTCCCTGGACCCGCATGAGGACCTTGTAGCTTTTCAGGTGGTCCAGGGGGTCCGTCGTGCCATCGTACGGATCCAATTGGGGGAGACGGAACCAGGGCGGGACCGATTCCTCCATGATATGCTGGGAAAGTTGGGGGCGATGCTCATAGTCCGTCCCGTGAGGATTAGCGATTCGGCGGCTAAGCTCCTCCAACCGTCGATGATACTCATCGAGCCGTTGCTCGGCCCGACGGGTAGTTTTCATGAGGGTGCCATCTCGATATGAATCGGAAGAAGAAGCTGAAGAAGATCGCCGACGTAAGGAACGCACCCGTCTGGACTCTCTCTCCTCCGGCCGGTGGTGGGAATGACCGAAGTGGCGAGAGGGGGACCGCCGTCGCTTGGAGGCCCCTCGGCGATGAGGTTCAGGGGATGAGCGGCGGGAGACCTCAGGTGGGGTCCTGCCTTGGTGAGACTGGACTGTCCTCTGCACCCCTTCATCGGGTGCAGGGGGTTGAGGTGCAGCAGCCAAACAATGCTCTTGCAGTCCTCGTACCATTGTCATCAGGTCCTAGACTTGGTGAGCCAGAACCTCGAGCCGATCAGGCCGACTTATCTGTGCAGGGGGCGGAACATGGAGGTTGGCCTCCGATTGCTCAGCCCATGGAATGAACTCCGTGGCTTGACTGGAGGAAGCCTCCTGTGCTCGTGTAGTTACCATCGTCTCCCTCGCAGAGTTGGTGGGATCACAGGGAGAACTTTCGTCTTCCTCTCGTGCGAACTTCCCCGTTCCTGGCGCGCCAATCTGATGCAGGCAAATCAACCGTGTTGAGCGGCGGGCATGCTGAGGTTTGTTGTGGGCTTCCAAGTGGGATGGAGGGGTCGTCTCCCTTCTTCGGAACCCTGCAAGAAGTCCCCGGCCGGTGTTCCCGGCGAGGACCCTCCGACGATCAAGTTAGTAAACTTGTCGCTCAGTTCTCTAGTAGTGAGATAGGAGTTGAGAAATTAGAGAGAGAGAGAGACCCCTTGCATTGAGCTCGGGTCCTCCTCTTATACCTGTCTGGGGGGTCCCGTTTACCTCGTTCCGTTGGAACCATCGAATCTTCCTCGTTGGGATAAGTTTCTCTGAACGGCAAGTGGTTAAGCCGTTGCTGGATGAGGGCCGCTTGTAGCGGTAACTGCTGAGCGTGCTAGCATTTGTCCGTGATTTCAGTGAGCGAGGTACACAGCAATAGGCCTCGAATCACGAGATCTGTTGCATGAGACGGGTCATTGTGCATGCGAAAAAGGCACCAAGTTAGGACCGAAGCCGTTGTTGGAAGCCGGAGCCAGAGGCCGTCGCTGGAGGCCGGCGCCGGAGGCCGGCGCTGGAGGCCGAAGCCAAAGGCCGTCGCTGGAGGCCAGCGCTGGAGGTCATCGCTGGAGGCCAGAGCCAAAGGCCGTCACTGGAGGCCAAAGCCAGAGGCCGGCGCTGGAGGCCGACGCTGGGGGCCGGAGCCAGAGGCCGTCGTTGGAGGCCAGAGCCAAAGGCCGTCGCTGGAGGCCGAAGCCAAAGGCCGGCGCTGGAGTTCTATTTCTGGGTTTTGCTGTCATATCATTATTTCTGAAAATCGTGCAAAAGATAATACCATCCAGAGGAAACGGCCGTATCAGGCCCAATTTTGGATCTCAAATTGGGCCGGGCCTAACAAGAGGTGAATGGGGTTAGATTAACTTTTAACATAGTTTCTTAGAGAATTTTTATTTTTTCATTTGACCTTATATATTTAAAGATATTCAAGCCCCAAGTTGGGTCTAAGATTAAAATGGATAGAGTTAGGAGTCATTGTGACATTCTGATTTTAGATATTAAAATTTTAAAAAATTATGTGTAGGTAGCTAGAAGCCCAAATAGCTTATTTGCATCCTTAGATTAGTGTTAAGAGGTAAGTAAGCCATTTATCATGATTTCCATATATTAGTAAAATATAAATTATGGATTCAAATGTTATATGGTTTTATACGGTGCATTATTTGATAAATAAAAAAAGATTTGGTACTCTATACATGTAAATGTCTATTTTTATATGATTACTTAAAATTGCTAAATTTGATATATTATTTAAAAAATAAGAAAATAGATTTGATACCCCATATATGCAAATGATTATTTTACATGATTATTTGAAATTGCTAATTTTAGTGTATTATATGAAAATGAAAAATAGATTTGGTACCCCCCATACATGCAAATGGCTATTTTACATGGTTATTTGAAAATGATAATTTTTGCAAAATTATTTAGTATCCTTACATGTAAATGATTATCGAACATGGTCATTTTTAAAATTATTAAATTTTATAAATTATTTAGTACCTATACATGCAAATGATTATTTGACATGATATTTGATATTGCTAAAAGTTTTATACAAGTGTACATATGTATGTTGATATATTCAAACCACTGTATATGTGGAAAAACATATTTTTGCATAACACATGTTATCTTGCATATATGACATGAAAGTGATATTTTATGAATATATTATTATGTACCACTGCGATCCACTATGATATGACATGATATGATATGATATACTACATAACTCCGAGACCCATCTTCATAGGAAAAATATATGGAGGATACACACCCATAGGGTGTGATGTGACATAATATGGCATGTTATGCTATATGATTCTGGGACCCACCTTTACATAGTGAATATATGAAGGATACATGCCTATAGGGTGTGTTGTGACAGGATATGACATATTATGCTATATGATTTCGGGATCCACATTCACAAGAATAATATGTAGAGGATACATGCCCATAGGGCGTGCTATGACAGGATATGATATATTATGCTATATGATTTTGGGACTCACCTTCACAGGAGGAATATGTGGATACACTTTTAGAGTGTGCTATGACAAAATATGATATGTGATATGATACTGGTACCATAGCCCTTCCTTCATAGGGAACATATAAGGAGGATACACTTTTGAGGTGTTCTGTTTATGTGGATGTAGTGTATGACTGCGGGATATTGATATAAAATGTTATTTACATATTGATTACTGTTGCCCAGATGTAGCAACCCAAGAGGGGGTGAATTGGGTATTAAAAATTTAATTGCGCAGATATGTGCTTATCAAATTTTAATTGGCAGTGGTGTAGTGATCTGGACACAACAATTTCACAGAGACAAAGCAAACAATCAACACAGAGATTTTATAGTGGTTCAGTGCTAACCCAGCACCTACGTCAACTCCCCAAAAATCCTTTGGAAATTTTTACTCCAATTGTAACAAACGATTACAATCCCTAGCCTTGCCCGGCTAGTCCTCTTATTTCACGGCACAACGAAGCCAAACCCCTCGCTTTATCAGGCTAGTCCTCTTGTTTCATGGCCTAAGGAAGCCAAAAACAACCAATGGTTAAACCTAACCCTTTTACAAAAATATGTTCAGAATATTTAAGAACAAATAGCTCCTAAACTGAGCACATATTCAAAATAATACTTTACAACTTTTGTAGACAATCTTCAGCAATAAATGAAACTCTTTAAAGTAGAGACAAAGCAAACAATCAAACACAGAGATTTTATAGTGGTTCAGTGCTAACCCAGCACCTACGTCAACTCCCCAAAAATCCTTTAGAAATTTTTACTCCAATTGTAACAAACGATTACAATCCCTAGCCTTGCCCGGCTAGTCCTCTTATTTCACGGCACAACGAAGCCAAACCCCTCGCTTTATCAGGCTAGTCCTCTTGTTTCATGGCCTAAGGAAGCCAAAAACAACCAATGGTTAAACCTAACCCTTTTACAAAAATATGTTCAGAATATTTAAGAACAAATAGCTCCTAAACTGAGCACATATTCAAAATAATACTTTACAACTTTTGTAGACAATCTTCAGCAATAAATGAAACTCTTTAAAGTAGCTGAAGCTTTGAATGCTTGTGGAGGCTTTAATGAATCTGCACGGATGAGCGGTAAATGATCTTCAAGCTTTCTCGATTTCAACACACAGAACTTCCTTTCAATAACTCATAAAATATGCAATAAAGGCTCTCTCTTCCTTGTATTTCTTTCTCTTTTTCGTCCTCATTTTATTCTTCTAATCTCAGCTATTTAAAGCATTTCAACAGCAAAAATATTGTTATACTCAATCGAAATTAATGGAAAGTAAAATGGGAAGAAAATATAACCGTTGTAAATATTTTCCTTGAGCATTGAATGCACTGGTATCCATTTGAAGAAGAAAGATCTCTGCCATAATTCAAGAGATCAAAAGTTAGTTTAGCTGAAAATAGAACTTAGAGAGAGAGAGAGGAGCAACATTTGGCTGGAGATTAATCCTAGCTGATTGTTTCAAGAGGGTGACCGGCCAGGGTGAAGAAGAGCTAGCTGAAGAGTATCTTCAGTTAGCTCATTTCAAAAAGCACACGGCCATAGAGGAGATCTGTAGTCCATTAGTTAGCTGAAGGCTGGCTTTAGTTATCTAGTCCCTTGATGTGAAAGCCTGCAGCAAAAAGTAGTTAGCTAGACCAAAGGTCCAGTTAGTTGTTTACAAGAAGAGCATGGCCAGAAATAATTTTCATGCAAAAGTAGTTAGCTGGAGGTTGACTCCAGTTAACTAATTCAAATTTTCATGCGGCTATGAGAGGGAATACCAAACCTGCAGTTAGTTGGACGCAAAGTCCAGTTAACTAATTCCAAGATCCACACAGCTATAAGAGTGACCAGGGTAAAAGTAGTTAGCTGAAGACTAGCTTCAGTTAACTCTTCCACAAGTCCACATGACCAAGAGAGTGACCAGCTTAAAAATAGTTAGCTGAAGACTAGCTTTAGTTAACTCTTCCACAAGTCCACACGGCCAAGAGAGTGACCAGCTTAAAAATAGTTAGCTAAAGACTAGCTTCAGTTAACTCACAAAGAAAGATAGCTAGCTGAGGGAGCAACTTAGTTAGCTCGCAGAGAAAGATAGCTAGCTGAGGGAGCAACTCAGTTAGCTAGTAGAGAAAGATAGCTAGCTGAGGGTCATCTTCAGTTAGCTAGTAGAGAAAGATAGCTAGCTGAGGGTCATCTTCAGTTAGCTCACAGAGAAAGATAGCTAGCTGAAGGAGCAACCCAGTTAGCTTGTTTCATCATGAATTTGGCCAGGAGAGAGATAGCAAGCAGCATAGCTAGCTGGCAAGGCATCCCAGCTAACTCATCTCATCATGAATTCGGCCAAGGAGGAAATAGTAAGCAAGATAGCTAGCTAGATAGCTAGCTGGCAAAGCATCCCAGTTAACTTGAAAGAAGCATGGTTCAGCCAGGAAGGAAATAGCTAGCTAGTGAAAGTCCAGTTAGCTAATATCACTATGCAAAACGTCCAAGCACAAAAGTAGCTAACTCGTCAGCTAGCTGGACTGAAAGTCCAGTTAACTAACAGCTTCATGCATAAGCCCAAGGCAATAAATAGCTAACTCCTCAGGTAACTATTTTGAAGAAGCATTCGGCCAGGATGAAGCCATGTCTTCCCAGTTGATTGAATACCAGATCTAGTCAGCTGTTTCAAGGTGGGATTCGGCCAGGATGAAGTTCTAAGGCAGCTTAGCTAGCTGGAAAAAATCCCCAGTTAACTAATTTGAAAACCAAACGGCTAGGAGTATTTATCCATGTGATTTTGACTTGATGAGACTAATTGTAAGACATCTGAAACCATTCTTTGGTCATTTGTACTTTCCTGCATTGACCTTTGTCTCCATAATAAATAAATTAGTCCTTACTTAATTATTTTGTAATCATCAAAATCAATCTAGGGTCAACAATTATAGTGGTACAATGATTTGATTTGAAATTGTAATTTGAAATGCTGTATGGCATTTGCTTTTAAATTATTTTTAGCATATGATATGCATGATTTGATAACATAATGACATGTATTTGAATTATAGAAGCTTGATATGCATTTTTACATATGAAAACTTTATTTGCTATAAATTTGAAATGACTATATTATATTATAGTATGCTTACTTATTGAGGATGAGCTCATTTAAACCTTACAATATTTCTTTAGAGATACAAAATTGAAGAAAAATAATAATAATAATAATTGAAGCTTTTATCGTAGTAATATAAATTAAAATTTTAGTTATAATCTCAATTCTCAAATCTTAATCTTATATATTGACATGAAGGTTAAATCTTATTTAATATATTTATATTAAAATTATTAATTTTTAAATAATATATAATAATTATTATTTATTTTATTTTGAATCCATCGTAACCGGGTCTGCGACAATAACGTTGTAGATTTGCCGCAGATCAAGGGCTGTTCTGGACAATTTGGACGGCATCGAACACCGCGCGGCAGCGCACTGTCCGTTTCTCGGTTCTCGAGCCCTCTATAAAGAAGGGGAGCGCTAAAGCTGAGAACGCCGGGGAAAAAGAGAGAGAAGAGTGCGAGAGAGATGAAGGAAGAAGAGAAGCGCAAGCTGACGCTCGAAGACTATGTTTGCTTCCTCAACAACGTTGATCGCCGTCGCCTCACCGTCGATCAACTCAACCAGGTCTCCTCTCTCTCTCTCTCTCTCTCTCTCTCTCTCTCTCTGTGTGGCACGCCAGTAGGATTCTCTAACCTAGCTTGGTGATCGAAACCTTTCTCTTTGTTCTAGTTCCTCTTTTTAACTAGATTATTACTTGAAATCGTAGTTTCTTTATTCTGGGAGTTTGAAATCTTTTATCGGATCTATTCTGGTGATGAAACCCTATTTCGTGCTAAGATCCCTGTTCTAACAAACAAGATCAATCCAAATCCGCTGAAATTAGCTTATTTGCTTGTAATTTGGAGGTTTTTTTACGGCATTCCATGGTTTTCGATGTCTCAGATCGTCTTCATGCACGGATTCGTTAGGTTCCGGACCAAGGTCAGGCAATCCCCAATATCTTCCTTCAAAGTCTATCCTTTGATGATTTTTCTTCTATTTTTGCTCCCACTTTTTTTTTTTTTTAAACCGGGGATGATCAGAAGGAGATATTGCTGAATTTGAGAGGGTACGATCTGATGCGTCCCACGCGATCGACGATCAGGGAGCGTGGGGTAACGTCGTGCGCGGCGCTCGAGCTTGAGGAGGTGAAGAACGACATCGCCGCCATCGGATGGCAGGAGTGCCCCATCGGCTCCCTCTCCACCGTCCGGCTGCTGTCGCATGCGACGGTGGCGGCCACCGCAGCGGCAGCGGCGCCAGAGGCCATATCGATCTCCTCCGTTTCCGCCGCCTCGCACCTCGGCCGCATCGACGCCGCCGCCACCTCCCCCGGTGGCAAGAAGAGGAAGCGGACGCCCAAGGCCAAGTCGCTGCTCTGCCTCCCGGCGAACTGATCACTATTTCGGGGCCCACCTGATCGTCAACGTGGCATGTTAGGAAGCGCCACGTATGCGAGTCCCATTTTGTGGTCATATCTTTTGTTGGTTGTTTAGCAGTGATGATTTTTGCGTGCTTCGTTCCTGCTGCGTTTGTAAAGGTTCCGTAACGGAGCTTAGGAAGAAAGGACCCAAAAATATATTAAAAAAAAGGGAAAAGAAAAAAATTTGAAAAATAATCTATTTTGCAGCAAAAAAAAAAAAATGTTATTATATGTTTGAATGTTAGCTGTGAAGGTGACGACGGTAGCATACCCCAGCTTTTTTAAAAAAAATTTTCTTTTCATTTTCAAAATTTTGATACTAATTATATATTATCAACCTGATTCACGCACCAAGTATACCGATATATATATATATATATATATATATATATATATATATATATATATAGTATTGATATACTAAATTGATCAATATATATATATATGGTGTGATATTGATGTGGATCTTAAATTGGGCCTGTGAACCTTCTATGAAATTCTAAACTACAAAATTATGGTGGGTATTGTCATATAAAAGAAGATAATTCTTTGGTAACATTAACAGCCTCTGTTCCTATATGAGAGTTAATTATTTTATAGGATAAAAATTTAAATGTTAGCCTTAATTAAATTAAACGGATGATGTTTCTCTTAGTTAGGATGTCAGTTTATATTTACACAGAACAACAGTCTTTTGTGGTAACTTTGAGCTCCCCAAAATTTAAGCATTATATAAAAAACCATGACACTGACCAAAACCTATAAATAACAAAATCTAGCATCAGGATACTGTGAACTTGCTGCACTTCGTTATATGAACAAAGACTTCTAAGAACTTCAGGCCGCGTGGCCGTACCAGTAACCAGCCTTGGCTCTAAGACCTTCTGACAGCAAAATAGAGGCAGCTAAAGAAGTGGTGCACCAAACTAATTTTTTATTTTTTTTAAAAAAAGGAAAGGTGAAGGAGAAAGTGCTGAGAATTTTTCTTTTGGAAGTTTCTTTTATTTTTATTTTTTAATTTCTTTTATTTCTAATCAAATTAAAGCTTCAAAAGATTCGCAGACAACTTAACCATGCCAAGGTCTCTGACAAGAGTTTTAAGAAGAGGCCATATGTTTAGATAGGAATTGAATTACTGTTTGATCAAATAGAGAAATCGTTAAATTTGACAGCTTCCTAAGGTCATGAAACATATTATCCATACTTGTACAGCAGCCTCCGGTTGTTGATTAGAATTAAAAGGCGTGGTTATCTTGAACATGGCAGCAGTAAAATAATGAACTACCACTTCATTCATGCTTAGTGCCATGAATGGTACTACTCCCAGACGTTCCACATTTTGCCCTCTAAATGATCAGTAATTGCTTTACAAAAAAAAAAAAAAAAAAAACTGCTCCCAGTTTAGATTTAGGAGCTACATGAAGATCGCTACAACCAAAACTTAAGAGCAAGATAGGCACGGGAATGAGCAAATCGCTCCTATGAATGATGGCCATCCCTTCTGTTAAGTTTGACATATACTATCAATTGGCTACTGAAGATAAGCTCCACCACCAAAGCCTTGCATATATATCAGCTTCTAATATGTTCAGAATAAACTTTTAAAAACAAAAGCAACACTATATATATATTTAGATAAAGCAAAGAAATTACATCAATGTTTTACCTATAATTAATGAATACGCCAAGACAAAGAGTACTGTTACTATTTTTTAAGATGTTTATGTGTGCGTGAGTAAAACTTCAGATCAAATCTTTTTGGGCACATCCATTAATTCATATAACAAACTTACTCATCATCCGAAATGGAATAATAATGAAAGCTTCTTAAAGTACAATGAGGTCACTCTAGATTTTCAGTGAGCGTCTCTTCACAACGTCTCTCTCTCAGACAAGGGAAAAGGTAAGCATAATGTACGTAATAGCTGTCACCCCTAAGACCATACGTACGCATTGGAAATTAACTTTGTTTGACTATGCCTTGCACCAGCTGGGTTCATAACGAAGGCACATCAATGCATGGGATTCTAGCCTTCAAAAATCTCTTGGATCAACAAAAACACGAGGTAGCTGTGCAGCGGTCCAATTAATACCGTCATTTCCTGCACCACCGCCCAACTTCTTAAAAAACCAGACATCATTGATGCGCGATATGGAGGCTCCCCGTGATAAATGCCCGCATAGAGGGTCAAAGTTACTCACCTCAGTGACAATAGATTTGCAGTCTGTCACATCCTTGGCCAAACTAAAAGCAAAGCACCACAAAAATTTCATAAGATCCCCCATCCTCTCCCCTTCACCATGAAGCCCATAGACGAAGAGAAAACCAAAGGGCCCCGTGAGAAGCTCGCAAGATGAGGGAGTTCTTAAGCAAGGGAGGAGCTTGGATCTTATATGGGTAAGAGTAGTATTGATACACCTCACTAAAGGTGCTCCTTTTATTTGAAGCTTGTAAGCTTCGCAAGTCTTCCACATGCTAAGGATGGCCCAGGAGCTTGGAGTTCTTCTAAGGAACTCATGGTCGTTCTCTTTGCCATGCAAGCCATCCCAATGCTCTTCCTTGAAGTATGACACCCATGTACCTAGGTTGAGCTCTTCTTTAAGAATGATGTCGACGTCGGCAGGAAAGAATTTCTCACCTCCAAGTCGATCTTTGTATAATGAAATGGCTTGCTCGACACTTAGCTTTTCTATCCTCACATCACGGGATGGATTCTTTTTACTACAAGCTTCAACCGGTTGAAACAATATTGCTAAAGAGATTAATTTTATGTAATCACATTTAAGAACGAAAAGATTTATTGAGGCAGCATTGTTCTCCTCCGTGGCCAAGAAAACATATCGTGCTCCATTTCTTTCAGCCCAAGCTTCGACTGATTTGATGAGCTTTGATCCAATTCCCATCCGCCTAAAGTGAAAAAGAAAAAAGAGAAAAAAAAAAAAAAGTCAAAACCTGTGATCGTATGTCCCTTTGTTTTTCCCTTGAACAGAAATACCTGGATAGCTATTGGATGAAGCTGAAGTCAATATTATTTTTCTTCTTTGGACCATTATTTAAGTGATAATCAAAAGAATATGATGAGTCCATAACCTTAATACAATTCATGCATCAAATGCACACTCACACATATCAGTCTAAGTCAATATAGGAACGGAAATCATCATTGTTACCTATTATTTAATTATCACTTACAATTATAAACCACTACATATTAAAAATCCTTATTTTTGTAAATTGATGTATATGTGTAGCATGATTTTCATGTAATCCTTATTGATCAACAAGGAAATTTCATTAGTTTCAACATGCTATATTAATGATGACCATTTAAGAGAGTTTGAGCTTCTCATGCTTGTTCCTTCTTTTTTCTAAAATTGTTTGAGTTTGTCATTGGGACTAATCTAACATGTTTTTAATGGTATACAATATGATATCAATCTTTTCTATTTTCCTTATGTAATCACCTTGAATAATCTGGGAAGACAATAGTAGAGGATGAGGTAGTGAGTTGAAGATTACATTTAATTTACAGTCTTGAAAAAATGATGTAACTGAAATTTAAAAATATGTTTATCAAATCCAAACTTATAAAAGTGACTGATATATTTAAGAGTTTAAAGAGAGATTTTTCATCAACCTTTCTTGATCTTTGGATATATGCTCAGCTGATTGTTGTTCTGAATATACATATAGCAAAATTTATTGGACTTCAAATCCCTCGTAATGGTTTTCTTAGGGTTATTCTTGGTCATTCTTTTTATTGTGGCCTCGGCTTCATTGTGAAGCAATGTATGGTCTGAGCCTTTATCTGATTGTTTAATAAATTTACTGGAAAAAAGAAAGTTTGCTGATCTAACTTATCATATCTTATCTATTGAAGAAGAACAAACTTATATCATGCTTACTACCAAGAGGGCACCAAATTACTTTCACTATTGTCACTGAGACATGAATTTGGTCTCACTCTCTTGGGTACATGTGCTTAGTTGTGCTCATGCACGACACACGCACACGTGCACACGCGCAGCGCGCAGCGCGCGCGCGCAGAGAGAGAGAGAGAGAGAGAGAGAGAGAGAGAGAGAGATGTGAAGCCAACCGATACTTAGGGGAGACTCTAAGGCCAAGGATGTAGCTTATCTTCACTTGGCCACTCTCAACGCCAGTCCCCACACACTTGATGCAGCCTCTTACCACTCCAACCACCTCTCCATCTCCCAACAACTCAGCAACCTGCAGGACCAAACTAACATTAGCATCTCGACCCATGCAATCATCTATATCATCTTGGAAGAAGCTTTTAACTTTTTTGCCCTCATGCATATAGCCTCTTAGGCAACTATATTTCTAAGAAGCAAACAATTAATATCATTAAACATAATATCAAGCAACACTTGAAAGTAACCCCACTTACCAACATGACATGGAGAGGATAAAGCTTAATCCTACATAGGGGGTCTCCTACCATGTTGGTAAGGATGGAGAAATCTTTTCTAGACCCAATCTCACAGTTCCTCTCAAGCTTCTCTACCACCTCACAGTCGTTTTCCCTGTTGAATTCCCTTATGACTACCTTCTTGTCCACGACACCAAGGTTGAGATCCATCTTTCCCTTTCTTTTCCCTGTTTTATGAGGACGAGGGACTCAAGGATAGGAGAGGTATTAAAAACTTTCTACCTTACAGGTGGCTAACACTCCTATTGCCCTTATATACGCTGGCCCTTGTCATTTCCCATTTGCTTTATGAGAGCTACCTTGTTTGTTTCTCACTTGGGACCTAACAACACAAAAACACTTTACAGCCTTCTTAACATTGGAAAGGAAGGTAATGAATCATAACCTCAACTTACGAAAACACTTTACAACGTTCTTAACATTAGAAAGGGAAGTCATGAATCATAACCTCTCATGAATTTTGAGGAAAAGTATTATATCACAAGACCTTTTGTTGTTTAGAGTGGAATCACTATGAAGATTTTGAGGTTGTCTCTTCATCATGGCATGCTAAAGGAGTTGTTATCAACTGCTATTAATTTCACATTACTTGAAGTCCAAAAGCCCAGTAGTTAACAAAAATGCTGCACCATTATACATGTCGTGTCTTATTCGAAGTCTAAAACATCACTATTTGTTTATCCTCAGATGGGACCTACTGATCATGATATATACATCATCAGAATAAAAGATGTAAGACTTTCAATGCATATATAGATTGTTTAATACAAAGATGGTGCTTCAATCTGGTGCATTCGTACGTCCTTCTTTTTTCTCAAAAGTAACCGTAGGAGCGCCATGAATTATTTCATAGAAATGATATATAGCAAAACTGTCCATGTCCAGCACTTGGGGAAAACACCTCCTTTGCCCCATGGAAGAGGATCATAGCAGTTTTTCACCATGGTAATATAATATCGAATGGATTTTTTTTTTTTTCCAAATAAAAAGTTCTGTTGGATCAAAAATTTTGTCCTTAGTAATTAACTGGTCACAAGCAGATCAACCATCCCAAATAAAAATTGGAAAAAGATACTGGAACTAATCTCATTGCCGACACTGCTTGATGTTGTCATAAAATGTACTTTATACAATCTGCACTATGTTTCTTCTTGAATCGTCGCTTCAGTGATGGCATTTGATGCACGTCTCAATGCATATTAGCGAGGTAAGAAAATTAATGATCTCTTTAACAGGTGTAAAGTGGCCGGCCTTGCTTAAGGAAACAGGTCCTATACATGTATTAATTATCATGTCGGCCTTTTGTCCTCCTAGAACGCATATAATTACTACGTACTCTACCGCTCACGGTGGCAAAAGAAATTCATCACAGCTTTTAGATTGAAGATCTTTGTATAATGATAGGATGAATCACTGATCTCTGAAGATCTCAAAGAGTATCGCTGGTCGGAAGATGATCACAGATGAAAAATCTTCCTTCATCTACGGTCCAAAACCTTCTCGATCTCTAGTGGAGCTCAATCCGGATGAGATTGTAAAGAAAAAAGAACTCCTTAATCTTGTTCAGAAGTATGAACATACTGATCAGAACAAAAGGTGATTTCCGACGGTTCTAAAAACCAACTCAGTAATTTCATTAGCTCTAATTTAAAGAATTTCGGTCCAAATTGAGTTAGTCCAACATAGGCGCGCACAAAAATACTCAAGGAAAATCCCTTGCTGTTCTTGTGACATGGCATCCATAACGTTTATATAGCTTGTATCCTATTTGTGCTCATAGTGTTCTCATGACTTTTCCTTCATAAAATCGTTTCTGGCCTGTAAGAAATTTTCACAGGTTGGCTACCATTACAGTCTTATTCATAGAAAGGGAAGTGAACAGATGGTTTTTGTGGGCCCACGGTCAACACAAAATTCTGGCAGCAGTCATTCTAAGAGACCCACCATTTGACATGAGAGGCTTTGGATCATTTGAGAAGCATAGTGCTACGAAAAGTTTGGCCACGCTTTCTCCTGCCATCTAAGCAGAAACACATGAACAACACCAGTTGCAGCCAGATCTCCGGTCCTTGGAAACGTGGTAGAACTCGTGAGACTTGTGAGTCCTTTTCCCTTGGCCAATGAATGGTGGTCCTGATGATTCCATATGTTGGTGTTTGGTCTGAATACTTTCTGCCGGGACATCAGAAATAATAGCCAATAATTAAGTTCATTCTTGAGGAGTTCATAAGTTCGTAAGTTTTTCTTAATAACAGCAATAACAGCAATAAAACTTTAATCTAAAACTAGTTAAAATCGGCTGTATAAATTCTTTTCCTTCGTTCTACATGATATTGCTCTCATCTTTTTATGAATATTAAATATTGAATGAGTTTTTCTTAAATATTAAATAAATCATGGTATCAAATTTAATATCCTATCCATCTATCTATATATAAGAGTGTCATGCATAAAATTTTTCCTTGAAATCATTGGCATTTGGGATCCCTAAAGCATGGACCACTTTTTTGAATGCCATAGACTAATTTAATGTCTTCATGATCCTAAAGGAGGGTCATTGGGCAAGGATGCAACGGCTAGTGGCCCCATTAGAGCGTGAGTTCAAGAAAAGTGAGCAAGGGGTTCTCATGTCCTTTGGAAAGACACAAATCTAATAATGATCAAGTGATGTAGCTGCGACAAAATTAGGGAGAAGACTGGACCACCTTGACACCTGCAGCGTTGTGTGGCATAGAAAGAATCTCAAAGGTGCATAAAAAACAATCAACAGCTTGGCGAGGTAGTACAGTGGAGGTGGGAACCAAAGCTCGATGTGACCCATTGACGTGCAGCATTTAATCCGATTTGGACACTTGGAGTATCACCCTGTTGCGAAGGTGGGGGATAACAAGCTCAGAGAGTGTAGTAGAAAAGAAGGCAGTGATATGATTTGAGGGAAACTCTCTTTTCAGAAAGACTGTCCTTAATTCGTACAGAAAATAACAGTCAGATGGATTCCACATGGTAGATTTTAAATAGCTCAGACAAAGATTTTAACTATCAGATGGATAGCAGCTTAGAAACATTATTACAATAATTAGAGAGAAGTCGATAATACTGCATTGAGAGGTGACTACATGGCTGTGGCAAATGGAAAGATACAGTTGAATGCCGTGAAAGCAGTCTGAAAATTTAGAGGATACAGATATGATTGTGAAATGAATGGTGTATGATATTCTGAACCTTCTAATAAGAGCTGGCTTTCATAATTTAGAAAAATTTCCTGAATATTTGAAAATTATAAGTTCATTAAAAGATCGACAACTGGGATTACAACAGGCATGTCTTAGTTAGCTTTAGTAGTTCTCTTTACACATGAAGTTCAAGTGACACTTTGATGTATATGTTTCTAGTGGATGATGCACCATAAGCAACAATTAGTTAAGGATTTAAATTTAAGTACAAGCACATATAACAAATTAAGCTGCGAGTTTAGCATTTCCTTTTTAGCAAAATGGTGGATTAGCATGGTTTTTTAAAAAAAATATAATTTCAGCATAATTATTCTCGAGGGTCATTTCTTTTCAAGGGAATTGGATATCTAAGATTAAATGGAGAAATGGATTTAGATGAAAATGTCTCCAATATAACTTTTATTAGGTGAGGAATTAGCAGATGTGGAGATGCTATATGATGATTGCAATATGATGCAAATTAATGATTAGCATGCAGATCATCATCCGACAGACATCAGATGTATTGTCTAAGTTGTTCTATTATTATTGGAGGAATATTACATTTTAGATCATATGTTTACTGTAACACATACTACACATGGCATGCTACAAGCTGTTGCAAATTTATATGGTGGAAGAAAAGAAATAATGTGATGATATAACTATTTTGGAAACAAGTCCTTCCATGTTTCATAACTAACAGACCTATCATTTAGTAATATTGTTTACACCAAAAGAAACATTTATTGATGTTTAACTTTGGAACTTCTAGCCATTCTAGATACTAGTCCCTAATTTATACATATACATTGAGAGCTAATAATACAAAGTCACGCACACGCGCACTTGCGTGCTTTTTTATGTAAATATTTCCAGTAAGTACTTGTCCGATCATAGTGCAATGGCACCACACTAACATGAAACAGTACCTAGCTTGGCTTTATTTTGTAACCAAACTCATCCACCATCAACTTTTTGAAGACATGTACTGCTAAAATTATTAAGGAGAAGGACCTTAGACTCCATGGAAAGAGAGAGTTGTGGCCCTTTTGTCCTTTTTATGTCCTAGCTCCGGTCCAGTTGTGAAAATAAACAACAGGACTCTTCTCCTTAACCATGTCCTCCAATGGCTGCCTTGAAAAGGCTCTCCTTTCAAGCAAGTTCCCCACATCCAACCATTGTAGACATCCTTCCTATCCTTTTGATTACAGCTAACCATCCAAATTAAGCGAAGCATAGTGTAATTTAATGATCCAAATCCTTACCTAAAAAGGCTGTTAGGATATTTCACCTTATGCAAGTACTAAAATCTTCTTAATGCACACCATATGAGAGTAGACAGTGTTGGGTAATGGGCCAAAATAGGCCTTGAATACCCTAATAGGCCTTGAAAGCCCATTATCTCTTTATGTGTGTGAATGAGAAATTATGGGGACATTTAGTCCTACATCAAAAAAATCAAGAAAGAAAGGTTTATTTATATGGAAACCACTTCCTTGAAGCTTAAGTTTCTTAAGCTCACCATAAGTGGAGAGGTTGAGGGTAATCTCGCGCGTGTGCGAAGGGCACAATGGGCACTTTGCACTTCGCACGTGCGCATCGTCGCGAGGAGCTTGAAGGGCTTTAAATTTTTCCTAGATCAGAAGGATCCGACGATGAAGACTGATCGGATCAAGATAAAGGGCTGAGATCAATTGACTATTAATCATCGGATCAGGATCAGAACTGATCATTGATCGATCGGATGAAGGGTCGAGATTCGGTGATCAAATCACGATCGCAATCGCGATCCAACGGCTTACACCCATCAATTGACCGGTCACCAGAACCGTTGGTGATAAGGCGCTCATCCGATTGATCAATAGTTGGTGATAAGGCATCCATCCGATCGTACGGTTGGAGATAAGGCATCGCTCTGATCAAGCCGTTGTGATAAGAGATCGTGAAAAGACGTATCATAGCCGTGCTATGACTTATCCAATCGTGGAATTGCCTTATCTGATCGAAGAAACTACCGTTCAGATCATGAAAATGGCTTATCCAATCGCCTGATCTAAAGATCACGATGTCTAAAGGGCATATCAAGGGTGATAAGCCCTTAATCCTCATATCCTCCAATCAAAGAATTCAAATTAAATTAAATTCGTAGGGTTGCTTCCAAGGGGCACCTAAAAACCTATAAATAGGATCCTAAACCCTCTCATTTCATTTATTTCAATTCATTCCGAATTGAGTTCTCTCTTAGGCATTTGCATGCTTTCCTAAGGGTAGTATAGCAATAGTGTATTAAAAAGAGTGTAGCATTCTTGGTTCAAATTTTTGGTGAATTGTAGTGCTGCTTTCAACAAAAGAAGACTGTTGTATCCTGAGAGATAATCATCATACTGATCGTGAGCACCATTGCGGGACAAAATTATCTTAAGGATATAGAGTGTAACTCTAGCCTCAGTCTGATAGATTAGGTAGCCACCATCTGCCACACCCAAAAGACAGTAGACCACATAGCTCTAATATACTTTTTCATTTAAGTCCTAAAATTCTTACTAAGCTAAAGTTTCAAATTTAATCAAATCTAATCATAAATTTCATAAATTGCTATGATCACTATAAAAGAACTTATATTGTAGCGTTCCCCAAGCCCGAGTAAAGGAGGAGGATTGCGTTAGGTAACTGACAGCCAGCGTAAAACTTCATCAGAACCCTTAAAATATGAATCTAATAAATCAGACTATACGAAAGGCTATAGGACGTTCCCATTACGAGACGCGTTGCATTGCCTTCGGATGTTTCAAAAAATGGGCAAGGAGCGCCGCAGCGGCGTCCGAATGCAGTGATAAGTGAGCAAGGGTTTCTGTACTACGGATGAATACGATAAAGAAGTTAGTCCATGATAGTCAGCTTAAAGTAGCAACATGTAACATAAGAACACTAACAGGTAAAACTATGGAGATAGTGGACACTATGATTAGGAGAAAAGTAAATATAATATGTTTATAAGAGACTAAATGGGTATGTGAAAGATCTAGAGAAATAGAGAATAAAGGATATAAATTATATTACATTAAAAAATATAAAATAGAAATGGAGTAGGAATAATTGTAGATAAAATTTTAAGGAATATATTGTTAAGGTAACTAAGAAAGAAGATCGGATTATATTACTAAAACTTATAATTAAGAATAATATAATTAATATAATTAGTGTATATGCACCACAAGTAGGATTAGACCAACAAACTAAGATACAATTTTGAAAAGACATAGATGAAGTAATACAAGAAATACCATAAGAAGAAAAGATATATTGGAAGGAGATTTTAATGGACATATAGGTAAATAAAGGGATGGATATAAATTGGTACATGATAAATATGGATTTGAAGATAGGAATGAAGCCGACATAAGCTTATTAGATTTTGCAGTGGCGTATGATCTAACATAGTAAATATTTATTTCAAAAAGAGATATGAATATTTAATAACATTTAAAAGTGGATCTAATAAAAGTCAAATAGATTTTTTTTAACTAGAAAGATAGATAAAATAATATGTAAAAACTATAAAGTTATTCTAGGAGAAAGTTTAACTTTACAATATAGGATAATGATAGCAGATATATGGATAAAAATGAAATATAGAGTAAAACGTAAACTATTAATTCAAAAATTAAATAGTAAAATTTGAAAGAAAAAAAAAGTAGAATTATTTAAAGAAAGTTAGTAAGAGTAATGACTATGAATATAGATAGTGATTCTAATTTAATGTGAAAAAAAAAGCAACTAAATGCTTAAAAAATATAGCAAAAGAAGTTTTAGGAGAATCAAAAGGAGTAGAACTAGTAGAAAAGAAAATTTGATGGTGAAACGAGGAAGTTCAAGCTGCCATTAAGCTTAAAAGGATAAACTATAAAATTTGGCAAAAGGCTAAGTCATTAAGCTTAAAAGGATAAACTATAAATTTGGCAAAAGGCTAAGGATGAATCTTAAAAAGTATAGGGATGTAAAGAAAGAAGCTAAAAAAGCAGTAAGTAATGCCAAACTTAAAGCCTCTGATGATTTATATAATAGACTAGATACGAAAGAAGATGAAAAGACTATATATAAATTAGGAAAACTAAGAGAAAAGAAAACAAAAGATCTTGACTATATGAAATGTATTAAGGATGAAGATGAAAGAGCTTTAATAAAAGAAGAAGAGATAAAAGAACGATGAAAAAGTTATTTTAAAAAATTATTAAATAAAAATAATTTAGTAAATTTAAGGATAGAAGGATGTGATAATATAGGAATAACAAATAGCATAAATTTGTTTGTAGATTTAGCATGCTTGAGGTTAAAAGGCTTTGAGTAAAATAAAAAATGTAAGGGCATTAGGACCAGATGCGATCCCTATTGAAGTTTGAAAAGGCTTAGAAGAAATTAAAGTCATGTAGTTAATCAATTTATTTAACAGGATTGTAGCAACTAAAAGAATATTGGATAAATGAAGAAAAGCATATTAATACCTATATACAAAAATAAATGAGATATTCAAAACTGTGCAAATTATAGAGGGATTAAGCTTATAAGTCATACAATAAAATTATGGGAGAGTAATAGAAAATCGAATAAGTGCTGAAACTTTGGTGTTAAATAATCAGTTTGGATTTATGCCTGGAAGATCGACTATGGAAGCTATTTATTTATTAAGAAAATTGATGAAGAGATATAGAGAAAAGAAAAAAAAGACCTTCATATGGTCTTTATTGATTTAGAGAAAGCATATGATAGAGTACCAAGAGAAATAATATGATGAATTTTAGAGAAAAAAGAAGTTACCAAAAGGTACATAGAATTGATAAAAGATATGTATGATAGAGCAATAATTATTGTTAAAATAATAATAGAAAAAACTAGTGAGTTTTCAATTACTGTAGGTTTACATCAAGGATCTGCCTTAAGTCCGTATCTTTTTGTATTAATTATGAATGAATTAACCGAATATATTCAAAATGATATCCATGGTATATATTATTTGCAAATGATATAGTGTTGAATGATGAAACTAAATTCCAAGTAAATGCTAAACAAGATATTTGGAGAGAGGCTTTAGAATCTAAAGATTTTAAGATTAGTAGAACTAAAACTGAATATATTAAATACAATTTTAATGAGAGTAGAAATACAAATAAAGAAACAGTGAAGATTGCAAGCTAAGAGATATCAAGGAGTAAAAAATTTAGGTATTTGGGATCAATTATCTAGTAAGAAGATGAAATAGGTGAAGATGTGAATCATAGAGTTAAAGCAGGATGGATTAAGTGGAGGAGTGCTTTGAAAGTATTGTATAATCGGTGCATCCTATTAAAATTAAAAAAAATTATAAAACTACTATTAGGCCAGCTATGCTATATGGAACAGAGTGTTGAGCAATATTGAAACAACATGTGAATAAATTAAGTATAACAGAAATGAGTATGTTAAGATGGATATGTGCTAAAACTTTAAAAGATAAAATTAGAAATAAATATATAAGAGAAATAATAGGAGTAGCCCCAAATAAAGATAAAATAAGAGAATTATGGTGGTTTGAACATATATAACGTAGACCTTTAGATGCTCCCGTTAGAAAGAGTGATCTTTTAACAATTCATGGTAAGATAGAGATAGAGATAGACCTAAATTAATATGGATAAAAATAATTAAAAAAGTATATAACTATTTATAATTTGAATGTCAACTTGGTCCTGAATAGAGTAGAGTGGAGGAAGCAGATTCATGTAGCCGACCCCATGTAGTTGGGAAAAGGCTTAGATGAGTTGAGTTGAGTTGAGTATTGTAGCGTTCCCCAATTCACATGGGTCATAAGTTAGGTCAGCTTTGGGACCATATTTAAGAGCTTGGGACGTCACTTCAAAAAAAATTAATAAAAAGATATTATTTGAATTTTTTGATCTTATATAAATACATAAACTCATTTCATTATACAACTAATGTGAAACTAAAGACATATTTATATAGGACCTTACGTGTTCTTCCACTTTAAGTTATAATATTTTGTATAAGTTAAAAGGTCCAAATTTAATCAAATCTAATCAGAAAATATCAAAATCAATGCATAATCAATACAAATGGACTCATGCTTTAGCACCCTCTAATCTTTATGAGTTGTGAGCTAAATATACTTGATACCTTATGTAATGACCCAAAATCTTCCTTAGAGAAGCTAGTTGAAAAGTTGAAGCTAGTTGAAAAGTTATCTTTTGAATTCTTTGATGTTAAATAAGTATTTAAGATTGTTTGGATACACAACTGATATATTACTAAATACATCCCACATGAGTCTTTACATACTATCTCTATTTAAAATCGATCATCCTTGTAGTAAGGGACAAAATCTAATCAAATCCATTCATAAACATCATAATCAACTCATACTCAGTCTCAAAAGAACCTATGCTATAGCATCTTCTAGTTCACATGGCCATGGGCCATGTGCACTTTGATATTATATGTAATGACCCTAGGCCTCACTCAAAATTTTAACTTATAGTTAGCCCTTTAGCAGAGATTCCAGATCGTTAGAAATGATATCAAAGTAGATATGATCTTAGCCCATGTAGAGTCAGAAGATGTTGCAACACAATACACTTTTAGAGTTGACTATGGACCGAATCGGATTTGAACCCTTAGTTTCATATCCATTCAGATCCTAACATTTTCTCAAATGAAGGGCCAAATTTCAATCCAACTAGTTCACAAACATCATACAATGATCATATACATTCCTGACATTTAAGTACTAATGGCTTAAAGTCCATATCCAATCCAATCCAATGAACAAATATTATGCTATTATTGGCCTATGGTTGGCCTCAAAAAGACCTTTGTTGCAGTATTACATGGTCCACATAAGACATAAGTTAGATCTACACAGATACTACTTGCAATAATCTAGAATATTATCAAAAAAATGTTAGCTAAAAAATTAGATTTCTTGGTAGTGTAAACTATTCAATGTCTTATCAATGTACAACTAATATAGGGATGTACAACCAATATAGAGCTAAGTACACATTTGCATGAGTCCTGATCACTTTATAATGATGTAGAACTTTACCTAAAAAGAGGCTAATAAGATGATCTTATTTGAGTTTCTTAGCACTATATAATTAATTAAAAATTTTCTTCGTCCATAACTAATATAAGAATAAACACACTTTCACATAAGTCCTTATATGCTCTCATTCCCATCGTAGCAAGGCTCTAAATCTAATTGAATCTAATCACAAGAACTATGATCAACATGTGATCAACTTAGAAAAGTTGATATCGTAATGCCTCATAGTCTATATAAGCCATAGAACAGATATGCTTTAATACCATTTGTAACAACTTAAGATCTCATCCCAAAAATAGTCAAATTGATATTTTTATTCTTATACAAGTATCAAGATTTTTCTAATGTATAGCCGATGTGAAATACATATCCATATGAATCCCTGTATTTATGATAATAAAATAATATTTTCTTCTAAAATTATATATATAGCTATGAAAATAATTATTGCTAAAAGGATATGTAAACCTTAAGCAATAAAAATATGTCACTAAAAATTTTATTTTGTATCTTTTCTATCTTGACACAAAATTTTAGGAGTTATTATGATCTTTAAATAAACCATAACTACATGCTAACACCATGGCATTGCTGAGGCAAATGAGGCAACTCCACTTGATAATCTTAAAGTATTAATAATTTTTTTCATGAAAAACTAGTGATCATCGGAATACATCGGTCTCTTGCTCCATAATAAAGGATTTTTGTACCGCCATAAATATACATGCATGCGTGCATGTATGCATGATGCATGCATGCGCGCGCGCGCACACATACATATCTATTTGAAATATCATGGCACAACAGCAAGAGATTTGTTATAATTTTTATGCTACCTACCGTGGAAATATAATGTGCAATGATTGAGTAACTCCTGCTGAAATTAAGCTGAGCATTCCACTGTTTAGAAGATTTAGCAGACTGCGGATTGGAATTCAACTTGGGCCAAGTGTGCAAGCCCAACAACTGGTAGGGTGGGCTTGGTTGGGCCAATATAATTTTAGCTTGAACATAAGAAAATGTGAACACCAACCTATTCAAGTGAAAGGGTCTTCGATCAATTTTCAAACTTTGATACATTGAGTCAACTCAAACACAACTTGAATTTCTATAACAGGCTTCATCCAATCTAATTTGGTATTGCTTAGTGTCCTTTCAAAACGAGATACAGTTTCTAATTTAAGTGTTTGATAACCAATACTTATCAAGGGTCATTCGAGGTCTAGAATACAAAGGCAAGAGATGTCATGGAGATGCTTCCATAGCAAATGTTTAAGCTAGATGCTGTTATATTTAGCTCTATGGTGATATTTAGTTCGTGGTACATTCCTCATAATTTTATATCTAGTGATCATATTACCAATAATACAAGATTATCATGTTTAGTTTACCTTAGTAATACTGATTCAAATTTCATGATATAAGATTTAATTTAATTTATTTATATTATACTTATGTTTGGTTATAAATATCTTTATTTTTAAAGTGGTTGCCTTTTTTAGCTAGAATATAAAATGTGGATTGCAAAAAGATCATAAATATTACTAATTTTATATTTTAAATTTATATATTATATATATTTATATATTATATATTTAATATTAAATATATAACATAATATTAAATATTTATATAAAAGTCAAGGATTATTGAATCTTGATAATTTTAGATATCCATCTTTCGTATGAAATCTTATTATCATGATTTATATATGTAATTTTAGATTACCGAGGATCAAATATTATTGTTCAAATTATCATATCTAATTACGAAACATGGTAATATGCATGATATCAAAGATTATCAAGGTAATTATCCACAATCAAACGTCCACTATAAGCCAAGTTTCACCAAATGTATGATGCTTTTGCTTGCTTCCATGTTTTTAATAGAGTGCTCTCTGAAAACATACCACGCGGTAATCCATTCGCTTTGCGTAGTTGGGAACGTCTGCAGGTTAATGAAGCATTTCAAAGGATGAAAGCAAATTGAACATTTGGTTCTGACTACGGTCTTCCATCACGAGGCTAAGAATCCAAGTTAAGCCTCTTAAGAAGACGAGAACCAAAAAGGAATTTGAATGAAAATATTGAAAAAAATAAAATGTATAACGATACTCTCAGGGTGTATTTGGTTGATGGTAATATTTGATTCTTAATAATTTAAAATTATCATAAAATATGATAATTCGATTTCCATTTTAAAGGTAGTTATCAAAATTTATTAATCTCAAATTAAACTTCTGACTTTCTACATACTCTCTCGTCCTTATTTGCCTCTATCCACATCCTCCTACTAGCCCACACTCTCATCTTCGCTTGCGCAAAATAATATAATATATTATTTATAATAATATTATCAAATATAGTAATATTATAATTTGATAATTTAATTATTAAGTATAAAATTGTTAGAAATATAAAATTTTTGATAACATATATTGCCAACCAAATCCTTTCTCAAGCATTTTTTTATGTATAAATTGAAAGAAGAAAAAGAAGCTTCTTCAATAGATGATAGTATGTTTGATAGTAGATGTCCGTGGATCTTGGCAAATTCTAGATTTCAATAATATGAGGTGCAAAATAAGGTATTTTTCATTACACAATGAAGTTGATTTTGAGTGGTAAACTTTTAAAAGAAATAGTAATGTGGCAATCTTAGGGGCCTATGTTATTATTAGCAACATTAATTTTTCTTTTGGTAAGAAAAAAGCAATCACTTAAGCCTGCATTTGATGCACCGGATTGCAGAGGAAAGAATTTTTTAAATCATTTTTACATTTATTTTTCTTAAAAATTTGATAATTTTATTCTATATGATTGCTAATCTGATTGAAAGTGGATAATTTATCTTAACAAAATACTTGTTTTTATTTGAATCCTAAGCCGACAAATATCTAGCTAAATGACAAGCTAATGAATATTTATGATTCTATTATCTTTTATCTTTTTGTCCAATCCAATGTAATACTGACAAATATCTAGCTAAATAATAAACTAATAAATAATTTTTATTTTTTATTTTTTATCCTTTTGTCCTACCCAATCTATCATCCTATCTTGTACCAAACATGAAACCGCCCCCCTTTAGGGTTTGTTAAAATCAACTTTGATGGAAGTATACGGGAAAGACTTGCTGGATCAGCCTTCATTATTGAGGGACTGAGGGAGTGTCACGCCTTAGTCCCAAAATTTAAGCTAGGATGACAACCCGCCACATGCCAGGCATGCAAGGCGTCTCGAACTTCATCACATAAATCAATATAAAGCAAAATTCACATCCATGATTCATTACAAACCATAATTATCAGTCTTGGGCTATCTGCCCTACACACAAGCAAATCTGAACTAAATTAATATAAAAACTAAGTCTACTTAATAGAAGCTCCTTCTATCTCAATTATCCTTCTTCATTCCTGAGGCTCTGAAAAACATTATGAGAATTTTATGAGCTCACACTCAATAAGTAAACCTAATATAATTTCAAAATTTCATTTATCATGCTATAGCAGGTTCATGTCATCAAATCAATTAATTTGAAACTTAATTCAATAATAATTACTAGAATATATGCGATGTAAACAAAACATTGTTTTACTGTCATTATTTTTCTTTATGTGTCCCACGGCCCTACAACACACATATTATGTATCACTCTT
This sequence comes from Calamus simplicifolius, assembly GCA_900491605.1. NCBI lineage: Eukaryota > Viridiplantae > Streptophyta > Magnoliopsida > Arecales > Arecaceae > Calamus > Calamus simplicifolius. Next base: position 158,463 of record UESW01004888.1, on the reverse strand, counting down.
AAATATTCCCTAAAAGGAAGGGTCCTAGTATCAGTATTCTCTCATCTATCATATGATAATCTGTCATGTGATAATGTGATAATTTGTCATGTGAGAATCTGTCATGTGTCTGTCATGTAATAATCTGTCATGTGAGAACCGCGGCGACACATAAAGTTTTACTATCATTATCATAATTACATATTATCATAGTAACAACATGATTTTGCCAAATTAACATAATTATATTTAACTATAAGTTCACAGTTCATAAATTAAATAATTAATAAAATTATAATACTTGACTTACTTACCTCAGTATGCAAATTCCAATGATAACTCAGCTAATTGGATACCTGGGAACCTACTGTATCATTTTTCATTATTAAATTTCTAAAATCTGAATTATAAAATAATTCTTAAACTCTACCCAAACCACTTTACGGGCCCAACTTTGGGCTTGAATATCTCTCAATGTATACACCCAAATAGGGAAATAAAATTATCTCCAGAAACTAGAATCAATCCTGATTCGGGCCATATATTTACTTTGCCATTCTCGACCCGATACAGGGTCCAAAACGCTGCTCAAACAGTGCCCCAGAAACGGCCCAACAGGCCCAAAGATTGAACGGCCCAATGGCCCATTCATCTCTTATTACCCCGCTCCTCTATTTCCAAAAGAAACAGAGGAGCCGAAAGCCGTGCTGGCGGCCAGGGCCACCGCCGGCCAAATTGGAGGTGGTCCGGTCGCCGTTGGCCGGACCGTGGCCGGCCGCCGCCGCGGCCAGCCTCCCCACCCTCTCTCTCATTAATTCATCACTCAATCTTCCTTTTCTCTTTCATCGCTCGCGTGTCTTCCACGGTGCCGCGCCAATTTCGACCAAATTGGCGTTGGTCCGGCCGCCGTTGGCCGGACCAAAGCCGGTCGTCGCCGCGGCCAGCCTCCCCTCCTTCTCTCTCTCCAATTTCCCTTTTATTCCTCTCTTTCTCTCTCACTATCTACCGTGGCCACGAGACGTGCCGGCGGCACGGCCGGCCACCATGGCCGCCGGACCTCCACCGAACGCAAGCCTGGCGCCGGTGGAGGTCTCGACCAAGGCTCAGGCCCGGCGAAGCGGCGAGCACGCCGCCGGGCCCGAACCAAGGATCGGACCACCGATAAATTCCATCTTCCCAGGCTTCTTTCTCCCGCCTCGCTCTCTTCTCTCTCTCTCTCTCTCGGCACCCCACCGGACGCCGCCCCCGGTGCCGGTGGGTTGTCGGCCGGGCTCAGGCCCGGCGAGGCGGCGGGCACGCCGCCGGGCCTGAACCTGTGTCAGCACAGGGAAGGGAGCTGGGTTCTGTAACCCGGTTCCTCCCTGTTTCTCTTTTTTTTTTTTTTAACTTTCTCTCTCTAACCTTCTCTCTCTAGGCATGGACAGGGGACTTACCAGAGGCAGGCGCGCTGGGAAGAAACGTCCGCACGAGAAGATGATGAGAAGGGGCATCCATATGATGGGAAGGAGGTTTCCACATTATCTTTTATAGGCAATGCAGAGTCCCCAAATCAAGGGACTCTGTAGTTAGATATACTTGGAATTCAAATATCTAGAGTCTATCTTCTGATCTCGTGATAACTCTCACAAGTAGTTAAGAATCCAGGGGATTACATTCTCCCCTCCTTATAAAAATTTTGGCCTCGAAATTGATAACTTTTATTAGAGAAAATTAAAAGTCCAATTTTTGTCCCAAGGACTAACAATCAACTAAAGCTAACAGTTTTCAATCATTAACTATTTTAAGATACAAATAGTCGTGGATACTTTTCTTTCATTTCTTCCTCCAGTTCCCAAGTAGCCTCCCTCTCAGAATGATTACTCCATTGCACCTTGACATAGGGAATGGTACGCCGTCTTAGAACCTTGATCTTTGCGGTCTACGATACGCAAAGGATGCTCCTCATATGATAAATCTTTCCTCAACTGTATAGGCTCATACGCTATGACATGGCTGGGGTCAGAGATATACTTCCTCAGCATAGATACATGAAAAACATTGTGTACCCCAGATAGAATCGGAGGCAGTGCCAGGCTGTAAGCAACCTCTCCGACTCTGCTCAAGATCTCAAAAGGTCCAATATAACGTGGACTCAGCTTTCCTTTAATCCCAAATCTCATCACATCTTTGGTTGGTGATACCCTTAAGAAGACATGATCCCCAACCTGGAATTCCAATTCCCTTCTTCTGACATCAGCATAGCTCTTTTGCCTGCTCTGAGCTGTACGAAGACGCTCCCTGATCAAATGCACCTTATCTACTGTTTGCTGAATCAGCTCAGGGCCTAGCAATTTCCTTTCCCCCACGTCATCCCAACATATAGGAGATCTGCACCTCCTACCATACAGAGCTTCAAATGGAGCCATCTGGATGCTGGCTTGGTAACTATTATTATATGCAAACTCCACCAAAGGTAAGTGGTTATCCCAAGCTCCACCCAAGTCCATCACACAGGCTCGCAACATGTCCTCCAGAATCTGTATGGTCCTCTCTGATTGTCCATCTGACTGGGGATGATAGGCAGTACTGAAGTTTAGTTTGGTTCCCATGGCCTTATGAAGACTCTTCCAAAACTGGGACACAAACCTGGTATCTCTATCTGATACAATAGATACCGGAACACCATGGAGTCTCACGATCTGCTCAATATACAAATTAGCCAATCTTTCACTAGAGACCCCAACTCTGAAAGGTAGGAAATGAGCTGATTTTGTTAGTCTGTCCACAATGACCCAAACTGCATCGTTGCTCTTAGGAGTTTTGGGCAGACCAGTCACAAAGTCCATTGTAATCTTTTCCCATTTCCACTGTGGAATCATCAGAGACTGAAGAGGTCCGCAGGCCTTTGATGCTCGGCTTTCACTCGCTGACACACCAAGCACTTGGCCACATACTGAGCAATCTCCCTCTTCATGCCTTTCCACCAAAAATTTTCCTTTAAGTCTCTGTACATCTTAGTGCCACCTGGATGCACAGTATAGGGAGAGTAGTGAGCCTCCTTCAAAATTTCAGCCTTTAGCTCCTCAATGTTTGGCACACAAAGTCTTCCTTCAAATTTCAGGGATCCATCTTCCATTATATAAAATTCATTCTGAACTCCTGACTGTACCACTTCTTTAATCCTTTGTAGATCTGGATCTTCCATCTGGGAGGACTTGATTCTGTCAACTAAGGTCGGCTGGAGTACAAGTGCTGCAACAAGTCCATCAGACTGCTGTACTCTCAGACCAACCTCCCACTTCTCCAGATCTCTCAATACGTGAGGCTGGGAGGTAATCATAGCAGCTAACTCAGAAGAGGATTTTCTGCTCAAGGCATCAGCTACTACATTGGCCTTCCCAGGATGATACTGTAGATTCAGGTCATAATCCTTCAATAGTTCCAACCACCTCCTCTGCCTTAAATTTAGCTCCTTCTGTGTGAAGATGTATTTTAGACTCTTATGATCTGTATACACATCACACGACACTCCATATAGATAATGCCGCCAAATCTTCAGAGCAAAAACCACAGCAGCCAATTCCAGGTCATGAGTAGGATAATTCTGCTCATAAGGTTTCAGTTGTCTGGAGGCATAAGCTATCACTCTTTCATTCTGCATCAAAACACATCCCAATCCTTTTCGAGAGGCATCAGTGTATATAGTAAAACCTTCAGATCCTGTTGGAAGAACAAGAATGGGAGCTGACACCAGGCGCTGCTTTAACTCCTGAAAACTTTCCTCACACTCCACTGTCCAGTCAAACTTCACTCGCTTTTGGGTTAAGCGAGTTAGGGGTAGAGCAATGCGAGAAAAATTCTCCACAAATTTTTGGTAATACCCGGCTAATCCCAAGAAGCTTCTGACTTCTGCCACATTGGAAGGTCGGCTCCAGCTAGTGATAGCTTCAATCTTTTTCGGGTCCACAGATACACCATCTTTAGAGATTATATGACCCAAGAAAGATACTTGATCCAACCAAAATTCACACTTCTGCAGCTTGGCATAAAGCTTCTTCTCTCGAAGAATCTGTAGCACGATCTCAGGTGGTCCTCATGCTCCTTATGGCTCTTGGAATATATCAGAATATCATCAATGAAAACCACCACAAACTGATCCAGATATGGCTTAAAAATTCTGTTCATCAAGTCCATGAATGCTGCTGGGGCATTAGTTAACCCAAACGGCATCACCAAGAACTCATAGTGGCCATATCTGGTTCTAAATGCTGTCTTTGGCACATCCCCTTCTTTGACTTTGAGCTGATGGTACCCGGACCTAAGATCAATCTTTGAGAATATCCGGGCTCCTTGAAGTTGATCAAACAAGTCGTCAATCCTTGGCAGAGGATACTTATTTCGCACTGTTACTTTATTGATTCCCCGTAATCAATGCAGAGTCGAAGACTGCCATCCTTCTTCTTAACAAATAGAACTGGAGCACCCCAAGGAGAAGCACTGGGTCTAATAAATCCTCGATCTAGGAGCTCTTGCAGTTGATCCTTCAGTTCTTTTAGCTCAGCCGGGGCCATACGGTAAGGGGCCTTTGATATAGGTCCAGTTCCAGGAACTAGATCAATAGAGAACTCGACTTCCCGATCAGGAGGTAAATTAGTCAAATCCTCAGGGAAGACATCAGGGAATTCTTGAGCTATGGGAATATCCTCCAACTTGGTCTCTTCTTGCTGAAGGTCCTTGACTACAGCAAGAAATCCTTGACCACCACTCATCAAATACTTTCCAGCCTGCATCGCTGATATGAACACTGAGGCTAGGTGTTTCTGACCACCAATAAAACTGAATTCAGGCTGGCTTGGAATTTTGAAGTTGACAGTCTTCCTGAAGCAGTCTACTGAAGCATGATTGGAGGCCAACCAATCCATTCCAAGGATAACATCGAAAAACTTCAGTGGGAGGACAATGAGATCAGCATTCAACCTCCTATTCTCCAAGATAATTGGGCAAGATTTGCATACTGTGCAACTTTCATAACATCTCCATTTGGAAGCGCAATATGCAACTCTTGCTCCAGAGGAATAGGTGTCAATGATGCATTCTTGTCAAGATAGATGTCAGATATGAAAGAATGCGTGGCACCCGGGTCAATTAAAGTTTGAGCGTAAGCAGTACCTACTTTAATCATTCCTGGACATAAGTGTAATTTGTTTTAACATTAAGGATTGCACCTACTGTTAATTAACTGTCAATGCATTGCACTAGATAAGAATGTAATACTAGATATAACATTAAAGGGTATACCTGTCACCACAGAATTAGATGCGGCAGCGTCCTGCTGAGTGAGGTTGAAGACCCATCCCTGGGTCCTCGGTGGCTGCTGCTGCTGTTGCTGGCTCATTCCTTGACTTGAAGAAGGCTGATGATCCTTCCGAAAGGGACAGGTAGCAATCTTGTGATCAGTTTTCCCACAGACAAAGCAGGCACCAGTCACTCTACGGCAAGGCTTTCCAGGGTGGGAGTTACCACAATGAATGCAACGAGTCTCCTTATTCTGTGGTTCAGCTGGAGTCTGTTGTGCACCCTTCTTCTTGGCCTGAGCAGAGGATTGCCAGAAGTAGGCCCTTTTCTCTTCTTCCGCAGCTCCCAATCCTTTTGAACAGCATTCATATCCCTCTCAATCACCAAGGCCTTATTCACTACAGCACTGTAAGTGAGGAGCTCAATGCATTGACCGCTTGCCTCAGTCTGGGTCGCAGTCCCTCAGTGAATCTGGTGACCTTGGCTATTTCATTGGTCACAATATTTGGAGCAAAACGGGCCAACCTGGTGAATTCAGCTTCATACTGGGCCACAGAAAGATCCTTTTGCTCCAATTTGATAAACTCTGATTCCATCTGTCTCTGTACACTCCTGGGGAAGTATTTGTCGAAGAATATCTCTCTAAACTCTCCCCAAGAAATAATCTGTCCATTCCGACGCTGCTCCTCGACTAACCACCAATCATAGGCTTCTCCCTGAGAAGATAGGTGGCAAATCTGATCCGCTCCATATCCTGACTACCATGGGCCATAAAAGCCTTCTCCATGTCTCGCACCCACCGCTCAGCATCAACAGGGTTGGTGGATCCAGAGAAAGGGGCAGGGGCAAATTTCTTGAAGTCTGCAAAGCTGCGGCCAACCCCTACCCAGGATTGAAATGGAGTAGGCTGGGTCTGTGGAGCAGTAGAGTCGGGCTGAGTCTGTAGAACAGGAGGGCAGGCTGTGTCTGCGGAGCAGTGTGAGTAGGCTGAGCAGACAAGGTCTGCAGAATCTGGTGCTGCAAATCCCGCATCGATTGCGCCATACCCGAGAGAACCTGAAGCATCTCGGTCTGGAGTTGCTGCTGATCAGTCTCGACTGAATTGGCAGGGGCAGCTGCTCCGTGGCTTCCAGACCTCCCGGTTGGTCAGCATTACCAACCTGGGAACTCATCATTTTGTCGACTTCTAGTGCGACGTGCCATTCTTATTTCTTGATAAATTAGTTGTAATTAATATCACTGTAAACATTAATTGTTAGGCTTTCAAAGCATAATTTCTGAGATTCCTTTAAATTTATAATTTGTCTCTATGTCACTCTAGTGTTTTGCCTAAAGTGTCATCATGTATATGTCCCTAATGTCATAACCAGGCTTTGATACCACTAAAGTTGTCACGCCTCAGTTCCAAAATTTGAGCTAGGATGACAACCCGCCGCATGCCAGGCATGCAAGGCGTCTTGAACTTCATCACATAAATCAATATAAAGCAAAATTCACATCCATGATTCATTACAAACCATAATTATCAGTCTTGGGCTATCTGCCCTACACACAAGCAAATCTGAACTAAATCAATATAATAAAACTAAGTCTACTTAATAGAAGCTCCTTCTATCTCAATTATCCTTCTTCATTCCTGAGGCTCTGAAAAACATTATGAGAATTTTATGAGCTCACACTCAATAAGTAAGCCTAATATAATTTCAAAATTTTATTTATCATGCTATAGCAGGTTCATGTCATCAAATCAATTAATTTGAAACTTAATTCAATAATAATTACTAGAATATATGCGATGTAAACAAAACATTATTTTACTGTCATTATTTTTCTTTATGTGTCCCACGGCCCTACAACACACATATTATGTATCACTCTTAAATATCTCCTAAAAGGAAGGGTCATGGTACCAGTATTCTGTCATCTGTCATGTGATAATCTGTCATGTGATAATGTGATAATCTATCATGATAATCTGTCATGTGAATCTGTCATATGATAATCTATCATATAATAATTGTCATGTGAGAACCGCGGCGACACATAAAGTTTTACTGTCATTATCATAATTATATTATCATAGTAACAACATGATTTTGCCAAATTAACATAATTATATTTAACTGTAAGTTCACAGTTCATAAATTAAATAATTAATAAAATTATAATACTTGACTTACTTACCTCAGTACGTAAATTCCAAATGATAACTCAGCTAATTGGACACCTGGGAACCTACAGTATCATTTTTCATTATTAAATTTCTAAAATCTGAATTATAAAATAATTCTTAAACTCTACCAAAACCACTTCACGGGCCCAACTTTGGGCTTAAATATCTCTCAATGTATACACCCAAATAGGGAAATAAAATTATCCCCAGAAACTAGAATCAATCTTGATTCGGGCCATATATTTACTTTGCCATTCTCGGTCCGATACAAGGCCCAAAATACTGCTCAAACAGTGCCCAGAAACGGCCCAACAGGCCCAAAGATTGAACGGCCCAACGGCCCATTCATCTCTTATTACCCCGCTCCTCTGTTTCCAAAAGAAACAGAGGAGCCGAAAGCCGTGCCGATGGCCAGAGCTGCCGTCGGCCAAATTGGAGGCGGTCCGGCCGCCATTGGCCGGACCGTGGCCGGTCGCCACCGCGGCCAGCCTCCCCCACCCTCTCTCTCATCAATTCATCACTCAATCTTCCTTTTCTCTTTCATCGCTCGCGTGTCTTCCACGGTGCTGGCGCCAATTCTGGCCAAATTGGCGTCGGTTCGGCCGCCGTTGCTGGACCAAAGCCGGCCATCGCTGCGGCCGGCCTCCCCTCCTTCTCTCTCTCTCCAATTTCCCTTTTATTCCTCTCTTTCTCTCTCACTGTCTACCGTGGCCATGAGACGTGCCGGCGGCATGGCCGGCCACCATGGCCGGCCGGACCTCCACCGGACGCAAGCCTGGCGCCGGTGGAGGTCGCCGACCAAGGCTCAGGCCCGGCGAAGCGGCGAGCACGCTGCTGGGCCCGAACCAAGGATCGGACCGCCGGTAAATTCCATCTTCCCATGCTTCTTTATCCTGCCTTCGCTCTCTTTTCTCTCTCTCTCTCTCCTCCGGCACCCCACCAGACACCGCCCCCGGTGCCGGTGGAGTTGTCAGCCGGGGCTCAGGCTCGGCGAGGCGGCGGGCACGCCGTCGAGCCTGAACCTGTGTCGGCACAGGGAAGGGAGCTGGGTTCTGTAACCCGGTTCCTCCCTGTTTATCCCCTTTTTTTTAACTTTCTCTCTCTAACCTTCTCTCTCCCAGGCATGGACAGGGGACTTACCAGAGGCAGGCGCGCTGGGGAAGAAACATTCGCATGAGAAGATGATGAGAAGGGGGCGTCCACGTATGATGGGGAGGAGGTTTCCACATTATCTTTTATAGGCAATGCAGAGTCCCCAAATCAAGGGACTCTGTAGTTAGATATACTTGGAGTTCAAATATCTAGAGTCTATCTTCTGATCTCGTGATAACTCTCACGAGCAGTTAAGCAATCCAGGGGATTATAGGGAGCTATGCTGTCGGCAGACGGTTTTGGTTCCCTAGATCCTTTTGTCCCCATGGCGGAGCTTTATGTTGTCTGGGCTGGTATATCTCATGTTGTTCGTAGACTTCATGCTCACAGCCTTTTTATTGAAGTGGATTCTCTTTCTGTTATTCGGTGGCTTCAGTCAGATGATTGCAACCCTATTCCTACTAATCCTCTTCTTGACGACATTCGGGCTACTCTGCGCGGTTCTGACAGTGTCCACATCCGTCATATCTACCGGGAAGCTAACGCAGCAGCTGACTGGGTAGCGGCGGCTGTGACCCATCACGTAGGAGTCTGGACTTGGAATCAGGGTGACCCCTGTCCTTCAACTCTGAAACAAATTTTGTACTATGATATTACTGGGCTGACTCGCACGAGGTTAGTATAATTACCCCCTTGTACAAAAAAAAAAAAAATGAAACCGCCTAAGTTTCATATTGCCGTGACTTTTTATTTTATTCTGTCCCATTATCAAATGAGCTCTAAGTGAAATAGTTCTCATCAAATACAATAGGAAATGATAACTTTTCTTACCATCACCAAAATCCTTCCCTTCTTCTTTACATCCTTTAGAAAGAAAAATTATATTTTCAATCATCCTTATATGATTACTGGTTTAATAAAAATCACACAAGGATTTATTCTCCATCTCCATTTCTCATCCTATTTATCCTATGAAAAGGCATCAACTAGATTAAATTAATAATGTTCTTTTTCCTGCCATTGCTATTAACTTGAGCTGGGAATGTTGGAAATTACCACAGTAGGCTTGACATTGGATTCACAGTTTGGACAATAAACTGCTGAAAATTCTTCTGTGGAGCCTCTTTCTACCTGTGACCAATTTTTAAAATTATTTTCTTGATGGAATATTTTTGTGTTGCTGTTGTTTTGTGTTGTAGTTCAGCTTGAATTCCTTTCAACATCAGCCCAGATGCATTTCTTTTGGATAATTCCAGACTTCCAGCAGATATTCTAACAGTAAGCTTCTCATGGTCCTGATTAATGTTTTCTAATGGGCAGATTCGTCAGAGTTGGAAAAAACACTGTTCTACCCCAAAAAAAAGTCCACACCAAACAGTTGCCTTTTTTTTTTTTTTTGCTTTATTCTCCTTATCCCAACGGTCTAATGTAATGTTTTGATAAGATACTTTTTGACTCTTTTTTTTTATTGAAGTTTAATATAAGATGGCAGAAAATTTGATCTCTTAGTTAAGAAAAATAGCATGATCTAGCGATCATAATTGACTATTTTGAGCAGAAAGGATGGCTTTGTCTGAAAATATATTCATGTGTCCCTACCTGAGATTTCCCTTCTTCTGGTTTGAAAATTTTCAGTTGTAGGATTCGCTATCAAACCAATCTAAATTGGTCCAACCTAGATCTAGGCCCTATGTCAGCAAGATTTGTTGATGCAGATAGTGGCTATCTAACTGATAAGACTGAGTCTAGAGTTATACTCTATATCCTTAACACAATTTCGTCTCACAACGGTGCTTACGGTCAGTATGACGATTGTCTCTTAGGATATAATAGTCTTCTTTTGATGAAAGCAGCAATACAATTCGCCAAAAATATCGAACCAAGAATGCTTCTCTCTTTTTAATGCACTATTGCTATACTACCCTTAGGAGAGTATGCAAATGCCTAAGAGAGGAAATGACTTTCGGATTGAATGAATCAAATGCAAGTCTAGGGGTCTATTTATAGCCTTAAGGTGCCTTTTGGAAGTATTCTTATGGGTTTAAATTTTATTGATTTGATTTAAAAAGAAACGATCAAAGGATGTGAGGGTTAAGGGCTTATCACCCTTGATATGCCCATTAATCATCGTGATCTTTAGATCACGTGATCTGATAAGCCTTTCCATGATCTGAAAGGTCGTTTCTACGATCAGATAAGCCATCTCCACTATCGGATAAGTCATAGTACGGCTTTGATACATCTTTTCACGATTGGATGGTTGCCTTATCACCAACGACCATCAACGGCTTGATCGGACGGGCGCCTTATTATCAACGATCTAATTGGTCAACAGTTGACCAGTCAGCCGATCAATGTGTGCCGTTGGATCGACACTGCCATGATCGCAATCGTGATTGATCACCGCATCTTAGTGTTCGATCTTGATCCTTCATCCGATCGATCAATGATCAGTCTGATCATGATCCGATGATCAATGGTCAATTGATCTCAGCCCCTTATCTTAATCCGATCAATCTTCATCGTCGAATCCTCATGATCTAAAAAAAATTTAAAGCCCCTCAAGCTCCTTGCGATGATGCGCACATGCAAAGTGCGCCTACAAAGTGCCCATTGTGCCCTTCGCGCATGCGCACTTATGGTGAGCCTAAAGAAGCCTAAAGAACTTAAGCATAAAGATAAACCTTCCTTTCTTAATTTTTCTGATATGGGACTAAATGTCCTCAAAATTTCTAATTCATACATAAGGAGGAGGTAATGGGCTTTCAAGGCCCATTAGGTATTCCAGGCCTATTACCCAACAATCCCTCACATGAATGAAAATTGGACTTAGATCAAAGATCAGCAAAGGAAAACCCCCACATAAAAGGATTTTAATACAAATGAATATGCAGATACTAAAGAGAGTATAATGGGATAAAGTTATATCAGGATAGGTAGCTTGTGGCTTTGAACCTTTCTTAATGAGTTGTTATCGAGTTTACTTACTAAAAAGTGAATATGATGTCTTGAATTTTTTAGCATTTTGTGTAAACCAAAACAATAACAATCACGCAACTTCTTCCCGAGCATTCTTTTCGTTCTCATTGTTGTGTTCATTTTGATCCTGAACATCTTCTGGTTTCATAAGTGCTTCAGAGAATTAAACCTTAAAATTCTTATAAAATTGGCCCAATTCACACTCACATAGGTGATTCTTATTAAGAGTATCCTGCTAAACCCCATATGAATATTCATGTCATAAGAATCATTAAAAGCAATACTTATCTAGTACCTTTAGCAGGTAGCACCAATTATCATAGGAATGAGTAGGATTGGACACACTACAAGGGAAAAAAAATATTGTGACGCCCAAATGCGTCGCTATTGCGTTGCTAAAGTCGCTATTGCGATGCAATAGCAACGCAATAATGGTGTCGCTCAGAAGATCGTCGCAACCTCAATTTGTCGCAATTGCGTCGCGTCACAGCGACTCTCTGTGATGCAACAATACGTCGCAATATTGCGACGCATCCAAATGCATCGCTAAATTTAAAACTAATTTTTTATATTTAAAATTATTATTAAATATTACGATGCATTCAATTGCGTTGCAATATTGCGACGCATTTAGTTGTATCGCAATATTTAATAATAATATTTTAGATATAATAGCGATGCAATTTGAGTCGCTAATGCATCGCTAATAAATTTTTTTTTAAAATATTATGATGCTAGGTCATTGTGTCGCAATATTTAATAATAATATTTTAGATATTAGCGACGCAATTTTAGTCACTAATGCATCGCTAATTAAATTTTTTAAAAATATTGCGACGCCAGGTCATTACATCGTAATATTTAATAATAATATTTTAAAAATATTAGCGATGCAATTTCAGTCGCTAATGCATCGCTAATTAATTTTTTTAAAAAAATAAAATATTAAAAATTAAAACGGTTAATACAATTTCGTTACATTTAAATATTGATCGAAACATTCTTCACTCATATTGATCCAAACAATAATCATTTAATTTCCAAAAATAATTAATATATTAAAATTTTAAAGTTTTCATGTACAACATATAAAAAGAAAAAAATACATCAAGAATCTAAGCGATCATGTGGAGGCTAGAGACCCTGCGACAAGCAGCTAACCATATCCTGCAAATGACGCATCTGATCTCGCATGTCTGCAAGCTCCTGATCCCGGCCTCGCATACACTGCTCGAACTCGTGCTCGACCTCCTGTCGAACCTCCTGACGAACGTCCTGCCGAACCTCCTCCGCAATAGATCTCCGAATATCGTCTAAACGCTTGGCAGGAATATCACCAGAATATCGCGAGCTGGAGGCCTGATGAGGAAAATATGAAGAAGCTCTAGTGCCCAGACCATAGACCCTGCGGTCTCGCGGCTGGGCACCAATAGCCTCCAAAAATACACGCCAACTCTCCTCTGCTAAGAGTTCGACGGGCGTCTCCCCATCAGTGGAGTCGACCTGCGATGCCTGGGAGCGAAGCTCCTCGACTCGTGTCTTTGAATTATAAAATCAATAATAAATGAATTAATAAATTTCTTAAAATAAAATTTTAGAAATTAAACAGATACTACGTAAAGCTAATTTCTTACTGCAACCTCCGTGATCGTGTGTCGACCCAGGAACCGTCCCTCCTGGTGTGTGTCGCCCTGAATAGACGAAACTCACTAGAATCTCCGCCCTCCTGCTCAGACTATAACAATAAAAAAATTGATATTAATACAAATATTTGTAAATAACTAAATTAGTAATTAAATTATTTATATTTTCTTACCATACGGCGTCTGTGCTCCTGAATCGAAATGGAGCCCGAAGTATGGCGGGAGAGACCCGTGCCAGGACCGCCCTTCTCGGATCGACGGTTCGTGCTGGCTGATGCGGACCTCCTGCGCCAGCCATCGGACTGCCAGGCCTGCTGCCACTCGTGCCAAATACCCTCTGGCATATGCGCAGGATGCTGACCCGATGACCTCCAACGATGAAGCATGTCGGAGTATCGGCGTCCTGTAAGAGCCTCCCATGCTGCCCTAATGGCATCATGGCTGGCAGGGTCCCACGTAAACTTTTTCTGCATTAAAATAAACAGTTAGTTTCAGAATTTATTAAGATTAAGAAATTTTATATCAGTGATAAATTGTATTTAATAAGTTTACCTGAAACTCAGAAAAATAAAACTCCCTCGTGGCTGGAGATACATGGCGCCAATCGTAGCCACTGGGATCTGCACGCCTCTGAAATACGGCGCTGATGTGGCTGGATACATGATGCTGCTCAATAAATCTGTTAAAAAAATGCATGTTTATAAGTAATTGACTTAAAAACATAAATATATATTTTTAATTAGTATATACTTACAGCCTATGAGCATCAAGTCGAAGTATGGTGCGGCCGATGGTGGAAGAACTCTCGGAGGTATGTGCCGATCGGCTGGATGGTAATGCCAATGCAGGATCACCGCCGACTGCTGGAGAGATCGAAGGCTGTGCGATGTGTGGAGATCCGAACTCTCCATCTCCAAAGCTCATGTGATCTGATGCAGCAGGGCTATGTCCCTGCTCACTCCGTATGTCGTCGGTAGATCTACCTCTGCCCGTCATACTGAAAATACTAAAGATTCATGCAATTAAATTACGATTAATGATTGACTATGTAAAAATTTAACACTTATAAAATAAAGTTGAATTTAAAAAACCTCTATGTTTAATCGGTGTCATTTGTTTCGTGAAATGTTGGTTCAACATCCGATGCCGTATCGGACTGCGATTCAGTTTCATTATCATCAGAAGGAAACCGAACATTTGCATCCGCAATTTCTTGGACATCACCATTTGGATCTCTAAGTGATGTTTCAGGAGCCCTTGTGTCATCCTCAATTGCATGCATTTCCATCTCATCCTCTTGAAATGCAGGGCACTCGGCTGATTGACTTGATGAACTCTCCTCTAATAAGATTGTTGAACGTGGGACGATTTTAGAAAGCCCACCAATCTCGCTTGTCGTTGCGCAAACTTGGATATCCGCAGTAAAACACTTGCTGAGCTTGGGATGCAAGGATGAATGGGTCATATTTCTGCAATCTTCGTCGATGGTTCACTTCAACCAAATTGTAGTCGTTATGAACCCTTTTGCCCACAGGAACTGTCGGATCGAACCAATCGCAACGAAACAATACGGTTCGTTTCATAGGCCAACCGGGATATTCAACTTCAACCACCTCTACTAACTTTCCGTAATAATCCTGCATATTTGCTCCAACACTTTCTCCTTTAACACACACCCCCAGTTCTGCGTGCCTCTTGAAGCTGCTAATCGTTCAATCTGAAATTTGTACCCATTAACAAAATAGCCAGTAGAGGTTGTTACGGTCTTCAATGGCCATTGCGATAGACATTTAATGAAAATATTGTCGGTTGGGGACCATGGACCGTTTACCTATAAATTAATAAGCTATTCACAACCAATTCGAAAAATAAAAGCCATTATTGAAATTGATTGAGTGATACTACTCACAAATTCATAAAACCAGTAAGCGAACTCCGTTTCTAACTTCTGTCCAATTGCAACTTGACTGATGTCGGGATTCATCTGTCGTTGTCTATCACAATACATCCTTATGGGATGATAAGGATTAAAACTGATGTTAGCAATTAAATATTATGGTATATTGTAATTTAAATTAGAAGTTCCAATTAAGCATTGAAGTATACACTTACTCAATATATGGATCGACTTCTCTACAGTTCATTAGGATATAATAATGTGCTGCATTATACTCCATATCGCTAAGATTTCTTGACTTCTGCCCCCCAAATGAACGGCCGATACCTTTAAAAATTGATATTCTACCGTCATTAGGTTCTCCTTCGTCCACACATACGTCATCGTTACGACCAAGATTTCGGCTCCTCGTGTGGACGTGACCCTCAAAGTAATGCGAGGCAAAAGCTGAAACTTCTTCGACCAAGTGTGCATTGCATATAGAACCTTCAACCCTTGCCTTATTACGCACATTATTTTTTAACTTCTTAAGGTACCTATATGTAAAGTTGAGACAAAAAATTAACAATTTTCTCGCAATGAAATAATATTTGAAATGTCAATATGTCTTAATGATGTATATATTTACCTCTCGAAAGGATACATCCAGCGATACTGCACGGGACCAGCTATGCTCGCTTCGTATGGCAAGTGAACCGGTAAATGCTCCATTGAGTCAAAAAAACTGGAGGAAATATTCGCTCCAGCTTGCATAAAATAATTGAAATTTCCTCCTCAAGCCTTGCCATGGATGCAGAAGTAATGACTGTGGCAGACAACTCCTTGAAGAACAAGCTGAGCTCTGTCAATGCCTTCCAGACATGTTGCGGAAGCAACTCACGAAAAGCTATAGGCAATAACCGTTGCATGAAAACATGGCAGTCGTGACTCTTCATGCCGAACAACTTGAGCTTATGCATGTCCACACACCTACCGATATTTGAGGCATAACCATCTGAAAATTTTAACCCTCTAAGCCAGTTACATAAAACTTCTCGTGAATTTCTGTCAAGAGTGTAACAGGCTTTAGGATAGGTCCCGTCGGTACTCCTCCTCAAATCACCTCTTCTGCAATACTGATTAAGTTCTTCTCTTGACTTTGCAGTGTCTTTTGTTTTTCCCGGGATGTTTAGCACCGTGTTAAATATGTTATCAAAAAAATTTTCTCGATATGCATAACATCCAAGTTGTGCCGGATGAGATTTGTGCTCCAATAAGGCAAAATCCCAAAATATACTCCGCTTCTTCCAGTTATGTTCTTTACATATACGGCCATTTATTCTATCTGCATCTGGTTCCCAAGCATACCTCAACCCCAAATGCTCTATAGTATCAAATATATCCGTGCCGGACCTAACCGGTTCGGCGAATTTTGTGACTGCTTTGTTCTTCCGGAAGGCGATCAAGTTACGCCTGTAAGGATGATTTGGGGCAAGAACTTCCTATGATTATCAAACCATGACTGCTTACCACTCTTCTGCAATGTAAATGCATCCGAATCATACATGCAATGAGGGCATGCCAGACGTCCAGCAGTGCTCCAACCAGACAACATTGCATATGCCGGAAGTCACTTATTGTCCACATCAAAGCAACTCTCATGATGAAATTCTGTTTCATAGAAATGTCGTAGGCTACGACTCCTGTTTCCCACAACATTTTCAATTCGGCCACCAACGGTTGCAGGAAGACATCAATCTTTTCCTTTGGATTTGATGGTCCTGGAACCAAAACTGTCAAAAACATTGCAGTATCTTTCATGCACTTCCATGGAGGAAGGTTATATACAGTCAGTATCACAGGCCAACATGAATACTGTTGCCCCGCTTGACCGAATGGTTGGAAGCCATCGGTACAAAGACCTAATCTCACATTCCTTATATCTTCAGCGAAATCAGGATGATTTTCATTGAAATGCTTCCAAGCTTTTGAATCTGATGGATGCCGCATTTCATCCTCTTTAGATTCATGTTCGGCATGCCATCTCATATCAGCAGCTGTAGCCTCAGATCTGTATAATCTCTGCAGGCGTGGAGTAAGAGGAAAGTAATGCATCCTCTTGTAAGGAACACTTTTCCTCCTACTTGTACTAGCTCCCCCTTCGCCATTTTTGTACCTCGATTGCCCACAAATCTTACACCATCTCAGCTCCGAGTCTTCACCCCAATATATCATACAATTGTTCAAGCAACAATCGATCTTATTAACCGGGAGCCCAAGCCCACGCAACAACTTCTTCGTTGAGTAAAAACTGTCTGCTACAACATTATCATTTGGCAAAATTTCCTTGATTAACCCAGCTACAGAATTAAACGCCTTTTCTGATAATCGATGTTCTGCCTTAATATTCAACAACCGAGCAGCCGTAGACAACTGGGAATGACCCTCACAACCAGGATACAATTCTTGATTTGCAGCACGCAACATATCATAAAATTGCTGTGCATCTGGATTTGGTTCTTCCATAAATGTATTCTGATTGAATTCATTACCCGATGCATTCATCACCATTTCTTCATATGTGTTTAAATTCACAAATGGTTCATCAACGGGAATTGACACTTGTTGGCTTGTAACAACTGCTGGAATTTCCTCTGGTTCACCATGACAGTACCAAACATCGTAATCAGGAACAAACCCCTTTTTACACAGATGCACCTTAACAGTTTCGACATCTCTGTAGGCTTTATTCTGACACCTGTGATAGTTGCATGGGCACCTAATCCTAGGCCCATCCATCCATTCAGGTTGGCTACATGCAAATGCGATAAATTCTTCCAATCCATTCAGAAAATCTGGATTAAGCAAGCCATCTTTTATCCTTGCATACATCCACGAGCGAGCCCCGCTCATTTTTGACCGACTTATACAATTTCTGGTAAACCATTAAAGAAAACCACATTATAAAACTATATTAGCATTACTAAATATATAACTAAATTATTTCTTTTACACAACTAAGGTTAATAACAACCATTTAAATCATTTATAACTAAACAATTTTTTTTAGACAACTAAGGTCCCTACCCTGCAAGGCCGGGCCACGGCTACGATCCTTGGCGTGCTAGCAAGGACCGAGGCATAGGTTCATGCCAGGCTAATGCTAGGGCTTGAGTTCGGGTCGGGCCGCAAGGCGGTCCGTTTAATCATGAGACTTCACAAGCATTCAAGTGTCCTAAATTAATTCCACCTTCACTCCATGTCTAAAAGGTAAGGCCCTATCCCATTCAAGAATATTTTTTGATATGTTATTCTGCTATTAATTATCATCGATCGGTTACGTTGAAATTTCAGCAGCATTTCCCCATATGTTCTCCTAAATGTGTGGCATATATGCCACACTAGGAGAACGTATGAGCAAATACAAACCGCAATCTCACCAACGATGATTAATAGCAGACTAACATATCAAAAAATATTCTCAAACTGTCCACCAGGACAATTTGAGAATTTGCAAGACTAAGTCTTACAAATTCTCAAACGGGTCTAAAGGTTATAGTGCTGTGATTAATAATATGGAAATCCGAAGACAATCGAACTTATGCTTGTTATTCTTAACTTCTTGTCAATTATACATATATAGGAATAGTGTTCTATATATAGTCACTGACTTCTTAAGATTATTATGTCGAATATAAATGTTTGTGAAGACTAAAATATAAATCATTGAAACTACTAATTTATTGCTAAAAATTAAATAAAAATACAACAAGACTTTCTATCTAGCATTACATAATTTAATGCATCATTCAATTTGAAGCAGAATGTAAATAATCAAGACATAACAATTGTAAATAACTACAAATGCACAAATATTATTGCATAAACAGCTATAAAGAAATGAAAAGCTACGACTGTAATTTTAAAATTAGCTAATCTAAAGAGTTATGGTTAATGAGCTAAATTAGTTGACCTAAATAGTTAAGCTAATTTAGCTTGACCTATCTAAAGAGTTTTGATTGATGATCTAAAGAAATAAGGTTGATGGTCTAAAATTAGCTTACTTGAGAAGTTAAAACTGATAAGCTAAATTAATTGACCTAAATAGCTACGATTTATGAGTTTAATCAGTTGATTTAAAGAGTCATGATTGATGAGCTAAATCAGTCTATCCAAAGAGCTACGACTAATGATATAAATTAATTAATTTATAACTAATCTAATAAAAATTAGATTAGTAGTAACATTTTTTAAAAAATTAAGTTGCCCATGTTTTAAAAATATATTTATATTTTTTAATATTGTCATCAAATTATTTAAAATATTTTTAAAAATAATAAAATATGATAAAATTTAATTTTTGTGTTAATTTTTTTTATGAGTGTTATTTTTTTTTTAATTGAAGGGGCCAGGGGGTGGGAAAAACCCCCTAGCTGTTACTTTTTAAAAAAAATTAAGTTGCTCATGTTTTAAAAATATATTTATAAATATTTGTCATCAATTATTTAAAAATATTTTTAATATTTATCATCAAATTATTTAAAAATATTTTAAAAATAATAAAATATAATAGAATCTAAATTTTTTGTGTTAATTTTTTTCATGAGTGTTAAATTATTTTTTTTGAAGGGGCCGGGGGGTGGGGAAAACCCCCCTAGCTGTTACTTTTTCTAAAAAAAATTAAGTTGCCCATGTTTTAAAAATATATTTATATTTTTTTATATTTCTCATCAAATTATTTGAAAATATTTTTAAAAACAATAAAATATGATAGAATCTAATTTTTTTTGTTAATTTTTTTTATGAGTGTTATTTTTTTTTAATTGAAGGGGCCGGGGGTGGGAAAAATCCCCCTAGTTGTTACTTTTTTTGTGTGGCCTGGCCACAGTGGCCAGGCCACGGCAGCGGTCGTGGCTAGAGAAGACAGCCATGGCCATGGCTGTGGCCAGAGAAGACGAACGGAAGGGGGGGTGGGGAACCCCCCCCCCCTAACTTTTTTTTTCGGTGGCCTGGCCACCGTGGCCAGGCCACGGCCGACCACGGCAGCGGCCGTGGCCGGAGAAGATGGCCACGACAGCGTGGTCGTGGCCGGAAAAGACGAAGGGAGGGTGGGAAAAACCCCTCCAAACTTTTTTTTTTTTTGGTGGCCTGGCCACCATGGCCAAGCCACGGCCAGCCACGGCAGCGGCCGTGGCCGGAGAAGATGAAGGGGGGGTGGGAAAAACCCCCCACAAACTGTAATTTTTTTTTTTGGTGGCCTGGCCACCGTAGCCAGGCCACCGCTGCCGTGGCCGGAGAAGACGGCCACGACAACGGCCGTGGTGGGAGATAACGGCCACGGCCATGGCCGTGGCCAGAGAAGACGAAGGGGGGGTGGGGAAAACCCCCCCCCCCCCAATTCTAAAAAAAAAATTTGGTGGCTTGGCCACCGTGGCCAGGCCACGGACGGCCACGGCAGCGGTCGTGACCGGAGATGACGGCCATGGCCGTAGCCGGAGAAGACGAAGGGGGGTGGAGAAAACCCCTCCCAAACTGTAAATTTTTTTTTTTGTGGCCTGGCCACCGTGGCCGGAGAAGACGGCCACAGCAGCGGTTGTGGCCGGAGATGATGGCCACGGCCGTGGCCGGAGAAGACGAAGGGGGGTGTGAGGAAAACCCCCCCCCCAAACTTTTTTTTTTTTGGTGGCCTGGCCACCGTGGCCAGGCCACGCAGCGGCGGTGGCCAGGAAGACGGCCACAGTAGCGGCCGTGGCCATGGCCGGAACCTTTTTTTTAAAAAAAATTTGAGGAGGGGGGGGGGGCTTACCTCGGTAGAGAGGGGACGCTGCCGAAGTGGGGGGAGCTTCCGCCGGGGGAGAGGACGGGGGGAGCCGGAGGAGCGGACGGACGGCGATGGCTAGGGTAAGAAGAGGAAAAAGAAGAGGGCTGGCCCGACCAAGCATTATATAGTAGTGATTAGCGACGCAATATATGCGTCACTAATCCCTCGCTATTTTTTTAAAATTTATTATGGATTAGCGACGCAACAATGCATCGCTAATCCATCGCTAATTTGGCCTTTTTATTATTTTATGCAAAACTTAGCGATGCAACTAATTGCGTCGCTAATGAGTCGCTAATTTGGTGCCAACGTCCGACGAAAAAATTATATTATTTTCGGAATTATAATTTGCGATGCATATGATCGCATATGGCGATCGCAATCCGACGATCCGATGGTTGCGATCGATCCAATGTGATCGCATCGATCGATCTGCGATAGATCAATGATCCGACGGTTGCGATTGATCTATCCCGATCGGCCACGACCGATAATAGATCGCCGACGATCCAACGGTTGCGATCGATCCAAGCCCTGATCCCGATCGGCCACGATCATCTCGGATCGATCATCGACGACGATTTGCGATCCAAGATCCCGATTGATCGATCTTTGGCGATATCGCCAACGATCCGACGATTGCGATCGATTGATCCCGATCGGCCACGACCGATCTCAACTGTTGCGATTTCCGATCGCCGACTATCCGATGGTTGCGATCGATCCAAGCCCTGATCGATCCCGATCGGTCACGACCGATCTCGGACCGTTGCGATCGGTCCGATCGGCGACGATCCAACGGTTGTGATCGATCGAAGCCATGATCGATCCCGGTCGGCGACGACCGATCTCGAACCATCGCGATCGATCCGATCGGTGATGATTGAGATCGATCGAAGCCATGATCGATCCCGGTCGGCAACGACCGATCTCGGACCGTCGCGATCGATCCGTTCAGCGTCGCAATATTTTTATTTCATAATTCTTTTTAATATTTTTATAAAATTTATTTTTAAAAAATATTGCAATGCAATACTTGCATCGCTAAATAAAAAATTATTTTTATTAATTTAATATTTTATTACGTCGTTATTGCATCGCTATTTAACATAATTAATTTTTTTAAAAACATTGCAACGCACAGGGTTGCGTTTAATTTGATAATTATATTATATAAAATTAATTTATTTAAAATAATTGCGATGCAACTCGTGCGTCACTAAATTAAAACATAAATTTTTTAATTTTCTGGTTTATTGTGTCGCTAATGCATCGCTATTTAACATAATTAATTTTTTTAAAAATATTACGACGCACTGAGTTGCATCGTAATATTTTTTTTTTCATAATTATATTTTATAAAAATTAATTTTTTTTAAATAATTGTGACGCAATTAGTGCATCGCTAAATTAAAAATAATTTTTCTAATTTTTTGATTTATACTTAAATTTTTTTAAAATAATTGTGACGTAATTAGTGCATCGTTATTGCATCTCATATTTATACTTTATTAAAATTAATTTTATTTAAAATAATTGCAATGCAATTAATGCATTGCTAAATTAAAAATAATTTTTTTAATTTTCTAGTTTATTGTATCGCTAATGAGTTGCTATTTCAAATAATTAATTTTTTAAAAAACATCGCGATGCACAGAGTTGCGTCGTAATATTTTTTTCTCATATTTATATTTTATAAAAATTAATTTTACTTAAAATATTGCGACGTAATTAGTGCATCACTATATAAAAATAATTTTTCTAATTTTCTAGTTTATTGCATCGCTATTTAACATAATTAATTTTTTTATAAACATTGCAACGCACTGAGCTACGTTGCAATATTTTTTTCTCATATTTATATTTTATAAAACTTAATTTAAAATATTGTGACGCATTTCTTGCGTCGCTAAATAAAAAAATTACTTTTTTTTATTTTCTGGTTTATTGAGTCGCTAATGCGTCGCTAATTGCGTCGCAATGATTTGTTGTCGCGGATGCGTCGCAAAGTGGTCGTAATTTAGCGATGCAATATTGCATCGCTAAATTTACGTCGCTATTTCAGTATTTTCTTGTAGTGACATCCTTAGTGCTATGCAAGTCTCTTCTTAATTTAGTTGTCCCTTTTGAACCTAGATCTTGGGATCTTCAGTCAGCTAGGTTGGGTATCCACTATGAAGATTTTTCAATTATAGGTTTTAAACCCATTCCCCTCGATAAACAGTTTACTTGATCTTTTGGTAACCCCTTTGTTAATGGATCTGTTAGGTCTTTCTTTGACTGAATATAGTCAATAGAAATTACACAAATTTCTGCTTAATGGTATTATGTCTACGATGTATATGCCTAGACTTACTATTATACATCTTATTCTGTGCTCTGTAAATTGCTGATTGACTATCACAATATATGCATATCTTCTAAAAGGTTTTGAAGTCATTCTGCTTCTTCAGCAGCCTTTTCTAAAGCAATAAACTCATATTCCATAGTGGATCAAGTACATATTTGCTTAGAAGATTTTCATGACACAACACCTCTTCCTAAGATGAATACATATCCACTTATGGATTTTGTATCTTCTGTGTTAGATATCCAATTTGCATCACTGTATCCTTCTATTACAGCTAGATATATTGAATAATGTAATCCATAACTTAGGGTATATCGCAGATATCTTAATATCCTTATTAGAGTTATCCAATGATTTGGACCTGGATTACTTATGAATCTGCTCAACTTATTGACAACATATGCTATGTCAGGACGAGTGTAATTCATGACATACATTAAACTGCCAATTATACATAAATATTCTAACTAAGATATGGGTTCTCCAGTATACTTAGCCAAATATAGATTAACATCTACAGGTATTTTCACCGGGTTAGTATCATACTTTTTAAACTTATTTAATATTATCTCAATATAATGATATTAAGATAATATTATTTCTTCAGATATTCTAGTGATTCGAATTCCTAGTATAACATCTGTAACACCCATATTTTTTATGTCAAAATGTTTGATTAACATTTTCTTTGTCTGTTTAATCATTTCAATATTGCTACCAATGATTAACAGGTCATCTATATATAAGTAGATTATCACATACCCTTCAGGCAGGGTTTTGGCATGTATACATTTGTCACATTCATTTATTTTGAATCTATTTGATAACATGACATTATCAAATTTTATATGTTATTGCTTAGGCACTTGTTTTAATCCATATAAGGATTTAATAAGTCTACACACATTATTTTCTTGTCCATGAACAATAAATCCTTCAGGCTGTTCCATGTATATTTCTTCATCGAATTCACCATTCAGAAAAGCAGTTTTAACATCCATTTGATGAATTTTAAGATTGTTAATGGCTGTAAAAGCTATTAACATTCTTATATATGTTATTCTACTTAATAGTGAATAGGTATCAAAGAAGTCTATACCTTCTTTTTGTTTGAAGCCCTTAGCCACAACCTGGCTTTATACTTATCAATTGATCCATCACCCTTTAGCTTTTTCTTAAAATCCACTTGCACCCTAGAGGTTTCATACCAGATTACAAGTCTACCAACTCCCAGGTATAATTGTGCATGATGGACTCAATTTCACCATTAACAGCTTCTTTCCAAAAGGGTGCTTCTGAATTAGACATTGCCTCTTTGAATGTCTGAGGTTCATTTTATAAAATATAAATTACATAATCAGAACCAAAGGACTTTTTAACTTTTGGTCTCTTACTGCGTCTAGGTTCATCTTCAGGATATTCTTCCTGATGACTACTACTTGCAGTATTCTCATAAGTTTTTTATTTAAATTTATTTCTAATTTTTCTTTGCTTGAAAATATATCTTCAAAGAATGATACATTCCTTGATTCCATGATTGTATTTTTCTGTATATCAGATATATTCAATTTGTACACAAGAAAGCGATATGCACTACTATTATGTGCATAACCGGTCGGCGACGATCCGACGGTTGCGATCGATCCAAGCCATGATCCCGATCGGCCACGATCGATCTCGGATCGTGGCGATCAGTCCGATCAGCGACGATCCGACGGTTGCGATCGATCCAAGCCATGATCCCGATCGGCCACAATCGATCCTGGACCGCGGCGATCGGTCTGATCGGCGACGATCCAATGGTTGCGATCGATCCAAGCCCTGATCAATCCCGGTCGGCGATGAATGATCTCGGACCGTCCTGATCGATCCCGATCGGCCATGACCAATCCCGGACCGTTGCAATCGGTCCGAGATCGCCGACGATCCGACGGTTGCGATCGATGCAAGCCCTGATCTCGATCAGCCACAACCGATCTCTTACTGTGGCGATCGGTCCGATCACCGATGATCTGACGGTTGCGATCGATCCAAGCCGTGATCCCAATCGGGCACGACCGATCTCGGACCATGGCGATCGGTCCGATCAGTGATGATCCGATGGTTGCGATTGATCCAAGCCATGATCCCGATCGGCCATGACTGATCCCGGACCATTGCAATCGGTCTGAGATCGCCGATGATCCGACGGTTGCGATCGATCCAAGCCCTAATCCCGATCGGCCACAATCGATCTCGGACCGTGGCGATCGGTCCGATCGGCGACGATCCGACGATTGCGATCGATCCAAGCCATGATCCCGATCAGCCACGATCGATCTCGGACCGTGGCGATCGGTCCGATTAGTGACGATCCAACGGTTGCGATCGATCCAAGTCGTGATCATGATCGGCTACGATCGATCCCGGACCACGGGATCGGTCCGATCGGCGATGATCCGATGGTTGCGATCGATCCAAGCCTTGATCCCGATCGGCCATGACCGATCCCAGACTGTTGCGATTGGTCCGAGATCGCCGACGAACCGACGGTTGCGATCGATCCAAGCCGTGACCCCAATCGGCCACGACCGATCTTGGACCATGGCGATCGGTCCGATCGGCGATGATCCGACGGTTGCGATCGATCCAAGCCGTGATCCTGATCGGCCACTACCGTTCTCGGACCGTGGCGATTGGTCCGATCGGCAACGATCCGACGGTTGCGATCGATCCAAGCCGTGATCCCGATCGGCCACGATCGATCCTGGACTGCGGCGATTGGTCCGATCGGCGATGATCCGATGGTTTCGATCGATCCAAGCCATGATCCTGGAACATTGCGATCAGTCCGAGATCGCCGATGATCTGATGATTGCGATCGATCCAAGCCCCGATCCCGATCGGCCACGACCGATCTCGGACTGTTGCGATCAGTCCGATCGCCGATGATCCGACGGTTGCGATCGATCCAAGCCATGATAAATCCCGGTCGGCATGAACGATCTCGAACCATTGTGATCGATCCGATCGGCGACAATCCGACGGTTGCGATCGATCCAAGCCGTGATCCTGATCAGCCATGACCGATCCCGGACCGTTGCGATCGGTCTGATCGGCGACGATCCGATGGTTGTGATCGATCCAAGCCCTGATCCCGATCAGCCACGACCGATCTCGGATCGTGGTGATTGGTCCGATCGGCGATGATCCGACGGTTGCGATCGATCCAAGCCATGATCCCGATCGGCCACCACCGATCTCGGACCGTGGCGATCGGTCCGATCGGCGATGATCCGACGGTTGCGATCGATCCAAGCTGTGATCCCATACCATTGCATCGACCGATCCCAGACCGTTATGATTGGTCCGAGATCACCGATGATCCGATGGTTGCGATCGATCCAAGCCCTGATCCCGATCGGCCACGACCGATCTCGGACTGTTGCGATCGGTTCGATCGCCGACGATCCGATGGTTGCGATCGATCCAAGCCCTGATCGATCCCGGTCGGCGATGAACGATCTCGGACCGTCTTGATAAATTCGATCGGCGATGATCCGACGGTTGCGATTGATCCAAGCCATGATCCCGATCGGCCACGACCGATCCCGGACCATTGCGATCGGTCCGAGATCGCCGACGATCCAACGGTTGCGATCGATCCAAGCCCTGATCCCGATCGGCCACGACCGATCTCGGACCACGACGATCGATCCGATCGGCGACGATCCGACGGTTGTGATTGATCCAAGCCCTGATCTTGATCGGCCATGATCGATCTTGGATCATGGCGATCGGTCCGATCGCCAACGATCCAACGGTTGCGATCGATCCAAGCCGTGATCCCGATCGGCCATGACCGATCTCAGACCGTTGCGATTGGTCCGATCACCGACTATCCGATGGTTGTGATCGATCCAAGCCCTGATCGATCCCGATCGGTCACGACCGATCTCGGACCGTTGCGATCGGTCCGATCGGCGATGATCCAACGGTTGCGATCGATCGAAGCCATGATCGATCCCGATCGGCGACGACCGATCTCGAACCGTCGCGATCGATCCGATCGGCGATGACCCAACGGTTGAGATCGATCGAAGCCATGATCGATCCCGGTCGGCGACGACCAATCTCGGACCATCGCGATCGATCCGTTCAGCGTCGCAATATTTTTATTTCATAATTCTTTTTAATATTTTTATAAAATTTATTTTTAAAAAAATATTGCGATGCAATACTTGCATCGCTAAATAAAAAATTATTTTTATTAATTTACTATTTTTTTACGTCGTTATTGCATCGCTATTTAACATAATTAATTTTTTTAAAAACATTGCAACGCACAGGGTTGCATTTAATTTGATAATTATATTATATAAAAATTAATTTTATTTAAAATAATTGCGATGCAACTCGTGCGTCACTAAATTAAAACATAATTTTTCTAATTTTCTGGTTTATTGTGTCGCTAATGCATCGCTATTTAACATAATTAATTTTTTTAAAAATATTGTGACGCACTGAGTTGCATCGTAATATTTTTTCATAATTATATTTATAAAAATTAATTTTTTTAAATAATTGTGACGCAATTAGTGCATCGCTAAATTAAAAATAATTTTTCTAATTTTCTAATTTATACTTAAATTTTTTTAAATAATTGTGACGTAATTAGTGCATCGTTATTGCATCTCATATTTATACTTTATTAAAATTAATTTTATTTAAAATAATTGTGATGCAATTAATGCATTACTAAATTAAAAATAATTTTTTTAATTTTCTAGTTTATTGCATCGCTAATGAGTTGCTATTTCAAATAATTAATTTTTAAAAAAAATATCGCGATGCACAGAGTTGCGTCGTAATATTTTTTTCTCATATTTATATTTTATAAAAATTAATTTTACTTAAAATATTTGCAACGCAATTAGTGCGTCACTATATAAAAATAATTTTTCTAATTTTCTAGTTTATTGCATCGCTAATGCGTCGCTATTTAACATAATTAATTTTTTTATAAACATTGCGACGCACTGAGTTACGTCGTAATATTTTTTTCTCATATTTATATTTTATAAAAACTTAATTTAAAAATATTGCGACGCATTTCTTGCGTCGCTAAATAAAAAAATTACTTTTTTTTATTTTCTGGTTTATTGAGTCGCTTATGCGTCGCTAATTGTGTCGCAATGATTTGTTGTCGCGGATGCGTCGCAAAGTGGTCGTAATTTAGCGACGCAATATTGCATCGCTAAATTTACGTCGCTATTTCAGTATTTTCTTGTAGTGACATCCTTAGTGCTATGCAAGTCTCTTCTTAATTTAGTTGTCCCTTTTGAACCTAGATCTTGGGATCTTCAGTCAGCTAGGTTGGGTATCCACTATGAAGATTTTTCAATTATAGGTTTTAAACCCATTCCCCTCGATAAACAGTTTACTTGATCTTTTGGTAACCCCTTTGTTAATGGATCTGTTAGGTCTTTCTTTGACTGAATATAGTCAATAGAAATTACACAAATTTCTGCTTAATGGTATTATGTCTACGACGTATATGCCTAGACTTACTATTATACATCTTATTCTGTGCTCTGTAAATTGCCGATTGACTATCACAATGTATGCATATCTTCTAAAAGGTTTTGAAGTCATTCTGCTTCTTCAGCAGCCTTTTCTAAAGCAATAAACTCATATTCCATAGTGGATCGAGTACATGTTTGCTTAGAAGATTTTCATGACACAACACCTCCTCCTAAGATGAATACATATCCACTTATGGATTTTGTATTTTCTGTGTTAGATATCCAATTTGCATCACTGTATCCTTCTATTACAGCTAGATATATTGAATAATGTAATCCATAACTTAGGGTATATCGCAGATATCTTAATATCCTTATTAGAGTTATCCAATGATTTGGACCTGGATTACTTGTGAATCTGCTCAACTTATTGACAACATATGCTATGTCAGGACGAGTGTAATTCATGACATACATTAAACTGCCAATTATACATAAATATTCTAACTAAGATATGGGTTCTCCAGTATACTTAGCCAAATATAGATTAACATCTACAGGTATTTTCATCGGGTTAGTATCATACTTTTAAACTTATTTAATATTATCTCAATATAATGATATTAAGATAATATTATTTCTTCAGATATTCTAGTGATTCGAATTCCTAGTATAACATCTGTAACACCCATATTTTTTATGTCAAAATGTTTGATTAACATTTCTTTGTCTGTTTAATCATTTCAATATTGCTACCAATGATTAACAGGTCATCTATATATAAGTAGATTATCACATACCCTTCAGGCAGGGTTTTGGCATGTATACATTTGTCACATTCATTTATTTTGAATCTATTTGATAACATGACATTATCAAATTTTATATGTTATTGCTTAGGCACTTGTTTTAATCCATATAAGGATTTAATAAGTCTACACATATTATTTTCTTGTCCATGAACAATAAATCCTTCAGGCTGTTCCATGTATATTTCTTCATCAAATTCACCATTCAGAAAAGCAGTTTTAACATCCATTTGATGAATTTTAAGATTGTTAATGGCTGTAAAAGCTATTAACATTCTTATAGATGTTATTCTACTTAATAGTGAATAGGTATCAAAGAAGTCTATACCTTCTTTTTGTTTGAAGCCCTTAGCCACAACCTGGCTTTATACTTATCAATTGATCCATCACCCTTTAGCTTTTTCTTAAAAATCCACTTGCACCCTAGAGGTTTCATACCAGATTGCAAGTCTACCAACTCCTAGGTATAATTATGCATGATGGACTCAATTTTACCATTAACAGCTTCTTTCCAAAAGGGTGCTTCTGAATTAGACATTGCCTCTTTGAATGTCTGAGGTTCATTTTATAAAATATAAGTTACATAATCAGAACCAAAGGACTTTTTAACTTTTGGTCTCTTACTGCGTCTAGGTTCATCTTCAGGATATTCTTCCTGATGACTACTACTTGCAGTATTCTCATAAGTTTTTTTATTTAAATTTATTTCTAATTTTTCTTTGCTTGAAAATATATCTTCAAAGAATGATACATTCCTTGATTCCATGATTGTATTTTTCTGTATATCAGATATATTCAATTTGTACACAAGAAAGCGATATGCACTACTATTATGTGCATAACCGATAAAAATACAATCAACAGTTTTAGGTCCTATTTTGACCTTTTTGGGGTCCGGAATAGCTACTTTAGGTAGACACCCCTACACTCTTAAGTAATTGTAAGAAGGCTTCTTTTCTTTCCATAACTCATATGGAATAACATTCTTCTTCTTAAAAGGTATCTTGTTAAGAATATGATTTGCTGAGAGAAATGCTTCTCCCCATAAATTTTGTGGTGTACCAGAATTTATCAACATAGTATTCATCATTTCTTTTAATGTGCGGTTTTTGCTTTCCGCAATTCCATTAGATTGAGGCGAATAAGGAGCTATAGTTTGATGAATGATGTCATGCTCTTGACAGAATTTATCAAAAGGTGCATCATATTCTTCACCTCTATCACTCCTTATGGCCTTAATTTTTTTACCAAGTTGATTTTCAACTTCATTCTTATAATATTTAAACATTTCTAAAGTCTCATCTTTAAACTTTAGTAGATACACATAGCAGTATCTTGTTGAATCATCAATAAATATTATAAAATACTTTTTACCTTCTCGAGTTTGAATTGACTTTAAGTCACATAGATCACTATGAATTAAGTAAAGAAGTTCAGTATTTCTTTCAACTGATGGAAATTATGTTTTTGCTAACTTAGCTTCAACACACACTTCATACTTGTAATATGGATCAATTTCATGATTAGATAATAATTTTAATTTTATTAATTTTTGTAATGAATTAAAATTTACATGTCCTAATCTATCATGCCATAAAGAAGAAGAGTCAACCATATAAGCAGAAGAAGAAGCTTTATTTATTTCAAGGTTTATGTGTACAGTCATTATATTAACCTTGAATAATCCATTATTCAAGTAATCCCTTTCAATAAATATCCCCCCCTTAGAAAGCATAAATTTATCAGACTCAAAGACCATCCTAAAGTCATATTTGCTTAGGAGGGAGTCTGATATAAGATTCTTCTGGATGTCAGGGACATGTAGCACATCGTTAAGTAGAAGCTCCTTGCTAGAAGTCATTTTCAAAACAATGCAGCCAAGTCCTATCTTGGATGTAGCGAAGTTACCCATGACTAGATTTCTATCATTGATAGGAGTATATGATGAGAACATACTCTTATCAGAGTAGACATGTCTGGTAGCTCTAGTGTCGATGTACCACTCATTTGCTTTGTCAACCATGTTTGCTTCAAGCACAACAGTTGATAGCATCATCTCGGATACTTCTTGGGATAGGGTTTCAGTAATGTTGACCTTTTTCTTTTCTTTATCCTTGAAACAGTAGTCCTTGGATTTGTGTCCTTGCTTTCCAAAGACAAAGCACTTTCCCTTGAACTTATATTTCTTTGGATTATCCTTCTTCTGTTTAAAGCCTTTACTTAGAAACTTGTGTTTCTTTCTTCCTTCTATGAGGTTGGCCTTAGGCTCAGCAGGTTGTCCTTCTGTCTTCTTGCCTTGGCTCTTATTGTCTTCCTCGATCCTTAGGTGGACAATTAGATCTTTAAGTCTTATCTCCTTCCGCTTATGCTTCAGGTAGTTTTTGAAGTCTTTCCATAATGGTTGTAGCTTCTCTATGATGGAAACTACCTGGAATGACTTACTGAGAGACATTCTCTCTGCATGTATCTCATGCAGGATGATCTGAAGCTCTTGGACTTGCTCCATAATAATTTTATGGTCGACCATTTTGTAGTCTAAGAACCTTCTAACCACAAACTTCTTATGTCCTGCATCCTCTATCTTGTACCTTTTATCCAGGGATGCCCATAACTCCTTGGCAGTAGCAATACTGCTGTACATATTGTACAGGGTATTATCCAGACCATTTAGGATATAGTTCTTGCAAAGAAAATCTGAATGCTTCCATGCCTCCACCACAGCAATGACTTATTTGTCGGTCTCCCCTTCCGTGATAGCAGGAAGATTGTCTTAAGATTGTTGGTACAGATAGTTGCTATCTAATTGATAAGACTTAGTCTAGAGTTATACTCTATGTCCTTAAGATAATTTCGTCTCGCAATGGTGCTTACGGTCAGTATGACGATTGTCTTCCAAGATACAACAATCTTCTTTTGATAAAAGCAGCACTACAATTCATCAAAAATATCAAACCAAGAATGCTTCTCTCTTTTTAATACACTATTGCTATACTACCCTTAGGAGAGTATGCAAATGCCTAAGAGAGGAAAGGACTTTCGGATTGAATAAATCAAATGCAAGTCTAGGGGTCTATTTATATCCTTAAGGTGCCTTTTGGATGCATCTTTACGGGTTTAAATTTTATTAATTTGATTTAAAAGGAAACGATCAAAGGATGTGAGGGTTAAGGGCTTATCACCCTTGATATACCCATTAATCGTAGTGATCTTCAGATCATGTGATCTAATAAGCCTTTCCATGATCTAAAAGATTGTTTCCATGATCAGATAAGCCATCTCCACTATCAGATAAGTCATAGCACGGCTTTGATACGTCTTTTCATGATCGACGGTTGCCTTATCACCAACGATCATCAACAACTTGATCGAACGGGCGCCTTATCACCAATGGTCTAATTGGTCAACAGTTGACCAGTCAGACGATCGATGTGTGCCGCTTCTTATCTTAATCCGATCAATCTCCATCGTTGGATCCTCATGATCTAGAAAAAATTTAAAGCTCCTCAAGCTCCTCGCAACGACCCTTATCTTAATCCGATCAATCTCCACCATCGAATCCTCATGATTTAGGAAAAATTTAAAACCCCTCAAGCTTCTCGCGACGATAAACACATGCAAAGTGCGCCTACAAAGCACCCATTGGGCCCTTTGCATATCCACGTGTGCATGGGTGATTAGCATCACCCTCAAGCTCTTCACTTATGGTGAGCCTAAGGAACTTAAGCATAAAAGACGAGATTTCTATATAAGTAAACCTTCCTTTCTTGATTTTTTCGATGTAGGACTAAATGTCCTTACAATTTCTCATTCATACACAAAAAGGAGGTAATGGGCTTTCAAGGCCCATTAGGTATTTCAGGCCCATTACCCAACAAGATTGACCTAATCTAAATTTAAAAAATGGCCAGAAGCTTAGCTTGAACAATAGTTGACTTGTAAAAAAAGCATATAAATTGAATCAGAATAAAATATATGTGCAGTACTTTAGATGTTTACCATTGTATCTTCTATCAACAAGTAACACATATATAATTATCACCCTCAATAAGCGACATGGGTCCACAGGAAAAATGATAGCTAATATGTGTTACTTATTAAAGGTAATGGTTGCACTCGAGTCATTTATACATCCAATAAAAAGAATCTAATGGCAATCACCTAATAAATTGCATCTAAATTTTATCCATTGAAATTATATATTTATTGCTCATGAAGTAAGTTTAAACAAATATAAGTGATCATTGTCGTTGGCGATCAAAAATAAAACTTACTCACTACTATAGCTAGTGGTAAATCGGGATTATATCTTCAGGGATCAAAGGCCATTATTTCACAAAAAAAAAGAAAAAAAATATGTAGAGGATTATATTAAGAATAGCGATTAGTAAAAGATAACAACTAATTAATTAACGAAATTCAAACAAAAGGAGAAGCAACCTAGGAATCTGAATCCACCATGCAAATAGGTTTTATCTTCTTTTCTTTATGTTATACTAGCAATAATTTTTGTAAATTTAAAATTAGAATAATTTCTCTTGTTAAGCACGTACTGTATTAGAAGATCACGACACATCCTCTTAGATTATAAACTATCTAATTATTTACAAAGTTAGAGGTCTAAACTACCATACTATGATTTGTCTCTCTTAGGTACATACCGTATCATGAGATCATGGCACATCGATAGAGGATACAGGTCGTGTATGCCAAATTAAAACCTTGATCAAAAAAATAACTTAAAAAATATATGAAAGAAGAGCATAATTTTTATTATATAGAAATTAAGAACAAAAAGAAAGATAAAACATGATTACAAGCTTTATCATCATCCCAAATTGAAGGAATCTGCCATGCATTACTACCACCAGCATTCCCTTCATAATTTTTTTCTTTCAGGTCTAAATACAATAATCTAAATAAAAGAAGAATAAATGAGCTTTGTAGAAACTCCTTCCCCAACTATTGTCTGAGGTCCTCCTTTTATAGAGCTTGTTTAGGACTTTTTCTTAATTAAAGTTGGAGTCAATTAGATATCATGAGAAAATTTCTCAGCCATTCGTTCAACATCACCTGCCTTAGTTTGCACAAGGAATCAAGCGAAATCATCTCTTTCTTTCTTTTTAGGCAAACTGAGTCCTGATTTGAGTGCCATCTGCATCGTTGGACTCAAAAAATCGAGCTCTTTCCATCTATAGGCTCTTTTATGCAAACATCCATAAAAAGTATCAATTCCTAATAAATTCAAAGTAATTAATATTTATTTTAATGGTTAAATTAGGATAATAAATAGACTTGTCACACCCCCAACTTAATCATTGCTAGTCCCTTAGCAATTTAATTAAAATAAAACTATGCATCACTATAATTCTCTTATGCAAAATTAAATTTAGGCTTAAGGTTGAAAGAAGCTAGCTAATATCACTAACTAAGTATTGAGTTTTTGAAGTAAATTTTGTAGTCAGAACTATCAGAAACTTTCTTAGAGTTCATCTATAGATCTACAACACTGATGTTTGTGATGGCTAACTTAGCATTTCGGTATTAGCTTGTAAGAAACAATGGTATCTTCGCTTATCATTTACTTTGGTCAATTTTCTATATACCCTTAAATTAAGCACATGACCTAAAATAGCTTTCACACTGCATGATATATATTATTTATTTATTTATATTTTTTTTTTTTTTTATGATATCTTCACATTGCCCACTTTTTGACACGAACAACAATGCTTACTTAGGCGAAAATGCTCGGTTACTCGATGAAAAACCAATGTTTAAACTTTTATATATATATATATATATATATATATATATATTTTTATCAAGCAGGTAGCTCTTTTCTTAAATTCAAGTTTTTCTTATTAGGATGTATATCAATTACCAATTTTTAGTAATAATTGAATCTCCAATTGACCTTACAACTAATACATAATTTACCTCGTTGGTGTACATGTGCAATGAAAGTACTAATAGCCTTTAGATGATCTAAGTAGGTTACTAAAAGTCTGATCATCTAATCTACTCCTTGGCTCTCTACAATAATTAGCTAATACTTTCTAACTCTATTATCTTTTCCTAGTCAATTTTGCTCAAGAATTTCTTTCATAGCTCATGATTTATAAAAATTTTAAATTTTTTTAAAAAATGCCAAGAGGTTTTTAAAATATTTTTTAAAAAGGTTTCTCTTACCCCCCAACTTAATTTCGATTGTCCTCAATGAAGTAAGAAAGAATAAAACAAGGAGAAAAACCACTTGGACGAGATATGCCTTATGTAATATTAGGAGTGACCGTGCGGAGTAGTTTCTTATTCCTAAAAATAAGAATCACTAAAATAAAGGTCAGAAAATAAAATTTTGGGTTGCTTCCCAAAAAGTGCTAAGTTTAACATCTTCAACCAAACGTTATGGCTTACTCTGGTTCATATAGGATCATAACCTCCCCAGCTTCTTCAATGGATAATTCGAAGAATGGTTTCAAGCGTTGTCCATTAACTTTGAATATAACACAATTACTTGGATTTTCAATTTCTATCGCTCCATGTGGGAAGACTTCTTTTACTATGTATGGGCCAATCCATCTAGATCTTAATTTTTCTGAAAATAGATGAAGCCTTGAATTGTATAAGAGAACTTTTTGCCCATAAGTAAAATATTTTCTAAAGATAGCTTCGTCGTGGAAGGTTTTAGTTCTCTCCTTATAAATTTTTGCATTCTCATATGCTTCATTTCTAATTTCCTCAAGTTCATCCACTTGTAATTTCCTCTGGTTTTCGGCTGCATCCGAATCCATGTTTAATTGTTTCATGGCCAACATTACCCTATGTTCTAATTCTGCTGGCAAGTGATACGCTTTACCAATACAAGCCTATAAAGAGACATTCCTAAATTTATCTTGAAGGCAGTGCGATACGCTCAAAGTGCATCCACTAGCTTCATTGACCAATCTTTTCTATTAGAGCTCACGGTCTTCTCCAGGATTTGTTTGATTTGTCGATTAGAAACTTTTACTTGCCCACTCGTTTGCGGGTGATAAGGTATGACCATCTTATGGGTGATGTTATACTTTCTTATTAGTGATGCAAATGATTTGTTGCAGAAGTGTGTTCCATGGTCACTGATGATAGCCCTTGGAATACCAAAACAGGAGAGGATATACTCTTTGAGAAATTTTACAATAATTTTGTTGTCATCAGCTCTACAAGGTATTGCCTCTATCCACTTGGATACATAATCTATGGCTATCAAAATATATTTATTTTTTTAAAATATTTTAGAAATAAATATATTTTGATAGCCGTAGATTACGTATCTAAGTGGAAACAGTCCCCTAAAGTCAATTCCCCATACATCAAAAATTTCTACAATCAATATTGGATTCATAGGCATCATATATCTTTTTATGATCCGACCTATTTCCTGGCACCTAACATAACTTTTACAATATTCATAAGCATCTTTAAATAGGTTAGGCTAGTAGAATCCACATTGGAGCACCTTTGTTGCTGTTTTTTTAGTTCCAAAATGACCACCACAAGCTTAGTCATGGCAAAAGGACAAAATGTTCCTAACTTCTTGATCTGGGATGCATCTCCTAATAATCAAGTCAGGATATTATTTAAATAAATATGGGTCATCCCAAATAAAGTATTTTACTTAAGAGAGAAATTGATTTCTGTCCTAAGCATTCCAGTGCATTGAAATCTGATCAGTGGCTAAGTAATTGACTATGTCAGCGTACCATGGTTTCATGGTGGCAGACATAAGTTGTTCATCAGGAAAGGACTCGTTGACAGGTCATTCTTTAGTAGGTGTGATCGCTAACTTAGATAAATGATCAGCTACTACGTACCCTTTTTATCTCTAATCTCTAGGTCAAATTTTTGTAAGAGCAAGATCCATCTAATTAAGCATGCCTTGGCATCCTTCTTTGCAAGAAGATGCCTAATGGCAGAGTGATCAGTATAGATAACTACATGAGACCACTAAGTAAGACTTAAATTTTTCTAATGCAAATAACACAGCTAAAAATTCTTTTTCAATGGTAGAATAGTTGAGCTATGCATCATTTAAGGTCTTACTAGCATAATAGATCACTCGAGGTAGCTTATCAATTCTTTGCCCTAGGATCGCTCTTATGGCATGATCGGATGCGTTACATATTAGCTCAAAAGGTTGAGTCTATACAGGTGGGTGAACGATTGGTGCTAAGGTTAATTCTCTCTTTAAATATTCAAAGAGCTCAAGACATTCAGATGTGAAGTCAAATTTGACTTCTTTGGCTAATAGGTTAGTCAATGGTCAAGCCACTTTGCTAAAATTCTTGATAAATTTATATCCAGCATATCCAAGGAATGATCTTATTTCTTTGACTGATTTAGATGGAGAAAGATTTGCAATCAAATCTACTTTGACCTTGTCTACTTCTATACCTCTATTTAAAATTAAATGGCCAAGAACAATACCTTCCTTCACCATATATTGGCACTTCTCCCAATTTAGTACTAGATGCTTTTCCTTGCATCTTTCTAAGATCAGTCTAAGGTGATATAGGCATTCAGAAAAAGTAGAACCAAAAATGGAAAGTCATCCATGAATATCTCAAGGAACTGTTCTACCATATCAGAGAAAATACTAATCATGCACCTTTGAAATGTAGATGGTGCATTACACAAGCCAAAGGGCATACATCTATACGCGAAGGTTCCATATGGACAAATAAATGTTATCTTCTCTTGATCCTCTGGGGCTATTGCAATTTGATTGTAACTAGAGTATCCATCCAGAAAACAGTAAAAGTCATGCCCTACTAATCATTCTAACATTTGGTCTATAAAGGGCAAAGAAAAGTGGTCCTTCTTAGTGGTAGCATTTAATTTTCTATAATCGATGCACACCCTCCATCATGTTTGAATTTTGTAGGGACCAACTCATTGTTGTCATTTTGTATCACAGTGACTTCGGACTTCTTGGGCACCACTTGCACAGGACTTACACAAAAACTATCTGAAATAGGATAAATTATACCATTGTCAAGGAGTTTGATGATCTCTTTCCTTACTACTTCCTTCATGGCTGAGTTAAGTTTCCTTTGGGATTCTCTTGTAGGCTTGGCTTCTTCCTCTATGTGAATCCTATGTTGAACAATTGAGGGGCTAATCCCTTTTATGTCAGCCATGGTCCATCCTAATGCTTCTTTATTTTCTCTTAGGACATTCAGTAGTTCTCCTTCTAGTGACGATTCTAGGTCGACTGAAATAATTATAGGTATGGTTTTTGATGGACCTAGGTATGTATATTTGAGGTGCTTGGGAAGTAGTTTTAGTTCTAATTTTGGTGCTTCCTCTATTGATGGTTTGGGTAATGGTTCAGGTACTTTCGCTAGTGGTTTAATTAGAGGTTTTCATCTTGATTTTTCAGCAATTGTAGCAACATCATTAATTTGCTTTCCATCTTGATTCATGCAGATTTCTAGGTTAAGCTCTTTGTCACTAAGGTCAATTAGATCATAAACAATATCCTGAACATAATTTGAGTCACTCATTTGATGTGTATTGGTAAGATTAAAAATATTAAGATCAATTGACATATTCCCAAAGAAAATTTTTATTAATCCATTTCGGCAATTAATTAGTGTTGGGAATTGTGTCCTAAAGCCAATCAACTAACATGTAGATGATTGTGCAAATTATATATATATATATATATATGAATTATTAATTAATAAAATATTTATTTGGCGGTTCATCACATTGCATCTTCCTGAAATTAATTCTTTTGCAATGGAAGAGTCCTTAGAACCATAATCGATTCAATAAAAAGAGAGTTTATTGAGTGGTTCTTAAAATAGTCGCGACCAAATGATATATAGTTATAGGACAACTATGTATCAAGTAAAGATCGTTGTATGTCATATGGGTTGATTGTTCTCTTTACCAAGGAGTGTGGTGATACTGGTATGACATGCAGGTGAGGTATATGATATCTTACTAAACGTGACCAATCTGCAGAATACTCTTCTGCCAAGAAGTGCTCGTGAAGGGATATAGATATAAGTGTCCCTCTAACCTGAGATCACCATGGTAGCTTGCAAGCAACCTACTGTACTTTGGTATTGGATTACCTATATTTTTAATCCAATAACAGAAGGTTTCTGGGTGCAGTAAAGTACTTGTGGAACAGTGAGTGGATCAAGATGGGATTAACCCCTCCAAACAGTTTGGAGTAAATGTCTCACTGTGTTTCAATTTAGTAAAACCTTGGCCAGGGTAGTCCTTGTGAGAAGGCATAGGACTTGTAAAGATTGAGACACTTTATGAATGAGCCGATTAAGGGTTGACAGTTAAAACTTAAGTCATCTTGAGCATTGAGGGTCAAAGGGATGAATTATATGATAACCATATGCTAGAGATTCTTGATTGTTGCTCTACAACCTTCGACCTATCCGAACGTCGGGTGTTTGTTAGATGGCGACTTCGATTAATATTGAAAGTGTTTCAGTGCTACTGGCTTAGTGTTCGAACCTATGGGGTCACACAGCATATGGGATTCTATCTAACTGAATGATTGAGAAACTAAATATTAGTAAATTAATTGAAGGATTAAATTGGCAATACGATTGCTGGCTAGCTCAATTTGATTGAGCTATGAATATTTGAGTTAAATCAAATAGGATTTGGTTTGGGCTCAAATTTAGGTAAGCCTAATGTAACATCCTTACCCATTTAAATTTAAATTATGAATTTAAATTTCAAACTAATTTTAATTTCAAGTTTGAAGTTTGAATTTTGAATTCAAAATTTTAAGTTTGAATTTAAAATGGATGTTAATGATCTCTCCCTGATTACCCTCATTCCTTATTTTCTAACCTTTTTTTATTTTTTAACTAAAAAGGAAGATGAAAGGGTTTCTTCTTTAACTTCCAACATTTTTCGATTTTTGGCTGAAAAGAAGATGGAGGGTTTCTTCCTTATCTTTCAAGAAACATTGGAAAAGAAAAAGAAAGGGAGATGAGAAGTTTTTTAGGGTGAGAGGGATTCTGGTTATAAAGCTCGGAGTAAAATGTTTCCTCAATATATACATCCTTTTTGGTTCATCTCCTTTTGGCATAGGGTTAGTTGATGGGTTGGGCATTACATCAAGCTCTGATGCCTCAGGTATTTCTGACTGACCTAGCTCAATAAGTTGTTCAAGTAGCGGGGCTTCTAATTCTTCTTCTTCATATGTACCCTCCTGGTTATCTATTTGTTTTTCAGATCTTAATGTATGAATGATACTTAGTTGGTTAATCTGGGCTCCTTGATTTGATCCTTGGATGTTTAGGTTCCTAGGGTTAGCTTTGGGTTGACTCGGTAGCTTACCCCATTCTCTTTCACTTATGGTTGTGGCTAACTAACCTACCTGCATCTCTAAACGAGTTATGGCCTAGGTATTAGTGGATAGTTGTTGCCATGTATTTTGCATAAAGTTATTCAGGATGGTGTTGGTGCTTTTATCATGGCATAAGTGTCATCTTGGGATTTAACTAGGGTTTCCAGGGCCTTGTCTAGGGAACTATACCTCTTTTCATTCTCATTGACTAATGGGTTATTTCCTATAAAATTGGGCCTTAGGTTAGGTTGGTTGAAGTTGGGACCACCTACACTAGGACCTTGTGACCAGGCAAAGTTTGGATAGTTCCTTCACCCTGAGTTGTAGGTTGGTGCATAAGGATTGTTGGTTATTCTTTGATAGGTTGCATTCATCTGTGCACAACTATTTTCAGTTTGGATCATGAAGTGGGGACACTCTACTACTATATGTCCTAGCTCATTACATCTAGTGTAGATAGGTGCAACCACTTGGTTTACATGATTTATCAGGGCATGTCCCTTAAGTTCCAAGGCTTCTATCTTACGAATCAGAGATGTCATCTTAGCTTCTTCAGCTATAGATGGAGAGCATTGGTGCATACCACCTCTTGATGGTGTGGGTTCAGATTCCTTAGTTTAATTTCCTCCCATTGTAAGCTCTTTTATGCTAATCTTCTAGAAACTGCCGGCTTCATTGGGTGATTTCTGCATAAAGTCGCCCTGACACATTGATTCGAGCATAGTTCTGTAGTTTAGGTTTAGACCTTCATAGAAGGTTTGACATAACCTCCAAGTCTCTATCCCATGGTGTAGACATTGGCTTAACAGATTCTTAAATTGGTCTAGACACTTCCAAAAAGGCTCTCCCCCTAATTGATGAAATTGGGCAATTTTATTTCTCAACTTGGCTATTTTATGATGTGGAAAGAATTTTCTCAAGAATGCTTTAACAAAACCTTCCCAAGTCAAGATTGACTGAGTAGGTAAACTATACAACCACTTTTTGGCATTTTCCCTAAAAGCAAAGTTAATTAGTCTAAGTTTTATAGCATCTTTTGAAAGTTCATATATTCTCATAGTATCACATACTTTCTCAAATTCTCTAATAAAAATGTAAGCATCCTCAATTCTTATGAATTTAGGGAGTATATTGATAATCTAAGGCTTAATCTCAAAACTGGCTGCATTTGTTTGGGGTAGTTGAATGCATGATGGTTGAACAAATCCAATTGGGTAGCAGTATTCTCTTAGGCTAAGG
This sequence comes from Calamus simplicifolius, assembly GCA_900491605.1. Classification (NCBI taxonomy): domain Eukaryota; kingdom Viridiplantae; phylum Streptophyta; class Magnoliopsida; order Arecales; family Arecaceae; genus Calamus; species Calamus simplicifolius. The sequence goes on along the minus strand of UESW01004888.1, from coordinate 116,356 downwards.
GGATGTCCTAATTCCTTCATAGTTACTTTTTCTTCATTAAGGATAGGGTCTAGATCTATCCTTACTAATCGATCAGACTCTCTTTTTCAAGTTGCTTTTTTAATTTTTTTATGTTATGTAGAGAGAGAAAAGAAGAAGATTCTAAAAGAAGTATCCTAAGAGATTACTAGAACTAAGATTAGGGTTTAATAATTATTAGTAATCAAGTTAACAAAGATTAGACTTTCTACTATAGGTTTAACCTAGATCTAAACAACTCCTAACTTTCAAGACCATCTTAGAGTCCTCCAAGTCAAAAATTAGCTGATCGACTAGCTAAGGTCAGTGGGGTTCCCCCGTTGCTTACTAGGTAAGTGAATAGAACCAATTAAGTAACCACTTTTCTTTTCGAGACACCAGTTAATCAGTCAATTCCAACCCGGTCCAGCTCTTTCGAGTGCCTTATCCTATTGAGCTCGAGTTCCTTAGGGGCTGACGTCTAGTTAATTTTAGAGTTAAAGGCTTTGGTTTATGTAGTATGCAGGGTAATGGTTTATGAGCTAAGGAAGGATAATGAAATTTCTACTTTATGTTATTAGAGGTTGCGCCCTTAAAGTATTTTATGAAAATATAATGCAATTCAAATAAGGTGTCTAAATAAGTTAGGAAGTTTTAAAAGTTTATTATTTATTTCCTTAAATTAATTATGTTTTATGGAAAGTGTCAGTTTTCTTTTAGGTTTTTAAGGTAAGTTAATTAAAAGAAAAAGTTAATTAGGTTAAAATGAATTTGTGACAAGAAGGAAAGTAATTTTTTTAATGTTAAAAGAAAATAAGAAAATCTAATAATTAAGGTAATTCAAAAAAAAGGCAATAAGCTAAAGAGAGCAATAACTATCCAATAAAAAAAAATTATTTCTTTTTTTTATATAGAAGCATGAATAATAATGAAACAATAAAAGAGAATAAAAAAATAAAAAAGAATAAAATTAAAAGAAAATTCATGATAATTAATTTTTTTAAAAAATTTTTTGAACTAATCGTGCCTCAATCCTCGGCAATGGTGCCAAAATTTGATCGCTATCGTTGGCACTCAAAAATAAAACCTACTCACTACTATAGCTAGTGGTAAATTGAGATCGTATGCTCAGGAATCAAATGCAATTATTTCATAAAAAAGAAAAGAAAAATTTATTATTTAAGAATAGCGGTTATTAAAAAATAGCAACTAATTAATTAACGATATTAACCAAGAATCAGAATCCACTATCCAAATAGGTTTTATCTTCTTTTCTTTATGTTATACTAGCAATAATTTTTATAAATTTAAAATTAGAATAATTTATCACTTTTCAGGCACGTATCATATCAGAAGATCATGGCACTTCCTCTTAGATTATAAACTATCTAATTATTTACAAAGTTAGAGGTCTAAACTACCATACTACGATATGTCTCTCTTAGACACGTATCGTATCTTGAGATCACGGTACGCCGATAGAGGATACAGGCCGTGTATACCAGATCAAAACCTTGATCAGAAAAATAATTTAAAAAATATATAAAAGAAGAGCATAATTTTTATTGCATAGAAATTAAGAATAAAAAGAAAGATAAAACCTGATTACATGCTTCATCATCATCCCCAGTTGAAAGAATCTAGTCATGCATTGCTGCCACCAGCATTTCCTCTATAATTTTTTTCTTCCATGCCTAAATACAATAATTTAAATAAAAGAAGAATCAAAAGAGTTTTGTAGAAACTCCTCTTCCAACTATTGCTTTAGGCTTTCTCTTAATCAAAGTTAGAGTCAATCGAGTGCTCAGCCATCCATTCAATATCACCTGCCTTAGTTTGCACCGAGAATCATGCAAAATTATCTCTTTCTTCATTTTTGGACAAACCGAGTCCTGATTTAAGTGCCATTGCATCGTTCGACTCAAAAAAATCGAGATCTTTTCATGCTTCTCTGCAAACATCCATAAAAGTATCAATTTTTAATAAATTTAAAATAATTAATATTTATTTTAATAATTAAATTAAAATAATAAATAGACTCATCAATAATCACCTAATAAATTGTATCTAAATTTTATCCATTGAAATTACATATTTATTGCTCATGAAGCAAGTTTAAACAAATATAAGTGAAGTTGGCTCAACCAATCTAAATTTCAGTTTATTTCGAATTATTTATAGCCCTAGCCTGCTGTTATATTCATATTATAAATTCAATAGTGTGGAACCTAATAAACTAATCGATCCGGTCATTATCCAAATTTCGCAGAATCGGACCTAACCCCACACCCAATAATTCAACAGGATCTAATTTTATTTTCATTCTAATTTTAAATTAATAAGATAATTCATAGCAAAATTTTGCTCATATATTTTTCAAAATTAAGAAATATTCATGAAAAATGAAGGGTACATCATCCCTCCCACACTTTCTAGATTAAAATGGGCTATTTTTATTTATTATATATATATATATATATATATATATATATATATATATATATATATGAAAGCGAATCAGATACAAATACGTTAGATAGCCGTAGGTTATGCCCATCAATTATAGGCAAAGATAAATTAAATAGATATGGTTATTTAATTTTTTTAAAAAATATTAATATTGATTAGATAAATTATATATAATAATTATTATCCTTTTCTTGGATTCGTGATGCGCTTCTTGCGTCCACCGTTCGGCTGGGCCCAGTCTTTCGATGATTCTTATAATTCTCTTCTCTTTTGTATTCCGTTCATCTGCTGTCCAACCACCACCAATCTCTAACCCTAACCCTTACGGAAAAACTCTCTGGAATGGCGTGGGCGACGAGGTTTCTCACGGCAGTGGCGTTCCTGGCCGTCGGGGTGGTTTTCGCGCCGGACCTCTTCAGATCGGGCCCGGCCACCCCCGCCGCCGCCGTCACCGTCGCCAAGCTCGCCCACCTCCTCTGCTTCGCCACCTGCTGGGGCGCCGCCCTCTGGGTCACTTTCATCGGCGGTATCATCATGTTCAAGTACCCCTCCCAATCCTTAAAAATTCCGGTTTTTTTTTTTGGTGGGGCGGAATTTTCGGAAAAACTAGAAGATTTTGAGAAAACGATGGGAAAAAGAAGTATTTTTTTGGGGTAAATTTGCTGTTGTTCTCTTCGTATTTTGATTAATTTTGGGGAAAAAATTGAAGGAATTGCCAAGGCACCAGTTTGGGAATCTACAGAAGAAGATGTTCCCGGCGTACTTCATGTTGATATCGGTGTGTGCCTCGATCTCGGTGGCGGCATTCTCCTACCTCCACCCATGGAAGTCGGCGTCGTCTCTCGAGAGATATCAACTTGGGTTCCTTCTCTCCGCTCTGGGCTTCAATCTCTCCAACCTCCTCGTCTTCACCCCCATGACTGTCGAGGTAATCTACCGTTTTGATCCCTATTCCTCTATGCATACATGATAGCTTTGTTTTGGAAGTCAAAATTTGCGCTTCGGTAGCTTATTATTTGCTGGATGGTGTTGGTACGATGAGAGAATAGGTGATTGCGGGGGGTTGAGAACATGTTGGAATTCATTCCACGTCTCTTTTTTAGCAATGTTTTGGTGTTATGAGTTGTGAAGGAGCCTTGTTTCTTTCCCCGATAAAGCTGAATAAAGTTCTGAATAAAGTGCACTTTCTTTTCAGCTTTATTCGACCAAACAATCTTTGGGGCTCCCAAATGAAGCTCCAATGATAAGGGATGCTTTTGGTGCTTAATTAGTTTTGACCAGGTGAAAACTATCTGGCAGGATGGGTGGCTGTGGGCAGCAAGCACTTGTCAGTGGGTGGTTTGGAATGGTTTTACCTAGCTAACGAGGAGTAAGAACCTTTTATTTATACATCCTGAATTCCTGATTAAAATTATTTGGGAACCAAAATGGTCGGCTGATCATAACATATAGCTGCAACTAATCCAAGGAGATGGAGAAACATTATTTTCATCTAGATATTCCTTTTCCATTTCTTCATGCTTCATGTGTTTTTGATGGCAGCTGGAAGGTTTGATTTTTTTTTTTAAATAAAAAAAAAAATAAAGGATGGCTGATGGTTTAAAATGGGTTTTCACTTGTGAAAAGTGATCTTTTTAACATATGTTATACCTTAGGGGAACATAATCAATAGAAAGGCACATCTAGTTTGCTGAATTGAAAAGAAAATGTGACAAGCTAGCAAAACGAAGGATTTTAGGACAAAAATTATGACTTTGGCTGATCAATGCTAAGATCTTGATATTACCTAAATCTGATTCTGTTAATTTTCATGATTTTCAAGATTTATGATTCATTTATAATTCCAAAGCTTTTTCTCTGTCATACTTGATGGTATATTTGACCCAACTGAAGATCTCCGTAGGGATTGTTTCCATTTGTTGAATCCAAATCCAAGTTGAGGTAAATGTATATTATCATTTTTTCCCATAAATGTGGATATCGCATGCCTGTAGACTAGTTTGCCAAAAAACATGAAGAGATGACCACGTCTGCTCAAGCTTTTATTTGGGTAAACTCAATTAATGATATAATCTTCTTGTGATTTCCGGTATATATTCTTACTAATATTACATTGATATTACATTGAAATTTATATGAAAAGCTTTAAACATCATGATACTTGTCTATTATAAGTTCAATTATATATATTCAGCAAATGTTTGAAATCTAATTATAAGTTGCTGATTTTGTCAGCTACTACAATGTCAACAAGCATGACTAAGTTTCGGAACATTATTGCGGATCCGATTCTATATCTCCTTTCTGAGAATACTTTTCTCCTATTTTGTTTTTACGTTTTTCTACCCCATTCAGATGATGATGAAGAGACACAAGATTGAGAGAGAGCTAAAAATTGGTGAGGAAATTGGATGGTCAAAGAACATGGAAGTAGCAAAGTCTAATCCGAAACTTGCAGCCATCAACAAGAAATTTGGAATGATCCATGGCTTGTCTTCACTTGCCAACATCATGGCCTTTGGCAGCCTTGCAATACACTCGTGGTACTTATCAGGTAAAATTCAGCTGTAAGCAAGCCACGTTTTCCAGGGTTCTGGAGAAGTTCTTTTCTAGCTATTGGCTTCTTTATGGTTAGATGGCTATGAACTCATTCTGTGTTGAACTTGGTGCTCAACTATGTTCAGAAAACATGCAGGTGTCTTCTCCATCATAGTTGTTTGACAATTATCATGGTCAAATATGTTGTACTATCTTCTTTACCTGAATAGAAAAGACACTCTTTTATCAGACATCAATTTCTTGCTGCATTATTGGAACAAAACTGTTGAACTTGATTGAGTTTCTCATTCCTGAAACATTGAGTGATAAAAATTTTGACCAGACCAAGGCCATAATGCAATATATTGTTTCCATGCTGCATTGTGGGATCTTTTCCTTGTGAGATGGACTAAAATATTAGTGTTGGTTGCTAGCTTAAGACAGTCTGTGGAAGTATTATAGTTGCAACGCTCTGATGTTCACCTCTGGTACATAATCAGAGAGCAAAGCAATCATCATGTCTCGGGAATGCTTAGATTCCTGCCATTCTTATTTTCAGTTACTGGCAGGTCACCTTCATTTTCTTGGGGTGATTTCTGATGAAAATAATAAAGACGATGATGCCTTATTGCTGTGCCATGTTTTTCCACTCTTCTGGGTGTTTCCTTTCAATATATTTCAATATATTTTCACATCTCATGGATTAGTGGTATGCGTCAATGCATGCATGCATGTCCAATGCAAGTGGAATTGATTGATTCAATTATTAATATATAATTTTATGAGCTGTTACATTGAGGCCACGTTAGGCCTTCAATGGTCCTTAGGTGAATCACAAAGCAAGCAACACTCTTAATTATCTTTATCACGGCTTTGTCAAAGAGTAATAATGCTTACTATAACTAATCTGGGTTTGAATTCCGTTTACAATATAACTAGACTCCCATTTGACGTTGGGAAAGTAAAAATCAAATTAAAAGAAAAAGAAAAGGGAAAAAATACATGCAGTCCAGTGCATTTATCAATCCATTCTATTGCCATCTTGTTAATGGAGGTGGCGCACCGCGGACACAGGGAAGGTGCCTCTGTATCCATATCTTTAAAATATAATTTATATTAGTATTCACTAATAATTTATATTAGTTTAAGAAAAGGTTTCTTTGTATCTGTATTTTTAAGTTGTTAGTATTCATTAACAATTTATATTAGTTTTCATCCTGTATTCATGATGGATGTAAAATTTTATATCTATATCCCACAGGGATTTAATTAACATAAATGCCCGTAATAACATACATTGCCATCCTTTATTTTATTTTTTAAATTAAATTAGTTTAATTAATTTGTACCTATTAGTTTTAATAAAATATAAAATTGAAAGACATAAAAATCATATAATTTTGATATTAATGAAATATAATTAAATTTCAGCCACTAATAATACTATCAACATAATTATAATAAAAAATTTAAATAATATTTAAATATATTTTAAGTTTGGATAATATCAACATATTAAATGGATAAGCAAATGTTTCATTAAGGGTCTCCAAAAACAATTTGTATAAAAAGAAAATCAAGATATCTAATAATACATTATGAATAAAATATTAGTATAAATGTAAAAATAAATTATAATTTTAAAATTCAAAAAAATCCATTCATTACTTTGCTCTTCAAACTCATGCACCATGTTCCTCTTGAGCACCTAAAAAAAAAATAAAGTTATAAATTGAGTAACTTAAAAAATTTGTTATTATTAGTGTTATACTATACCCGCAAAGATTTTTATTGGAGTTATGTATTAGTAAATAAGGGTAATTAAGTAATTTTGCTAATAAGTGTATGGATCCCATTTGAGAATCATCCATATTCATCTCATACCATACTTATTTTTTTTTACCATCATACTCACTTCAAATAAAGAAAAGGTGAACCAGTATCCACGTATTCGAAGGAAATTAACATCCCTACTTTTGGTTCTAAAATATTTTGTTGTTATAATCTGTCCATTATGTTTTAAGAATGTTAAATTTCTGATATCTTATAGCATGATATTAGTTAAAATTTATAAAATAGCTGACGTATTATTCTATCAACTACATTAAGATGATATATCAATTATTTTGATAAGATAAAATGGCTTCATGCAACACAATGTTAGAAATGCAATATTTTAAAATGCAAGGGACTAAACAATAATAATTGAAAGTTTGAAGTTAAAAATAAATTTTGAGTGAAAGTTTAATGACCAAAAGCATATATTAGCCTAACAAAACAAAATTTTGTTGAGTTTCTAACAAAATATTTATTTAAAATTTATTAAGAAATAGATATAGCAACAAAGATCTTCATGGTTGAAAATCTAAAAGGATATAAAAATAAAAGGATAAACTATAGTTTCAACCCTTGAATTTAGAGGGTATGTCATTTGGTTTCTAAACTTCAAAAAATTGCAAAAGTGATGTGGAATTTTTATTTTATTTCTCTTTAGTCCCTATCATTAAATAGAAGAGACGTTGTTTGCTTCAGTTCGATATGGCAACACACATGGCATGCATGATGATAAATATAAATTTAAATCCGTTATCAACCCATTAACCAAATATTCAAAACCTAATTAAACAAAATAATCATTTCCCTTTCTTCTTACCCATGTGCGGTGACAAAAGAAAAAGGAGGAGAAGGAAAAGAGGAAGGACTTTTTTTAATTAAATATTAGATATTGGTTAAATGGATTTAAATTTATTTTTTTCACTGTGAATGCTATGTGTGCTGCCACGTTGGATTGAAGCAAACGACGCCTCTTCTATTTAACAATAGAGGTAAAAGAAAAATAAAATAGAAAGTTCATAATTACTTTTATAACTTTTTAAAATTTAAGAATAAAAGTAGCATATTCTTTAGGTTCAAGGATTAACACTGTAGTTTACCCAAAATAAAATGATATGATATATATTGTGTGTAAAATGAACTGTGTTGCTTGTGGGCTGGCATGGCTTGTTGGGGGGGGGGGGGGGGGGGGGGGGGGGGGGTTGCATGGATAAGAAAAGAAAAAAAAGGAGAAGGAAAAGAGGAAAGACTTTTTTTTAATTAAATATTGGATATTGGTTAAATGGATTTAAATTTATTTTTTTCATTGTGAATGCTATGTATGCTGCCACGTTGGACTGAAGCAAACGGCCCCTCTTCTATTTAACAATAGAGGTACAAGAAAAACAAAATAGAAAGTTCATGATTACTTCTGTAACTTTTTAAAATTTAAGAATAAAGTAGCATATTCTCTAGGTTCAAGGATTAACACTATAGTTTATCCAAAATAAAATGATATGAGTATATATTGTGTGTAAAATGAACTGTGTTGCTTGTGGGCTGGCATGGCTTAAGGAATGGAGGCCCATAGGCCGGCACAATGCAACCCAATAATTGCTAAAAGTTTTTTTTCAAAATATTCTTTTTAATAATTATAAATAGTTATTCTGAAAGTATTTTGATCAATTGAGTGCATGAAAATCATCATCCAGCATCCTGAGCTAGAAAAAGTCTTTGTACACCGTTTCAGTACAGGATGGCCTGTATCATGCATGGTGATTTGTTCATGCATGGCCCATGCATTAGCGATGCAGGACCTATGAGCAAGCTTTCTAGTGCAAGCCCACGTGCAAGCTAATTATCATGTCCGATGTAAGCTATTCTACACTGAGGGTGGTATACAAAGACTTTTCTCTCGATCTATGGTTTTCGTTCTATGGGCTATACCAATATGGCTTAGGAAATCATAGGCTTGCAAGTATAATTTATCTTCTGTCATTAGAGAAATATGTAAATAATAATTTTAAAATATAAATATGCAATAGGCTATATTTTTGAAGGGATATATATGTGATTTTTTAAAAATTCAATAATTTTGGAGATTTATAAAATAGCTAACGTATAAGCCCATCTAGTTCTTTTTCGGGCTATTTAGGTCTATTCAAATTACCTCATGCCGGATAAAGCCAGAAATTGCACTTTCTTAAATTTTTATTTTATTTTTGACTGGACTGTATTTTGTAATCCAGGAGGAATAAGGTGATGGCATGGAGGGAAAAGTTGGTGGGGACGTCAAAAGCTAGTTTCAAGAAAATTTTAGCCGCTGGTTGCTTACTATTTTATAAAATTTTAATCCTCTTTAAGTTAAATAAAGAAATTCACCCTGAATATGGGACTTGGTTAGAGACATTATGGTCAATCTTATCATTCAATAATAAAAGTAAAACAATATAATGAAGCCATGTTTCTAAGGGGTAGGTTAGGTCTTCTTAACTTTTCTGTTTAGGTTGGCATCTTCTACATCATCCGTATTAGTATTTGTTGTTTCTTCATCAAGGGCGACTTTTTACTGTTATTTAATGGCTTAAATGGGACTCCTATGACCACTTGTCAACTAACTAATCCCTTGATCCAAACTATATAGTCAACCCTTCAAAAGGTACTTAAAGTTCATATTAGATATGTCTACTAAAAGTCAACTCAGCGGTCGACTAGATTGCTATCTTTGTGGCCTATTATTTCGAAGTCTGAAGTTGAAAGCAGAGATCTTTGCCTTTTGTACTTAAGCAAATTCTATTTTTTGACCTATCAAATTTGACTTACAGAATGGTATGATCATCTGCTTGTACAAAAAAAAAAAAAATAAAATTAAAACAAAAAAAATAATATCTTATTTTTATAATTTTATAATTTTAATATTTTTTCATAAGAGTTTTGAGCAAAATAACCAATCAAATTTAAATAAAGCGATTAAGGACGTTAAAACATTCATAAATTTTTTTTTTTTCAATCTCTAAATGATTAATAATTTAATAGGCCTTAGGAAATTATCAATACGGCCTAAGCCATCAAGATTTCAAAATCCATGGAAAGGTGGAATAGAAAAAGATTTACCATACTGCCCTTCAATGTAGCTATTGATTGACCATTTACATACGTTGATGCGATGGTCCAATAAACCTTGTCATATATCTCACATATATCGTATATAATTAATTCGTGGCATATTTAATGTATGTGTGTAACCTTTTTCGAGGTGAAATAAATTAATTTCAGGTAATGGACGGTTAAATCGTTCGAATAAGCAATTCCTATATTTACCGTGGTGCAGCAGGTCTTTTTCACGGTGAAATAAATTAATTTCAGGTAATGGATGATTAAATCGTCCGAATAAGTAATTCCTATATTTACCGTGATGCAGCAAGTCTATTCCACGGTGGAATAAATTAATTTCAGGTAATGGACGATTAAATCGTCCGAATAAGCAATTCCCATATTTACCGTCGGCCATCATCGAGCTAGCATCGCTCGGCCTCTTCTCTCTCGCATCCAGGGCACGCTGCGGCCCACTGTGTCACGCCGACGATCACCACCGCATCCGACCTGCAATCACGGCCGCCAGCCGCCGTCTTCACGCAGGATAAGTCCCCCCCTCTCCTTGCCCTCAGCCGCCGGCCAAGCCCCATCTCCGCCCCCTGGCCCCTCCGCATCTTCAACCTTCCTCAACCCCTCTCCCACCTCGGCCTGCTGCCCCAGGTCGGCTACTACCAATGCCCCTTTTGGCCGTCCACCACCGTCACCACGTGATTCTTTGTTAAACTTTTTGAAGATTTTTGAAGTATTATCGGTGGGACATGAAATTATGCCAACTATATGACTGATGTAATACCCGCTATATGTTTTCTTTGTTCAAAAGGATTCTCCATGTTTGCAAATCTTACACGCTAGTACGTTGTTATCGACTTTTTAGGGCAACATGGATGACATTGGGTGTGGCGATAGCTTCAAAATTAATATAATTTCCATAGATGACAATATAAATTTTTTGGAGTTGGAGGATACACATTATGTGCACTAGAAGGTTCTGGAAAACAAGTGGGTATCTAGAAAACATGCATGATTTATGTTTTGAAGGATTGGTTCTAATGGGCTATTTTTTGCATAAAAAATGATGAGAGCTAATTTATGTACAGATTTGCTTATTTGATATGTTGGTTGGAAAATATTGGACTAATTTAACTTCTTCAGGATAGGATGATGTTGCTGGTTTTTAGTTCTTGTCAGTGGGAAAGATCCTCTAGGTGGGCTCAAATTAAAGGATAAGCTTAAAATATCACTTTTGTGAATATGCAGCATAAGACTATCTATTTAAACAAGAGCTTTATGGCAAGCATCTTAATGGCATCATTCTTTCCCCTTTAAAACCCCATCAGTTTATTCTGGTTCCTTTTGAAAACTCAAGGAAAACTATTTCAGTTCTCTAATCTCTTGTCATGGCAGCGTTACTTTTTGATTGCCTCCCAATTCCCCTTATTTTATCCTCCCCAGATCCCCTTTTTATCTTTCCTTCCTCCATACACCCACTTGGCATGCGAGTCTTGACAATGGTCTCTGAACCCTATTGGGGTTCTATGAGAGCTATCTTATCTTTGTTGATCTGGAAATCCCTTTTGTGGGGGCTTTTTCTTTCTATCAGCGATGAAGGTCAACTGATTCACTGAAAAATCAGCTGCCTTTTCTTATAATTAGATTAATTCTCAATGCAGTTACTGTACTTTGATATGTTATTTGGGAGTATTGATTAGAGCTAAAAGAAAACCCATATTTGCAGGTGATCAGTTATTTTCCTTATGGAGCTTCAATTTTGAACAAAGAATCAGAATTGTGGCTTTAGGTTATATCATCTAAATTAGCCTGAGGAGGCCAACTGCATTTCTGCATATGAGGCTATATATCTGCAGACTGTCGAGTGGATTATTAACAAAAAAGAAATTTTGTTTGAAATTTCTGGATTTATGTTGTTTAGTTGATTTGACATATTGGCATTCTTCTTGCTGAATTATTTCTAATATCTTTTGTAGTTTAAGAGTTAAGGCTTTACATGTTGTCTGGTGCCAAAAAGTGGCCGTACAATGATAATTTAGCTCCCTGTTAATAGTTCTGATGCCTAGAATTTTCCTGGGATGCATTTTAATTTTGTTTATTTCTTTAATCTCCATGAAGATGTTTTGCGGTTATTGTTGCCATCAGGATTGAAGCAAGAACTAACTTGCTACTTATTCAACACAGAGTAGCTGGCCTGATAAAATATAGTAATGGCTCAATCTGGCAGTAATGTGAGTATAGAAGTTATTGGTCTTTCTTCTTTTAAAAAGAAACAAAATCATTGGTCATCATAGGTAGGTGATGATTTTAATTATCTTGCATGCTGTTTTTTTCATATTTACAGGCTGTTGGGGTTGATAACACTTTTAGAAGGAAATGGAACCGAGAAGAATTTTTGGAGAGAGCTCGAGAACGAGAAAGGGAAGACAAGGTGCTGCAAATATTGCTAAAAATTTCATTGTTGAGATATTTTGCTTGTTTGTTTACTTATTCATTTTTTTTATTATGACTAGGAGGAGGAGGGCCGGTTTAAATCCAAAGGTAAATCAATGAATATTTTAATTTCTGGTTTGAAAAAAATCTAAATGCTAGTTCTGTACAAAAATATTCAAAGAACATATGAACTGAAAGCCTTCTCCTTCTTCTTCCTGCTTATCCTCCTTCTCCTTCTTCTTCTTCTCTTTCTGCTTCTCCTTCCGCTCCTCTTTCTTCATATACTTCTTCTTCTTCCTGTCCTCCTTCTTCTCCTTCTCCTCCTTCTTTCTTCTTTCTCTTTATGATCTAATCATTTTTCCTTTCTCTTTTATCTTTATAACTGTGCAGCTAAAGCTCCTCTTGTTCAACGGAAGCCTTTGAAGCACAGGGATTATGAAGTTGACCTTGAATCTCGTTTGGGGAAAACTCAGGTTAGGCACAATAGTTTTTTATGACGTAATGATTTTTGAGACATATATCCAAATTCATGCATTTTGTTTGTTAAAGTAGTGTTTTTAAAGTGAACAATACCAACTACTGTTCTCCCCCCTTAAATTATAGTAGAGGATGCTCATGCTTCTCATTTGTTGCATTGGATATTGGAGCAATTGTTATAAATGTTGACTCATGTTGATATTGTTCCTCATTCGATGCACTACTTAATTATCTGTTAGTATCATTGGCACTTACCATAGCCAATAATCATAACCATCAAGCATTAATCCAAATAATTGGTCAGATTTAAATAGCTGCGGGCAATTATATTTAGTAGGGGCTACGTCAATAGTAAGCTTTTTCATGTGCTTTCTCATGATTATCATTCATTATGCCATTGTTTTAGGTATTTTTCTCAGTTTTTTCGAATTCATGAAACTCTTATGCAAATAAATCCAAGACCCTCTTCTTACTGAAGCCTTTAGATTTTTATTGCAGGCACTTATTATTACCATATTTGGTTCTCCATGACTGTACCTGAAAAGAGTGGAGTGTGTCACTTCAATTATTGCACTTATTTTTATCAATGAGCTAAAATTGTGTTTGGTTCTGCATATTCCAAATTCCTATTCAATTTGTGCATAAGGATCCATATCTAAATTATATTAGCTGTCATCTATTTTAGGTTTGAATAACTAATAGATAGTCTATAGGATTTACATCTATCCTACTTTTATTTCTATCATCCCTGGGGCATGGATCTAGTTTGGATTATAGGCTATCATGGAAGAGGGAAGGAGATGGATTACAGCTCATGGTGATTGCCTCAATAGAAATCCTAATCCAATCAATCTCCATGTGAATTGACCATCACATTTTTGGGTGAGATTTGTTATGAATAAGGACCTCACCCAAAAATGTCTTGCTAGTTGTTATTATTTTGGTCTCTTGGCTTTGTTTAAGTACCTAAAATCTTCTCAATGCACAATAGTTAAGAACACCCCTACGTGGGTCCTCTCATACTCTCTCCTTTTAAACCTTCATATCGTTGCTCAGAGAGGGTCCATTCGCAATCACAAACACCATGATCGTCTCATGGTCAGATTGAAAGGGTCCATGCTGTAGTCCCTTAGCCACACATAGGCATGGGTTGGGTTAACTCTAATATCATTTATAATAATCCAATACCTTGCTCAAAAAAGATGGTAAGGAGTTATTATTTAAGTTCCTTAACTATGTTTAAGTGTCCAAGTTCTTCCCAACGCATAACCAATGTGGGACCAACCAGACGCCTGCATTACATATTTAGGAGTTCGAAAATAAAATGGAACTCAAGTCATAATACATGATTCATATACCCACATTCCAAAATATTAGTTCAAAATCTAATATAGATTTAGGGTTTCTATATTAATATCAAAAATGGCTTCAAATTGATATGGTACCAAATCTCTAAAGAAGAATAAGACAAAAATCTTTTGCAACAAATCATAGGTCTCCAATTACAAATCTCTTTTAAATATGAAGCTGATCTGGAGAGTTTAATGGTCAAAAGAAATTCTAGTTTGAAATACTTGGAGGTTTAGAACATTTGAAATAAAATATGAACTCCAAACCAAGTCGAAATTTAAAAGACAAAGAAACCTTAAGCTTCTAAAATTGATTAGGTTTTTGTGTTATAAAACAACCATTAAGTTTAAGAAGTGATTATTCAAAAGAAGACCTAGCTTCAAAAATATAAACATAATTCAAGGCATGGAAAGATTACTTGAAGGAAAATCGTTGCTTTTGGTAAAGATTATTTAGTTTACATAAATCTAAAACAATGTACAAGCTCGAGTGAAGCGGAAACATGAACCAAATCTTAAATTCAAAGTCATGGAAAGGTTTACTTAAAGAAGAAAATGAAATACTCAAATCCTATCCAAGTTTCCCTTCACCATCATCATCAGATCTTGTTTATCTTGTTCTTCTTAACTTCGTCTCACTTGAAGATCTCAAGCACCTTCTCTATCTCTGCCTTAAGCAGCCTGATTAGCCCTCTATATATAGAGGTGGTTTAGGAGGTGGGGTGCTAGGTTAGGTTAGTCAAGAGCATCGTTCAATAAGCAAACAGACAAAGGAGACATGACAAAGAGACAAACAGGCTCACTTACATATGATATCGTTTAAGTTTACTTAATACATTACATGCAAATAAGGAAGTATCTCTGATTTAAATTCAATAGAAGTACTTAAAAATTTCTAATCAAGAACAAAACGTTGATTTCCGAACTTTTGGTTCGAAACACCAATTTTGAGGTCTAGTTCAAAATTTCAACTTTCAAATGCTAAGATGTTTTCTTAAATTTTAAAGTTTCATAATCCTTGTTATAACTAAACTTAATAAAATCTAAAAGTCTGGTAATTTAATCTCCAAAGCATGTCCCCAAAAATGATGTTTAATAGACCTCAGCATTTCCACAAGCGGTTATTTTTCAGATTTTCTCATGTGTTCACATGTTTTTTTCCAAAATATAAGTTGGATCATCAGAAGCCTTGAAGGACCCTAGAAGCTTTTTACCCATGAACCAATGAGTCTTTGCTGTTAAATCTAGAGATTTAGTGACAAAGATTAAAAAAATCATATTATGGAAACAAAATATAATGATACACCATAAATTGCATGTTGTGTTGATTTCAGTTCTATTATAAAAACTAGCAAAATATCTTGCCATGCATATATAATTTTCATGTGATGATAGCATGTTTTGTGAATATGAATATACTCTTCACGTGTATGAGTAATTTACTTTTAGTTGAACCTTGTTTGGTATATAAATTATGAAACTATTTCTTGCAACTATTGTAGATTTTTGATGATTCTAGATATTTTAAATAACAGTGGTCGACCCAAAATGATTATTTATTGCTCATTAGAAGTATTCTAAAAGTTTTTTGTTTCCTGTGACAGGTTGTTACCCCAATTGCACCATTAAGCCAGCAGGTATGTTTGACGACATATTAGTTGATGAACTGTTTTAATTTTGGTAATTATTGTCTGAGAGTGTGTTTTTAATTTTGTTCCTCAAGAAGTTGATGCAATTATTACTCTTTGTTTTTTTCTTGTGCTTGTATAACTAAAGACGGTATCCTTGAATGTAGTGAACCTGCACAGTGAGCCATTTTCAAATATTCTGTATTAGCTTTAGTTATTGCAGAAAATCTGATTACTTTAAAAAAAAGAAAAAGAATTCTTACAATCTTTATCCTGGAAGAACAAACTATAATGGATATTTTGACGACACTCCTAACAATAGATTGAAGCTAATGACACCAAGCAGCGACATTGGAGTTGGTGTAGGCTTGATATGATATCGTGTAATCTCAACTTTAGACCATCCTATCTTGTCTTTTCTGTATGAATTTCATTCATGTCTATTTATAATGAATTTCTAGCTGATAATATGTTATACAAATTTGCAGAAACACACACTGATTTAGCATACTTAAAGTAGAACTTGCTCTTTGTTTTATGTATTCATTGGAAAGCAACTAGGCTCTAAGCCTAATTTTTCTTAGAAAAGAGGTATTTTTCATTGATATTAACATCAATACTGGGTGTATAGTTAATTCATATTGTAATTGTTCGGATCACACCTTAATATCTTTTGGCTTCTGTGTGCCATAGAATTTTGAATTATGTAATCCATATTTGATAAACTGAAACATAGCAAAAAGAATGTTCATCATATTTATTGTAAGATGACAATATTTATAGGCATTATCAATGTTTGGTATTAAGTGGTATCGTTGTACTTACTGAGTGTTAAAATATTTTTAGGCTTAGAAGTTGCAAATGTGGAGGATGGAATGTAGGTACATAAAAAACTCTTTTGATAGCTGATTTGTGTTTAAATGAAAAACTTTACTACCTATCTCTAAAATATTTCAGAGATCGATTACCTCTTAAGAGGAGATGAATGCCTTCCTTTTAACCTTTAGATTTAATCCACAGAAAAAAAAAAAAAAATCTAGATCTATTGAATTCAAATTCTAGTCATGTCTTGTTGCCTTGCCAATGCTTGCCCTACCTCCAACTCAAGTCACCGGAATGGACGGAGAATTGGTTTCATGGTTTAGGAGAGGAAGGAGAGCAACTCGATTAAAGAGGGGCAATGCAAGAAACTTGATAAGGGTATATGTAGGAGTTAGGGTGGGTATGGGCCAGATCGGGCCAAGCTTGGGCTGGGCCAATGGTAAAACAGGCAGCTCATGGCTATCAAGCCAGGCGGGGCCGGGCTTGGCCCAAACTTGGGCCAACCTAGGCTCGGCCCTATGGGTATTTCTCAAGCTCATCAAGTCCAGCCTGGCTTGGCCCAGCCCACACTTTTTTTTGAAATTATGCTTTGATTTCTTTTTTTAATTATTATAATAGAAAGAGTAATCCTAGAGAAGTTGGTAATAGGTTGGGCTTGTTTCTCTAGCATTTAAGCCTTTAGACCTTAATCAACAATGACAAAACAACAACAAAGCCTTAATCCCAAATTAGTTGGGGTTAGCTACATGAATCTTTTTTCTCCATTCAGCTTGATTTTAAGTCATATTTTCTATGAGATGCAAAGATTTTAAATCTTTTTTTATCACTTTCTTTCATATAATTTTTGCTATGCCTCTACTCTCTTTCCTTTGTATGTATATGTATATGTGTATATAGAGGTTGACTTTGCTACATTCAAATGTAGCCAAGCTTAGATCCGATCATCTCCTCCATCTTTGGATTCACACAATTTATGAATCCCAAAGATGGAAAAAGTGAAAAAGATGAGTGGCTCCGGGATCCTTATAGATTCAATGATAGAAAGATGATTGGATGAACTTGGCTACATTTGAATGTAACTAGGTACTCTCTCTCTCTTATATATATATATATATATATATATATATATATATCTTGAGCCAGGCCTATTGTTTCTAAGCCTAAGCTTGACCCTAAATTTGAATTGGCCTAAAAAATCAGGCCAAAAACTTTGGCCTAGGTCTTGAAATTTTTAGGGTCGAGCTCAAGCTAGTGTACGAGTTGCCTAGCCCATTCCCACCACTAGTTGATGGTGATAGGTTGGAAGTAGGGACGGAGGAGCGTGATAAATGGAGTAGGAGATAAAGCAAGAAGAAGAGGTGATGGGATGGATGAGATTGTGGTGGAGGATGCAATATAGCACAGGAAGGTTGTGGGATGAACGTAGAGTGGTGTAACTAGAAAAGTGTAAGGGATGCACGAGGAAAAAATTACATAGGAGGCACTGTCAAGCAAGAGAAAGAGGGTGGGCATAGCTAGGGGGTAGTGGTGCATGATCTAGGAGGGTTTGGGGGTGTTACTGACATTAAAAAAGTTCTTGGATTCTCTCCCCATTTAAAAATGGAGGCATCATTTGGATTTATCAGATCCAAATCATGTAGCTGGTAGTATGGTCAGTGTAACCCTTAGACATGGAATATCATTATGTTATATTTATTCAGAAAAAAAACTCCTGATTTAGTTTATATGTTATAACTTTTATTTCAGTCCTTTTTATTTGTGCTGGCAAGTGGCAACTGTGGATAAAGTGAGGGTACCTTATTGTTGGTATGCATACATGTGTATAAAATCTGGCTTTGCCTGTTGGTGTGTGTGCATACTTGGTTTTCTCTAACAAACACTGCAGACAACCACAACAATGAAAAGGTCTTGCATATATTTGAAGGATTGGGAAAGTGAGGAAGGACATTTGAGTAAATTTGGACTAAAGTCATGATAAATGAGTTCTGGAGTTTAATTTTTTAAAGGAGGAATGGTGATGAGGGATTCGTATAGTAGATAACAGAAGGTGGACTGTGTTTGCTTGATATGCCATGGCACTAACTTGTTTTAATGTCCAGTGTAAATGATGCTAGTAGAAGTAATGCTGACCTATTTGATGATTATTGAACCAAGTTGTAGTTTTGATTGTCTCGAGAACTTATCATGCAAGAAGATAGTGGAAAATAATCTTGAGAAAGATAATCAGTTAGCTGGAACTCTGAAGCTGGTTGGTAGTTTCAGAAGGGAAATAGCCTAGTGAGTAGTACCAGAGCCTATTTATAGGTCCCCAGTTACCCTATACTTGATTAGTATTAGTGAATAACCTTGATTATTTGATTGGAACCGATGCAGAGCAAAAACTCTAAGCTAAACAGTATTCTTTCAGTTTTCTCCAACTTCATGTTTTTTATAAAAAGAAATCAGATATGTAGTATATATGTGTTGTACCCTTCACACCAGTTCGATTATAGGACTGATAAGTTGCTGACTTTATTCAGAAACGGATTCTATATTTTGGGTGCGTTTGGCAGATCTGATACTATAATTACGTGCCTCAGATCCTAGGCTTCCTCTCTGGTCATTGGCTCCCACAACTTCATCTAAGTGAGGTGATGAGTACTTGTTACTATGTATGCCATGTCCTATCATGTGGGCCAATATTAAGTGCCAAAGTTTGTGATCATATGCTTGTAACAGAACTTAACTTGAGGGGTCCTATGGCATGGAATGGTGGTTTGCTCTCTTGAGTTCAAGGAATCAAATGGTATGTAATGATGCTTGAGGCTTCCCTTGGTGATAGGTTAAAATTGGTGTGAGGTAGTGGAAAGAGTTACTAAAGGCACTACCAGTATCAACTTGATGTTTAAATACTGAAATGCAGACAGTATTGTTTATTCATTGATCAAAGTAGTTTATGGCATTATTAATTTGCAAAGATGGAGGTTTAATAGATGCTTTCATAAGTTCTAATTAGTATGTTGCATATTTTATTTATATTTTGGTCAAATCATAGATAAATATATCTAAACTGCAAAAAGATGAATGCACACGCATATATAGATTGGGAGGCTATCATCTATTAGTGCGACAAGAGGATTTTTCTAGGCTAAAAATATCACAATAGCACCCGTATTTATGAAACTGGGATGACAGTGGATTGGGCCTGTTCAAGTTCATGTCTGATCAACATTTTACATTGATGGCTACAATGTGCATGCTGAGCCTAGCTATACTTGCCTTCCACTTGGCACTTGGTTACACGAAAGGATTATGGCTTCTTGCCTCCTAAGTGAGTGTCAATTACTACTTAAGTCATGGACTATTTAGGTCAAAGTTTATGGCAATTGATATGATACCATGTGCTCCATTAGTCATATCTGAAAGTGAGAGATCATCTTTGAGGATGAATGAATCATGACTGAGATGACATGTTTTTCTTCCCTTTTTTTTTTTTTTTTGAGATTGGGGAGGGTTAGCACCTACCCTGCAGCCACCTCCCTACCTGGGCCAAAGTCCAGGCCTCCAGCAGACCAACCCTAGAATTCATGTTACTGGGGCAGAGAGTTAACATGCCTCAAAGTGAGTGAAACAACACCCTGTGAAATCAAGCCCCCACCCCTTGCTTAAAGTGTTAAGGGGTTGTACCATCTGAGTCAGTGTTCAGTGGTATGATGGGATTGTCATTTACTGTGCAATAATTTGCATATCCTTCTCAGGAGATAAAGCCGAGAAAAAAGAGCTGCATAATATTGAAACAGACAAGGTTATCTATGTGAAACTCATGAACTGGAAATTTTGGAGCAATTCTAACGATGTCTTTGGTTCTCAAAGTTGTTTTCAGTCTGCTTACCAAGTGATATTTTCAGGCTATCTGGATATTACTTATAAATTTCCTATTTTGCAGGCTGGATACTACTGTGCAGTTTGTGAATGCGTGGTAAAAGATTCGGCAAACTACCTGGACCATATTAATGGAAAAAAGCGTAGGTGTTCCTGAAAATTGCTGTTTTGTGCTGTTGTTGGCTATGACCCCACATTTAAAAGTTGATCTGATGCTTGATGGTTGTATACTGCACAGATCAGAGAGCTTTGGGTATGTCTATGCGAGCGGAGAGGGCATCTCTCCAGCAGGTACATCTCACTTTTGTTGTTTCTGAACAAAGCATCAGTTTTGTAGCATGTAACCTTTAGGTATCTTTATACTTCCACAGATTCCATCATCTGTGCTGTTAAATATTTAAGATATGTATGGTGGATGCTAATTTATTTAATAGTCAGCTGCAAAGAAAACTTCTCCACTAACAAACAGGATAATGACAACCAGCCATATAATTTAACTACTTGGCAATGTCATGAGCAGCTGTGTTGCTGGGATCAACCTTTTTTAATCTACAAAAACTTTAATCAGCACCGCTGTGGTGGGGGGGAAGGCCTATGAATGAATACTATGCCTTTTAGCCATATTAGTACTCAGCTTTTACCTTCATATATTCCCATTTTTGTTGGCACTTGTTGCTTTCTGCAATATCATTTTTATTACCAAAGCAGCAATCTGTTTACAGGTCCTACCTTCATATATTCCGATTTTTGTTGGCACTTGTTGCTTTCTACAATATCGTTTTTATTACCAAAGCAGCAATCTGTTTACAGGTCCAACAGCGATTTGAAATGCTTAAGAAGCGGAAAACCACAGATGGCTTCACTGAGCAAGGTATGTAATTAATGAGAGTCTCTTAGTTTTGTAATCTTGATGTCACTTAGTGGAATTAGTCGCTGGTCCATCATTTGTTCGGTGTGCAGTAGAAAATCTTAGTTTCATGGGTCACAAAGTGAAAGCTTATTCTGGTATATTGTGCGACAATGGGCTAGTTCTATTGAAATGGATCAGCAGCAAGCACATGGGATTTGCATAACATTGATATATCCACACAGACAATCTGATGAATTGTTACGTTATTGCTTTAGATTTAGATGAGAGGATACTAAAACAGCAGCTAGAGGAGGAGGAACGCAAACGTCAACGCCGAGAAAGGAAGAAGGAGAAGAAAGTGAGTACATTGGACTGTGGTTTTCCTGTTCTCAAATGTCACTTCTGTCATTATTTTTGCTTGAAACAATATCTAGATAGAGCTTATCGGCATATTAAAAGACTAAAAGTAAACTCATAGTTTGTGCTTGAAGTGGTAAAGAACTGAGTGTCTGGGCATGCTTGCCTGTTAATTTTGGAGCATGCCAGTATCCAGCATGTGCAATGTACATGCATTACTTGAAGGGACTGCTTAACAGTAAAGAGGGCATGCCATTTGGTGTCTGTGAAATTCCTGGAAAATTATGCAGTGGCTTCAGGAGTTCTGGCCTGCCCATTATATTAGGATTCTATAGCACTTTCTGAATTAGACTCAAGATTTTTATACATTCATCAGGACTCCGAATATGTAGGTCTCTTAGGTGCTTTTTATATTAGGATTCTACAAACTTCAGCAAAGCTTAGACCATCATCTGGACGAACAGCAAAATGCCAGACCATCATCAGGATGAACAGCAAAATGTCTCAATCCGAAACATAGCAGAAAGGAGTTGGGTTAAAATCTATTATTTAGATTATGCGTGAAGGTCACCCGTATTCCCAAAAAAAATCATTTCTTTTATTGTATATAAAAAATAAATAAGAAGTCATTTTTTTAATATACAAATTGTTGTTTTTTTTCCTTTAGTTTATTTTGATTTTTATTTTTAATGCTATTTTTTAGTGAAAATTATTCTTTCGAATGTTCGTCTTAATGCAGTTTTTTTGTTAAGCTTTCCTTTGGGTTTATTTTGTATTTCTTTCTAAACTTTTTTTTTAAAAAAAAATTTACCTCTTAAAATTTGATCTTCATGTTTTTTTGAAAGTGCTCTTTATTTATCATACAATAATACTTTTTTATCATGTAACAATATTGCTTAAAAGGAATTGAAAAAAAAAAATTAAAAGTATTAATTAGAGGTGGGAAATATATCAGCTATCACTGCATGCCTCAAATTTGAAGCGTTTGGAAATTTTACATAAATTAATCTAGTTTGATTGGTTGTTACAAGGCCGATCTCAGTACTGATGGAGTGTCATAAGCTTAGCTATATACTTTTTTCTTAAAGTTAAATATTTTGCATGAACAACTTAATTAATAAAAATTGGATGCTAAAGATTATTAGGTGGTGAGACAAAGGATAATCTGTTTTGTGGTGGCAGTGGAAGGCTAAAAATAAATTAACTTAAAAGAAAGGTTAAACATAACCTGTTTAATGCATGGGATGAGGTTTTATTGGCATGCCAGCAGTGGAAATAGAAGGATAGGCCTCTCTACATCGCGCATGATGCAGGTGCATCCTGCATCGCATACGGTGATTAATTTGGTGTCAACGCATAATCTTGGGCCATTTGGTGTCTGTGAAATTCCTGGAAAATTATGCAGTGGCTACAGGAGTTCTGGTCTGCCCATTATATTAGGATTCTATAGAACTTTCTGAATTAGACTCAAGATTTTTATACATTCATCAGGACTCCGAATATGCAGGTCTCGTAGATGCTTTTTACCCCCCTCTGCAGGTTAGGTTCCAGACCCTCCTCTAAACTAAGTGTTTTTATTCTTATTTACTCTATTATTTGTATGGGATTTTGATAGATTTCATTTTCTCCTGGTTGTGCCAGAACTCTGTGAAGAGTAGTCTGGTCAATAAAATGTCCAGCTATAAAATACAGCTTACAAAGATCCTAGTAAAAAAGACTGTCCAATTAAAATAGTAGAGATATGGCATTATCTTGATATTACAATATTTAATTTCATTTATATGATCGTCCTAATTGGTCATGGTTTTGTTTTGTCAATATGATCCCACTGGTGATCAAATTACAAGTTGGTGTTCTGCGCACTGGGTGTACGCTTAGACTCTTCCTTTCACAGAAAAATATGTGCATGTAAATCATTTGGACCCAGAAGAATGATAACTAATAGAGCTCATTCTGTTATATTTCTGAAGCAATCCCTTTTTCTGTTGCTGAGGAAGCACATCTCTTAGAGCTGGAAGTACATAAAACTGAGAAAAAATATTTCTACCAGTTTCTTGCCAGACAGAATTATTGTTCATAAACTAATGTCTGCATTATAAACCAGCAAAGTAAATGGAACATCTAAATGCAGATGGAAAATATTAATTATAAAAAGTGGAGAACGTTGCTACAAATTAGAAGTTAAATATTCTTTATCACACTGACCGCATTCATAACCGACTGCATGCATAGCCATGCGCACTTTTCTCAGTTACAAGGTTTTAAAGTTGGTTGTGCGACTTGTTGACAGAGTCCAGCATTAAGGATCTTTGAACATGATCAACAAGAAAACATGACTTGCAACCATAAGGATTAGCATTTTACTTCATTCTAACATGACAGTTTGCCAAGGCGACTCTACTGGAAGCTCCCTTTGCGCCTTCCAGTTGGGAACCTCCATCCTTTCTAAGTGGTGTTAGACTATGTTTTTGGACTCTTTTGATTACATGAAATGGACCGAAAATCTACATCATTGTTGCTTTGGTAACTGACAAGTTGAACTTTGAAACCCAGAAAGAGAAGGCTGCGCAGGATGAACCAGAGGACATTGATCCTGATGTGGCTGCCATGATGGGATTTGGAGGTTTCCGGTCATCCAAGAAGTGAGGAGTGCTTCATCGAAGTCTTTCAGTACAAGACACTCAACATTTGCTGGCACCATCGTCCAATGAGAAATATAGCAGACTAATTACGTCCCAGCAGTGCACTGTTTTGCTTCTGGAATTGTAATACGATGATCATGAATGGCTGTAGACGACTTTCTAAATCTCACGGAATTGAAGGTTTGCTATGTGAATGTTTCTACTGTCAAGTTAAAATGATCTATATTCTCCAAAATTTGTGATTTTCAATGAATATGCTCTCTAGTCTCTTCGATAGTTCAGGAATGCTATCCCTGTAATTCTATGAAAGGGCATGTACTTGCTGATTTTGAGAGAAAAAAAGTCCAAATTGATCTGTTTGCTATGGTGCTATGTTCTCGTATATTCAGGAAATGAACAAATTGGAATATCGAAATTCTTCGGTGTGTTTTTATTTTGTTCCAACTCCTAAGCTGAAAATTGGTTCCCCTCGGGTTGTGAAAGCAGCACACATGCTGTAGTCACCTTGATACAACCCACCCTCTGGTTGTTTATTGGGAGAAAGCTATTTTTTAAGTAAGTGTGGAAAACAATGTGCGCATGTACTTTCTTCTTTGCATTCTTCTTTGCATAAACATGCGATGAATCAGTCATCCACAAAATTAATCTTGCGCATTTAAGATTCAAGCTCTATGTGAAGCAAAATTCTGAGTCCAATTCGGAGTCTCGAAAGTGAGGCAAAGGGGGACCTTATCAATAGCATGAGCCGCGGGCGGGACCAACGGACGGCAGAGCGGTGGGTCCTGCGGCTGCTACACGGCCGCGCCACCCGCTTCCACATCCGGGAGATCCACGCCCACGTCCTACGCCACCGTCTCCACTTCTCGAACCTCGTCCTCGCCCACCTCGTCTCCGTCTGCGCCGCCCTCCGCCGCCTCCCCTACGCCCGCCGCCTCTTCCTCTCCCATCCCTCCCCCTCCCTCCCCCTGTTCAACGCCACGCTCAAGGCCCTCTCCCTCTCCCCCTCCGCCGCCCCGGATGCCCTCCACCTCTTTTCCCTCCTCCGTCACCGCTCCCTCTCCCCCGACCGCCTCTCCTTTGCCCCCCTTCTCAAAGCCGCCTCCTTTCTCCCTGCCGCCCTCGGCCGCTCCGTCCACGCTCTTACCCTCGTCTCCGGCTTCTCCACCCACCCTCCTGTCGCCGTGGAATCCTCGAGATCTACACCAGTTCCGGCGAAATGAACTCCGCTCATCGAGCGTTCGACGAAATGTTCCAAAAAGATGTGGTTGCTTATAACCTGATGATCAATGGGTACTGTAAAAGAGGCGACTGTGATATTGCATTCCGCCTCTTTGGCTGGATGGCTGAGCGGAGCATTGTCACGTGGAATTCCATGATCGCCGGCTTGGCACGCTGCGGCCGGGATGGCGAAGCTCTAGGGCTTTTCCGGGAGATGTGGGACGATTCCGGGTTCGAGCCTGATGACGCCACATTGGCCACAATTACGCCGGTTTGTGGTCGACTGGGGGCTTTAGATGTTGGTAAATGGATTCATCATTATGCCGATAAGAAAGGATTATTGAATACTGCTGTCAATGTGGCGAATTCCATCATCGATATGTACTGCAAATGCGGGGATCTGGCATCTGCTCAATTGGTATTCAATGAAATGCCAAAGAAGAGTGTGGTCTCTTGGAATGCCATGATCATGGGGTTGGCTTTCAACGGGCATAGTCAAACTGGGATTAATTTGTTCGAGGAGATGAAGAGTGGTGGAGTGGAGCCCAATGCCGGGACCTTTGTCGGGGTTCTCGGGTGCTGCACTCATGCCAGATTGGTGGAGAGGGGCCGTGAATTGTTCACTTCGATGGTTGAGTATTATGGCATCGAGCCAAAGCTTGAGCATTATGGGTGTGTGGCTGATCTCTTGGGGAGGTGTGGGCTTGTCAGAGAGGCTCAGGAGATGGTTAGGAGCATGCCAATGAGGCCGAGTGCTGCCATCTGGGGGGCGCTGCTCAGCGCATGCCGGAGTTATGGCGAGCTCGGCATTGCAGAGATGGCCGTCAAGGAGCTTATCGAGCTCGAGCCTTGGAATTCTGGGAATTATGTGCTATTAGCCAATCTTTATGCGGAGGCTGGCCGGTGGGAGGAGGCCGAGAACGTGCGGTGGTTGATGAAGGGGAAGAGCGTGCCAAAGGTGCCGGGCACAGCCTCATTGGACACGAGGATAGGGTTTAAGCGATTAATGGTCTGTTACTTGGAACTCTCAAAAGAGGTAAGAGCTCTACGTTTGGCTTCAACACTGTTTACCTTCAATTAGCTCAAGGGGCATATCGTCGAACACGGTTTGGAGGCAGAGCTGGAAGAAACGCTTTGACATGAGGGCCTACGTTTGGCTTCAACACTGTTTACCTCCAATTGGCCTTTAAGAGGCATATCGTCGAACACGGTTTACAGCCGGAAGAAAGGCTTTGAGATGGAGACATTTCTTTTTCATCGAAATGACTCGCATGTTAGAATTTAGAAGGCCAACACCAAATTGATGTAGGCTAAATGGTTTTGGCCTGGACACCAAATTGATGTAGGCTAAATGGTTTTGGCCTGGACTCGAAACACTGCAAGTGAGACTGTCGTGATGCCGCTTTGCAGCAAAGGCCAAAAGAACCCCCCAATAATCTGGATTCGATTCTAATTACTGATGAACATCTGAGAATTAACCAAAGAATGTATTTATATTGTATATCTGAGGGAGGGAATCAAGGTGGATCATTGCGTTTATTACATTCTTTGCAACAGCCATGTGATATTATTTCTTGGAAGCCCCCTATTAATTGCGATCGTCAATTTCTTCCTTGCTTGCGCTTCAGACTCGAGCCAACTTCAAGCTCAGATGGAATTTATTATCTAACAGTTGTCACACATGATATGAAAAGAGAATAAATGCGCAGCAATCCCATCAAGGAAAGGAGTGCAAAATATTAAAAATCTAAGAGGAAAAGAGTAATTACATGATGTCAAGGTCCAAAAAAGAAGCCAACTAAATAAGACAGGAGCTTAAACCCAAAAGGTCTAATATAAAGGAAGAAACACAGAATTTCAAGAAGACTGGGCGTAGCTAAGGATAATGACCTTGTTTGCTAAACAAATAATACTGTAAATGCCCAAAATATCATCTTTATCTTCTTTCCAAGGTTCAAGAACTGAAGAGTCAACCATATGGTAAAACCACATGCAATTGTAACCAAGACAACTGAATACAATCAAGATCAATCAGCATTTGCCAGAGTCTCTTCATTTACATCAAAAGCTTTCCTTGCCTGCTTAAGCTCTTCATTCATTGACAATAATTCGGTGCATCGGTGGAGCTTTGGCAAGTCCTGTTAATGAAAAACATATAGAGGTTAATGGGTCAAAATTGCAGGGACCAGCTGGTTTTGTGCATTTAACTTTCATGGCAAAACTGGTTACAATATCCATCATTGAAATGCAATAACTTTTTGGTTATCATTTAACAAAAGCTATAGATCAGATATGAGAAAAGGAAGAAAGAGATCTTTCGGGTGGTAGGTGGGTAAGGGTAGTTGCAAGATGGACGATCTAGATGACAGCAAAATAAATGGCTCTAGATGACAGCAAAATAAATGGCATTTTGGTGGCCACTTATGAATAACTTCCTATAGATTCAACTAAATTGCTCTGTAATTATTCAGGCCCCACAACACCCAACATAATGACATATTTTAACGTGTGAAGAGTTTTTTCCCCTCTTCTCCGTCAGGTTTGGAGGGATGAAGCTTGGCACAAAGGTAAAATTGCACCATCATACATGGGTATTATAGGTTTACAACACAAATCCACATAGAGATAAGGCTATGTATACTTAATACTTCCTAGCGCTAGGCTGTCCTTTTTTTATAGCTTGTTTTGAAAGAGTAAAGGTATAGCTTAATTCAAAAGAGTAAAGGTGTTTGGTTTCAAAACACACAAATTGTTGATATGTTTTGAGCATATGGTGAAGGTTCAAATCCCCACGCATATATAGGTAAACGGGTTATTTATTCTCAAGGGGCCTTTTCTCTTAAGGTCTAATTTTCCCTTAGCCTACACTTTGTGACAAGTCATATCATGCCTATGCATGCTGCATTCCCAGAAATTTTTCACCTTATATAAAATTGAATTCAAGGTATCCAATCCAGCTAATGTCAAGCATTGCAAATTGACTGCAAGAAGGGTGACTGTGCAACATGTGTACTTATGCAGGCATCGATAAAAGTAAATGCGTTCATACCAACACCACTGAAGAATTTTACTAATAAGGACCAGGCATACAGCATTATGGAATATGGATGCTACATGACCCTGTACTTTCATAGACCAAATCCACATCCTTTGGTATCAGCTAAGATGCATTATCATGATTACGATGATGTTTTTTAGAATGATCAAATCATCCAAGACATGACCAGGTAGAGAATAAAAACACATATCAAATGTTTCTCAGAACTGCAGCAAGTTGTACCTTACGAATTAGATATAAAAAATCCTCAGTCAACAGTTTCCCCCTCTTTGATGCTATGTCTTGAGCTTTATGCACCTAAGAGAAGTTAATGAAGTTGAAAGTTACATAAGAGAAGAGTGAAAGTATTCCCTTAAGCAGATAGGAAAATTCATAAATAAGCAAAGGAGCAGTCACAAATATGGAACTGGCAGGATTGATCAAATTAAAATTTTGAGCATGTTTATACATGAAGTATTGACAGGTCTTGGAGCTCCTACCGAATTTGCCACCTGGACAATGGTGAGTTCCTTGTGCACATGAACCTGAGGGTGTGAAGGGCTCTCACAATTTGCAAGTGTAAATTCCATAAAGCTACCTTTTTTCTTAACAATAATGAAATGGATTTCCTCTTAGAAAAGTTACAACAGTAAATCCCTGGGTGCCCAATTGCTTGTGTTAACAATATGAAAATAAACCTCCAGAAAGAGGGTACATTGAGTTAAATTTATGGCATCTAACTGCACTTCTTGTAAACTTGTATCATAATTCAAGAAGCATGTGGCAAGGACTTTGACAGTAAGGACAAGGATTACAAACAAAATTGTAGGGTCCAGGAACACCTGGACATCAGGTTTTCACAACATGTGGCATCTGCCTTAATGTTTTCAAGCCAGGCATGCTTATCCGATTTGTTTTACTTCTAATCAATAGCTGATATTTGGGGGCCAACAAGAATCAGTTCCTAAGGCCTCCTGAATTTTTTAAATGTTGCTCACTTATCTTAATTGGAGGTGCTCTAAAAGGCTTGACTCTCTAGGGGAAGAGGGAGTCCTACTATTCAAGTTTACCAATTATTCTTACAGATTAAGCATGTCCACTGGTGCCACAAGCTCTTCTACTGTAACTGGCTTTACAATCTTTCCATCTTTCCAAATTACATATGCATGCATGGGATTACCAGTTTGTAATGTCAAGTTTCCTGAATAAATACAAGCAGTTGAGGTTGCTTTTCTATTTCAGATGGCACTTGTAGACCTCATGCGTCACTGGTTTTCCGTAGAAAGTCCGTCATATGGCAAGGATCATTACCTCAAGATAATCAAACATCAAAAGAAAAGTGATTGGATTCTTTTAAATGTGATTGTTTTTTTAATAATATACTAAACGCCACATGGATTTCCACGATACTGATATTATTCAATTTTTAATTCATGAACGGATGACAGCCAAGAGTTTTACCTAATTTTCTTTCCATTTCTTTTAATTGATAAAAACAATTAAAAGTAAGTGGGAAGCATAATTACCAAATCAGTGACATACTCCATAACAATGTCCTCCACTAGTGCGACTGTTTCTGGAAGTGGCTGCAAAACAAACAGAAGGCAATAACGTGAATAACAGGGCACTAACCGCATAAAATCAGTTTTGAGAGCTACAAGAGCAAATTTATCAATATTTCGACCATGCTACTAAGAATTAACAATCAAATGCAACATCCTTTTAGAATGTTGCATCACTATCTATAAACCATATTAAGGTAATCAAATAATTTCTCTCCTCAACTAAGTTTGGGCGTGTAATGCATTATGAAAGTAGACAGAGTTATATCTTGAAAAGAAAAACTAAATAACTATAAATTGTTTAAACATGATGTTCTTCATACACAACATATAAAAATGACAAATATTTTTATAAGTGAAAAAAATCTTCTGAAAATCTGAAAAGTAGTTTGAAAATAAATGCAGATTCCATTTTGAGATGACTCCAAGACATGTCCTGATGCAAATCAATGTTGTCAACCAAAGTAGAGTTATCCTTTTAATTCATCCTATATCAATTTTGGATGCCCCTAATGAATGATTTTGATAGCTTTTAACTCTTGAAAATGATAAATGAGTTGTCTGTAAGCTCAAAGTTACTTGAAATTGTAAAAATAAAAATATAGAATAATTGACATCAGCAAATAAGAACAATAAGGCAGAAGATATACTCACATTGGGGTCATCCCCAAATCCATACATCATGTGTTGCACTACAACATCAACAAATAAGATTTATATTAGCAATAATTGAAATGAATATAAATTTTGCATATGATTGCATAACTTTTGTGTAAGCATAAGACTAAACANGATTCTTTTAAATGTGATTTTTTTTAATAATATACTAAACGCCACATGGATTTCCACGATACTGATATTATTCAATTTTTAATTCATGAACGGATGACAGCCAAGAGTTTTACTTAATTTTCTTTCCATTTCTTTTAATTGATAAAAACAATTAAAAGTAAGTGGGAAGCATAATTACCAAATCAGTGACATACTCCATAACGATGTCCTCCACTAGTGCGACTGTTTATGGAAGTGGCTGCAAAACAAACAGAAGGCAATAACGTGAATAACAGGGCACTAACCGCATAAAATCAGTTTTGAGAGCTACAAGAGCAAATTTATCAATATTTCGACCATGCTACTAAGAATTAACTATCAAATGCAACATCCTTTTAGAATGTTGCATCACTATCTATAAACCATATTAAGGTAATCAAAAATTTCTCTCCTCAACTAAGTTTGGGCATAATGCATTATGAAAGTAGACAGAGTTATATCTTGAAAAGAAAAACTAAATAACTATAAATTGTTTAAACATGATGTTCTTCATACACAACATATAAAAATGACAAATATTTATAAGTGAAAAAAATCTTTTAAAATCTGAAAAGTAGTTTGAAAATAAATGCAGATTCCATTTTGAGATGACTCCAAGACATGTCCTGATGCAAATCAATGTTGTCAACCAAAGTAGAGTTATCCTTTTAATTCATCCTATATCAATTTTGGATGCCCCTAATGAATGATTTTGATAGCTTTTAACTCTTGAAAATGATAAATGAGTTGTCTGTAAGCTCAAAGTTACTTGAAATTGTAAAAATAAAAATATAGAATAATTGACATCAGCAAATAAGAACAATAAGGCAGAAGATATACTCACATTGGGGTCATCCCCAAATCCATACATCATGTGTTGCACTACAACATCAACAAAGAAGATTTATATTAGCAATAATTGAAATGAATATAAATTTTGCATATGATTGCATAACTTTTGTGTAAGCATAAGACTAAACAATTTTCAGTGATGTCAGCAACGAACAGAGCTCATCTATGATTTAGTGTTAACTGGAAGAGGCAATATATGTATGCCACAAAACATTTTCTAAATTTCCAAATTTTTTAAAAGAAATCCAAAAATAACTACATATTGTTTATTAAGCATGAAATCATTTATAGAACACCCGGTATCAATGCTCAGTAGGTCAGACCTGGGCCATACATATAAAATCTGAATTTGGCCAGGCATAAAGTTTGACCTGAAAGCACATAAAGTTCAAACTTGAAGAAAATCCAGGCCCTGGGCAGTTTCATACTGAAACAGTTATGTTTAGATTATAGATGACCATAGGCCTTTTTGTCGCAAAACCGTAAGTCTGTTCAGATGTTTGTCACCAACATTTTATCTTGATTTTTACCGATATTGAAATCAAGCACAAGAGGTATTGTGGTAACAGGCATGATGATTTTTCCTGTCTCTAGCAAAGCCGCCAAGCAAATCCTAGAGCAGAAGCTTTTTGCCAGGCAACAGCTTTGGAGAATATTATAACATATGATTACTACAAAAATTGTAGCCCCAGTAGACCTCTCAATCCATGAGCTTGTCATTGCATTCAAAATGTGGTAAAACAGCTACCCATTTGCTTCTCGTTGAAAGGTCACACTTTATTGGTTTTATTATCATGCATTGGAAGTTTCCAATTAGCATAGGGGAAGTTTTTATGGTTTTTTGAACCAATGTAAATGTTTGGCAATTTTAATTGGGAGACTTGGTTTTTGATGATTTTGAGGATTTATAAGGAGATAAATGGAAAATTCTATAAATAACTGGAATTAATTTCAAAGTCTTAGACTTATATTTTAAGGTGCGAAGAGGATTGCCGATGTTTGGTTACACCGTTAGCTTATTTGGAAATCAAAGTTGAAACCACACTAAGATTCTTTTGTAATTATCCATACCTCTCTATTTGATAAGGGGGCGTATCTTCTTGTGGAACCTCATGTTCAATTTGATGGGTATTCACTGTGCAACCCAAGAGCTTTCAAAATGTGCAATTTTTCTAAGAGATCATGATTGTTTCACCCTTGTGTTGCGCACATGGTTGTTTCCTTAACTGGTCCTCCACAAAGATATAACTGTAGCAGCTATATGGAGGATGATAATGCAGGTTAGGTTCGAGAAAATCATTCTTCAAACCATATTTCCATGTCTTTCAAAAAAGGAAATTCTTTTAGTAGCACAGACTAGCAAGTACCACCGATAGTCCTAGATTCTAAAAAAAATTTGATATAGTTCTTATGCATCCAATGAATACCAACAATAAAATAGCAAGCGTAAAACAAAAGTTGGGTTCAATCATTATGAAGACAAACAAAGGCCATTAATGGTGATGATATGCTTTCAGGAATATACAAACATTGTCCTAACCAAAACCAAATGAGAGATGGTCAAAAAAAAAAAAAAACATCAATCTTACAATCTTTCTGAAAGACTCCACGTTTGCGCTTAAAAGAGGTTTCAGAAGGTTGAGACGTTCCCACCCTCGGCTTCGCCGAGGGTCCTGACGAAGAATTGTGCATCACCTGAATTCCACAGCGATCTCCAACATTAACACATAAGTATGCGCTAGCTTCACCGAGGGTCCTGACGAAGAATTGTGCATCACCTGAATTCCACAGCGATCTCCAACATTAACACATAAGTATGCGCTAAAAAAAAAAACCAAGAATTGATACTGTTGCCGCCGGGATCCGTCCTCCGACTCGGGCGCAGTCGATCTCTGGGGCGGACCTGCACAGAAGTCCTCACGCGAGAGGCGTTGGGGGTGGCCCTCTGCGGAAGACCCTCCGACGCTCAAGTCAGTGGAAAATCGGCGATCAATCAGAAAATGAGGAGGTGGATCTCTCCGGGGAGTCTCTCCAGGGGCGGCCGATCGGGAGCTCTAGGGGGGAGCACGACGAGCAACTGGAGGAGAGTGGGAGAGTGAGAGTGAGAGATGGTCTGCCTCCCGTGTTGTATATATATAGGGCTTCAATATTCACTAATGAACATAAACTTAGAAAAATCAAGATAGGTTGCAATATAATTAACCTTCATAATTAAGTTCCCATTAACTAAATTTCATTGTTTTTCCACTCATATCATTCTTGGTGATCCTGGCCCCAGTGTATGTTCTTCTTCATATTCACTACTTTTTATCATATTTCTTTTGCGTTCTCATTGTCGCATGATCATTGTGCTAAACTTTTCTCTCTTACCCTTCCCTTGGAAGGCCAACATTTTATAAGGTGTACAAGAGGAAATCCACAGAGTCGTTCCAATCGTCTGCCTATTAGTTTAATTAATCTCTTGCTAGAAGAGAGTGTTTAACGTACCTTGGCTTTCTTCGGAGCATATATGAGGTATATTATCAAGTAGACACCCTCAACGAGGCACGCAATGGTGTTGATAGTGAGCAACAGCGCATCCTTGCTGAAGACACCATAATACACCCACAGCAGGGCACTGAGCAACGACACCACGTATGGTAACGTTTGGGTAGGGTTGCAGCCTCTCATTTATTATCAAGCTATGATCTTTAACTAATCCCCTTAACGACGAGCTCCGCAATGCCGCAGTCGCCATCCGGTGGGCCACTGATTACCTCCTCAAAACCATCTCTCAGCCAGGCCGTATCTTGTTCAGGCAAGCCGTGATTAGGAAATGTGATCTTTTGTATCGATTAACGCATGGCTATTTTAGTAACATTATGTTCGGTTCGGGTTCGTTGTCGTCAGGTAGGCTCCCGATAAGAGATCATAGCTGTTGGGAGCGGCCGGAGGACATGGACACGGCGCGGACCGTGTACAACGTGAGCACAACAGGCACGGCTCAGAGGTGGCCGGCGAGACAGCTGCTGCACTGGCGGCGTCGATGGTTTTCTGGTCACTGGACCCGGACTACTCGCAGAAGCTGCTGGAGAACGCAATGCGGGCCTTCGAATTCGCAGACAGCTACAAAGGGGCGTACAGCGATGACCCGAGCGTCAAAACTGGTGTCTGCCCTTTCTATTGCAATTTTGATGGATATCAGGCAAGTCCGTTCTCTCTCTCCTCTCCTCTTTCTTCCTTCGCTTTTCTCTTGCTTCTGAGATTAAATTAATTATTAATAACTGGAGAAGCGGTATGAAAACCATGGGAAACGGAGTGCATTGGATTCTGTCGTCTAGTCACCGAAAAATGGGAGCAGGGGCATTTGTTCTTTGGGTAAGCAGGGGTGCCATGTGGAAGATTATATTGTAAAAATTGTTTTTAATAAAATTGGATCTCCAGTACAAATTAAAGAAAAAATCTTGCCTGGATTCTCCTCTGTCCAATGGACCACTGACCTGCTGCCAGTCAGAGGAGCTTCCAACAACCCCAATTTGGATTGTGGGAGATCGTTGCCACACAATATTTTATTTGAGAGTTCTGAGTGATGAGAGTAGAAAACATTAGAGTAATGAAAGAAATGTCCAGGGATAACGTTGAGATCTTGAATAATTTTGCCAGATAATGCTCCTCTGAAGTTAATTAATTAAGTGAACAGAATGTCTCAGCAACACTTGTTAGCAACAGCAATCTTCTGATAACATGGCTAGAAAACTATAGTAATGAGCGAATGCCCCAATGGGTCAACTAATGACGCCGCTCCGTCTTTTTTTGAAGACGAATGGTCAAAAGAGCATCCACGGGAGGCAGACATATTATTACGGGCATGGTCTGCGCTTCCACACAATTCCATCAAGTTTATGTTCATTAATATCAAAATTATATGATTTTTATGTCTTTCAATTCTATATTTTATTAAAACTAATAGGTACAAATTAATTAAACTAATTTAATTTAAAAAATAAAATAAAGGATGGCAATGTATGTTATTACGGCATTTATGCTAATTAAATCCCTATGGGATATAGATATAAATTTTACATCCATATGAAAACTAATATAAATTATTAATGAATACTAACAACTTAAAAATACAGATACAGAGAGACCTTTTCTTAAACTAATAAAATTATTAGTGAAAACTAATATAAATTATATTTTAAAGATATGGATACAGAGGCACCTTCCCTGCGTCCGGGAGTGCCGGCCACCTCCATTAACAAGATGGCAATAGATTGGATTGATAAATGCACTGGCTGCATGTACTTTTTCCCTTTTCTTTTTCTTTTAATTTGATTTTTACTTTCCCAACGTCGTCAAATGGGAGTCTAGTTATATTGTAAACGGAATTCAAACCCAGATTAGTTATAGTAAGCATTATTACTCTTTGACAAAGCCGTGATAAAGATAATTAGAGT
The DNA here is from genome assembly GCA_900491605.1 of Calamus simplicifolius. Taxonomy (NCBI): domain Eukaryota; kingdom Viridiplantae; phylum Streptophyta; class Magnoliopsida; order Arecales; family Arecaceae; genus Calamus; species Calamus simplicifolius. The sequence continues at coordinate 80,098 of UESW01004888.1, read as the reverse complement.
GTTGGTTACTTTGTGATTCATTCACCTAAGCACCATTGAAGGCCTAACGTGGCCTCAATGTAACAGCTCATAAAATTATATATAATAATTGAATCAATCAATTCCACTTGCATTGGACATGCATGCATTGACGCATACCACTAATCCATGAGATGTGAAAATATATTGAAAGGAAACACCCAGAAGAGTGGAAAAACATGGCACATGTTTTTTTTTCATCAGAAATCACCCCAAGAAAATGAAGGTGACCTGCAAGTAACTGAAAATAAGAATGGCAGGAATCTAAGCATTCCCGAGACATGATGATTGATTGCTTTGCTCTCTGATTATATACTAGAGGTGAACATCAGAACATGATGATTACTTCGCCACCGAGATCAAGGCACACACCGATATCAATATGAAGTACGCCGGAAACATCTTCTGTAGAGTCCCAAACGGGTGCCTTGCCAAATTCCTTCAATTTTGGGGAAAAATTAATCAAAATACGAAGAGAACAACGTACAACAAAATTACTCCAAAAAAATACTTCTTTTTCCCATTGTTTTACTTCAGAAAACACAAATAACATAAACGAAGAAAAAGAATCAAAATTCGCTCAAAATCTTCCCATTTTTTTCAAAAATTCCCCCTCCCCCCCCCCAAATAAAACAGATTTTTTAAGAATTGGGACGGGTACCTGAACATGATGATGTTGCCGCTGATAAAGGTGACCCAGAGGGCGGCGCCCCAGCAGGTAGCGAAAAAGAGGAGGTGGGCGCCGCTGATGAAGGTGACCCAGAGGGCGGCGCCCCAGCAGGTGGCGAAGCAGAGGAGGTGAACGCCGCTGATGAAGGTGACCCAGAGGGCGGCGCCCCAGCAGGTGGCGAAGCAGAGGAGGTGGGCACCGCTGATGAAGGTGACCCAGAAGGCGGCGCCCCAGTAGGTGGCAAAGCAGAGGAGGTGGGCCCGCCGATGAAGGTGGCCCAGAGGATGGTGCCCCAGCAGGTGGCGAAGCAGAGGATGTGGGTGCCGCCGATGAAGGTGGCCCAGAGGGTGGCGCTCCAGTAGGTGGCGAAGCAGAGGAGGTGGGCGCCGCTGATGAAGGTGACCCAGAGGGCGGCGCCCTAGCAGATGGTGAAGCAGAGGAGGTGGGCGCCGCTGATGAAGGTGACCCAGAGGGCGGCGCCTCAGCAGGTGGCGAAGCAGAGGAGGTGGGTGAGCTTGGCGATGGTGATGGCGGCTGCGGGGGAGGAAAAATACTAGTGGATGCTATATTGAGCGGACAACGCTCCATATCCTTCATCTTGTGGGTGAGACAGGATAGTTCGTCCTGCAGCCTTTGAATCTTAGTTTGCAAGCTATCATGAACCCTTATGGAAGAAGCCAAGTCTGCATGTAGTTGATCAAGTTCCAGTTCTTTAGAGAATAGCTTCTCTTGCAGTACTTCATGTTCTAATTCATGTCCTTTAACCGAAACTAGTTTCCTTTGAAGAGATATATTTTGCTCTGCAAGATCTCTCGCCCGTTCCCGAAGCCTCTGCTCCTCCCTGTTCATTCTGTCCATTTCTTTCTCTAAACTTGATCTTAGTTCATTGTTCTGCTCTACCATCCTCCTAGTTCGATTGTCTAGTTCTTTCTCTAAACTTGATCTCAGTTCATTGTTATGCTCTACCATCTGCTCTACCATCCTCCAAGTTCGAATGTCTAGTTCTTTCTCTAAACTTGATTTTAGTTCATTGTTCTGCTCTACCATCTGCTCTACCATCCTCCTAGTTCGAATGTCTAGTTCTTTCTCTAAACTTGATCTCAGTTTATTGTTCTGCTCTACCATCCTCCTAGTTCTAATCCTAGTTCTAATTTCTAGTTTTAACTTAGCCCATTTCACTTTGGCTGAGGACCTATAGAGAGAGAGATAATAAAACAACTAGAGATAAGTGTAATGAATTTAACTCAATAAAAGAATTCTTATTCGTGAAAGAGATAATAAAACAACTTACACTGTCAACAAATCCTCGGGTATTTGAGAGCCATCCTGACTCATTTCGCCTGGAGATGGTGCCTTCCCCTTGCTGGAAGATAGAGGAGCTGTAGATGTTGGGTTGCTGCTCGTGCTGGGGCATTTGAGAGCCATCCTGATTCATTTCGCCTGGAGATGGTGCCTTCCCCTTGCTGGAAGATTCGCCTGGAGATGGTGCCTTCCCCTTGTTGGATGGTGCCTTCCCTTTGCTGGAAGATTTGCTTGGAGATGGTGCCTTGCCCTGGTTGGAAGATTCGCCTGGAGATGGTGCCTTCCCCTTGCTGGAAGATAGTGTAGACGTTGGGTTGCTGCTCGTGCTATCGAAGATGAAGATATAAATAAATTAAAAAACCACTTCAAGAACCACCTCATATTTGAAACCTGATATGAGGCACAGAAATATCTTCCAAAAAGACCGATTAGCTTAAGTAGATGGAATGAATTTTTCTCTCGCTTTTAATGTCGTCGAGAGGGAGGAGAAGGTGAGTTATGAAGGAAAGTGGCGGCAATGACTCATATTTACAATTATAATCCTACCATATTTTTCAAGTTGTGGGCCATTAAGAACGATGAATATGGAGATGTTTTCCATTTAAAAATCAATAAACAAAAGTTTCTCTTTTCCCTTTAAAATTTCTCTTTTCCTTTAAAAGATATCTTAATTGTACTAACAGTTTGTTGCTCATTAATTCCAGTCATGCTCTATCTTCTCTCCGTGAAGTGGGGCGAGAATCGTATTACTAGATATGGAAGAGTGCGAAATCGTATTACTAAATGGAAGAGTCCTGGGCGAGAATCGTATTACTAGATATGGAAGAGTCCTGGGCGAGAATCGTATTACTAGATATGGAAGAGTCCTGGGGCGAGGAATCGTATTACGGATATGGAACGGTCTCTCTCCGTGAAGTGGGGGCGAGGAATCGTATTAATTGATATGGAACGGTTACTTATGGTTGAAGATATCTTAATTTGCTCATTAATTTCAGCCATGCTCTATCCCCTTTCCTTTTTTTGTTTTTGGTTTCTTATTAAGACGAGAGATAATCCGGCGGAAAATAGAGGTGGGGAGCTGGCGATCCAATTCCAAGCGTAGCTTTTAAGGGTTTAGGAGCGAGCTAAAAAGGCATGGTATTTCTAGGATCGTGCAACAGAATTTAAACAATTAAGTTTTTGGTCCAAGCGGATCAAATTGTAAGGGATGTTTGTATACGGTAAACTTGGAAAGATAATTACAGTGATTAATTCAGAATCATAATTATATCAATTCCAAGCGAGGCTTTTAAGGCTTTTGTAGGGTATGTTTTGTATACGGTAAACTTGCAAAGATTAAAGTGATTCAGAATCATAATTAGATCATTCCAATTGATTTTTCTATTTAAAGAGTGATATACTATCACTATTGGATTAGGATAATCCTAATCCAAGTAGGAATGCTAATTAATTGCTAAATCATAGTGATGATAGTGATTTTTATCCCAAAAAAATAAGATAATTTTATCTCTATATTTATCACTATCTCCCTTTAAATTATAATAACATTATATAATATAATATTATAATATAAAATATAAATAATATTAATATAATAGTAATTTAATTATATATAATATTAATTATGTAATATTAATTATTGTTATATAGTATATTATATTTAATATTATTACATATACTATTAATAATATATTAATATAAATTATTATTACAATTATCATAATATATAATATGATGTAGTAATTAATCTTATATTATTATGTATATTTATAATATATAATAAATATTAATTATTATTATTATTAGCATAATATTATGATATACTTAATTATATAATATATTATATATATACATAATATTTATTTATGATATCATTAATGATAGTATTAATCTTATATTATAATATATAATTTGTACATAATATAATATCTAATACAATATTTTTACTATATAAAGTATATTATGCAAATAGGTCTTCAAAGGTATTACCGGTATTATGGACATGGTGACCTTCCATTTTCATGATATAATAAATATAATGATCACTAATGATTTTAAATTTTTAAAATATTTCATACTAAATGAGGTTATGCTGGTCAAGAGTGATCCTATCATATGCTTACGCAAATTTAGGACTAGATCTAGGCTTAAAAAATAAGCCGCTTAGCATAGCTAAAAATTTAATATATATATTAATTATTTATGATATTTACTATTTTTAAAAAGATTTTATAAAAAATTCTTACTTTTTATTAGAACATTTCATATTTGAGTCAAAAAAATAGCCACTTAAAAAATAAAAAATTTCGACCTCATTACACGTTAACAGTTTGTCTGCTCATTAATTCCAGCCGGAAGCGAGCATGCCCCTTTCCTTTTTTTTGTTTTTGGTTTCGGAGATAATCCGGCGGAAAAATGGAAATGGGGGAGCTGGCGATCCAATTCCAAGCGAGGCTTTTAAGGCTTTTGTAAGGTATGTTTTGTATACGGTAAACTTGCAAAGATTATAGTGATTCAGAATCATAATTAGATCATTCCATTTGATTTTTCTATTTAAAGAGTGATATACTATCACTATTGGATTAGGATAATCCAATCCTAATCCCATCAAGAAGGTAGGAATGCTAATTGCTAAATTAGTGATTTTTATCCAAAAAAAATAAGATAATTTGGTCTATATATTATCACTATCTCCCTTTAAATTATAATAACATGATATAATATAATATTATAATATTATAATTATGTAATATTAATTATTGTATATATATTATATTTAATAATAATTATGTAATATTAATTATTACAATTATCATAATATATAATATTGATGTAGTAATTAATCTTATATTATTATGTATATTATAATATATAATAAATATTTATTATTATTATTATTATAGCATAATATTATGATATACTTAATTATATATATTATATATTACATAATATTTTTATATATCATTAATGATAGTATCTTATATTATAATATAAATTTGTAAATAATATATCTAATACAATATTTTTAGTATATAAAGTATATTGCAAATAGGTCTTCAAAGGTATTACCGGTATTATGGACATGGTGACCTTCCATTCTCATGATATAATAAATATGATCACTAATGATTTTTAATTATTAAAATATTTCATACTAAATGAGGTTATGCTTGGTAAAGAGTGATCCTATCACATGATTAACTAAATAGCACCATATTTCATACTAAATGAGGTTATGCAAATTTAGGACTAGATCTAGGCTTAAAAAATAAGCCGCTTAGCATAGCTAAAAAATTTAATATATATATTAATTATTTATGATATTTACTATTTTTAAAAATATTTTATAAAAAATTCTTACTTTTTATTAGAACATTTCATATTTGAGTCAAAAAAAAAGCCACTTAAAAAATAAAAAAATATTTATAACAAAACCTGAATAGAATTTAAGTAATATAATATAAAAATCTACCATTCCTTAGCAGCTAAGCTAACATTGTTAGAGCAAATTAAACATAATAATCTTATCTTTTTAGTAATATGACCATCAAAGAAACATAAGATTTCTAATAATGTTTTATCACTTTAAACCAAATACCACCTTCACATATAAAATGTCCTCTCCATAGACTAGCAAGGAAAAGTCTTGCTGCATCGAGGGCGGAGAAGCAAGTGTGCACCGACCCCGGTGATTGGCGTGCGTCGTATGCGTGCGCATGCCAGGGATAAAATCATTCTTTTCTGCTTTGGCATATGCTCGCGCGCGGCACGGGCCAATTACCGGGTGCAGTGCAGCTTTTGCTGCACCGCCCTAGTGCAGCAAGACTTTTTCAGACTAGCAATTAAATATCATACATTTGAGCCTAGCCCAACCTAGCCTTGACAAAGCCCAAGCCGTCAAAAGCCAGGCACAAACCATTTGGCTCTAGTTAGGCTTTGGGGGCAAAAAAAAAAAAAAAAAACTGCGCGCATGAAGACCCAGACAAGTTACAAAGGAAAGTCTGTTGTTGGCACGCGCTGTGGGCATGCACGCCTTCCAGTTGGGAACCTCTATCCTTTCTAAGTGGTGTTAGACTATGTTTTTGGACTCTTTTGATTACATGAAATGGACCGAAAATCTACATCATTGTTGCTTTGGTAACTGACAAGTTGAACTTTGAAACCCAGAAAGAGAAGGCTGCGCAGGATATCTCTCTACCCTTTTAAGACATATGCTCGGGATTGCAGTATTAGAAAGTAGATAAAGAGGAAGGGATATGAGAACCGAGCGCAGAAAGGTGATCCTTGTCATCATAGATAAACCAGTGACCTTCCAACCATCGATACGATCGCAAACCCGGCGCTCTATATCACTGTAATCACTGCTTCGTGGCCGTCTTCCCGTGATGGGGATCTCCAGATACGATAGTCGGTCATCCTGGTTGGTGATGCCCAAAGTTTGGAGGATAGCTTCCCTCATTATAACAAGATCTTCGGACTAAAGTAGACCATGGATTTATGTAGATTGACCTTCTGCCAAAGGCCTGACAGTAGCCCTGAATAATGAAAGCAAAAATGATTGCATTGCAGACATTAGCTTGGCCCAGCAAAATATAGTCATCAGCAAACAGGAAATGAGAGACCGATGGCCAGTACGGCCCCGCCATAAAGGGGACAATGCAAAGATCATACCGCACCTGGTAGAGCGCACGAGATAAGTCATCAGCAGCAAGGATGAACAAGAAGAATGAACAAGAAGGGGATAGCGGACATCCCTGTCGCAGCCCCAAAGCAGAGTGGAAGAAGTCGGTCTAGTTACCATTGATAATGAAAGAGAAAGATGGCCTATAAATGCAAGCCATGATCCAATCAATAAAGAGACCGTCAAACCCAAATTCAAGGAGAGTTCGATACAAAAATGCCTAGCTCAATCTGTCATAAGCTCGTTCCATATCTAACTTGACAGCCATAAGACATCGTCGGCCAGAGGATCTGTGAAGATCATGCATAAATTCCTGGGCTATGAGGACATTATCCGAGATGTTGTGCCCTTGATAAATGCTCCATGTTCCACAAAAATAAGGCAAGGTATCATATCCCATAGGCGGGTGACTAAGAGACGGGCACAAACCTTATACAAGGTAGGGCAAAAGCTAATAGGCCGATAGTGTAGAGAAGTGGAAGCGTCAGAGCATTTAGGCACAAGAGTAATAAGTGTCCGGTTCCACTCTATAGGAATTGAATTAGAATGGAAGGCAGTTTGGATGGCCTGCACAACATCATGGCCCATAATATTCCAATAGAAGTTGAAGAAAAAGGACGAAAATTCATTAGGACCAGGGGCCTTATCAGGCCCAAGATCCCATAATGCCAATCAATCTCATCCGCTGTGATTGGTCTGATAAGAAGGTCGTTCTTATTTGCAGAGACCTTTTTAGAATTCGGGACCAGATGGATAGAAAATCCATAACCAGTATGCTTTGACCATCTGGATTGAAAGAAGTGATATAGTTGATCCCTAATAATATGGATATCTTCTTGATAATGCCCCTCCTTATCAGCAATTCACCGAATCCTATTAGTTGCACGTCACTTCAAGGTGGCCTGATAAAAAAATCTGATATTACGATCCCCATCACGAATTCACTGTATCCGAAACCTTTGCCTTCAGAAAATCTTCTACTGATATAGAAGTGAATGATGGAAGGCTATCTTGGCTCGAAGAGCAGTTAGGTCAGAGTTAAGGAGACATCCTTCATGATCCTCTTTGGTCTGTAGAGTAACAATATCAGCTTTCACTTGCTCCACTTTTCTCACTAAATCCCCAACCTCCAATCTGTTCCATCTGAAAAGTCGGCGCCTTGCTAGCTCAAGTCGCCTAAATAACCTGTACACAGTACTACCTCTTACAGGTATGCGCTACACCTGGGATATGATAGTCCGAGCAAAGGAATATGAAGTCCAAAACTGCTCAAATCGAAACTATTTTCGCATCTACATAGTCACCTCCATGGATATCAGCATGGGACAGTGGTCAGAAGCAATCCTAGAAAGATGAGTAACAGTAGCAGAAGGGTAAATCTAGAGCCATTGGGCCGTGGCCATAGCCTTGTCCAGTCTCTTCCACACTCGAACAGATCCCTGGTAGTTATTACACCAAGTGAATTGGGGACCCAAGTACCCCAAATCCAATAATCCTCCAGAAGAGATGAAGGTCCTGAACTCGGCAATGTCTGCTGAACCAACAAACTATCTACCTTCTCTCTTTTCATTGGCCCCAACTATGCAGTTTAAGTCTCCAGCAATGAGGGATGGGCATCCCGTAGCAAGAAGAGAGATAATCTCAGACCATAGGACATGCTTTTCCTAGAAGTCAATGCTAGCATATACTCCCGATAGAAGCCAGGGATCGAAGTCCTCTCAGAGATGACAAGAGCAACCTGCTGATTACACCGATGAAAGGCATCCATCCTGAAGAAGGTGTTACGCCAAAGAGCCAATATACCACCTGATAGACCTATAAACTCCACGTAATAAGAAGACCAAGATAGAAAACCTATCTCTTAAACTGGGCTAAACTGTCTCCCGATAAACGGGTTTCCAAAAAACACAAATATCAAAATTGTGTAGTTGCATAAGTCTCCCAAAAGAGGAGCAAAACGAAGGTTTTCGGGCTCCTCTGACATTCCAAATAAGAATCTTCATATTAAGGTTGGGAGGGTTGGGGCTCAGCCTTATCCTCCAGCATGTCATTATCAGACAGGCTCCCAATAATTGAGGTACCTTCTTCAGGACTCTATCTAGAACAATCCATCAGTTGGGTATCCTCCATTGCTTCTTCAGTCTCGTTCACGGGGGGGGGGGGGGGGAGGGGCGAGGCCGTAATCTGGATATCCTTTCCCTGCCCCAGGATGACATCCTTAAGACAGGAGACAATCGAATCATGGTTTCATCTCGCCAGCTGAGATGATTGGATAGGTACAACCTTCTCCTTAACAAGGGGTCATACCCTGACCGCGGGGAGACTTAGCACCCGTATTAGCCTGGACAACATGGCCCCTAATTGAGTCCGGGGAAGATGTGAAGATAAATTTATCTTGTGCTATTTTTGATCCAGGTGGAATGGCTTTTCCTTTTCTTTTTTAATATTTGGAGATAACTCGTTGAGACTGAGTCTCCGTAGACCTAGCCCTCTTGGATCTACCTGGGTAAGCATCCTTGCTAGCCATGGCCGACCGACCCATTTGTCTTAGCCCAGAAGAGCAAAAGGTTCTTAGAAATTAAGTTGGATTTCAGAGTTTGCTGAACCTCTCTGTTCTCTGTTGAAACTGCATTCCCAGGCTCAGAAACTGGTTTAGAGAGCCCGACACACCTAGCTCCAATCGGCACATTGCCAGCAACCCGAATATTCTTCTTCATTCCTGATGTCTTATGAATTGTACCAGAGGCAGGGGCGTCTATAGGAGCTGCATTCCCAGACTCAGCATCAGGTTCAGAGAGCTCAGCACGCCCATCTCCAACTGGCACATTGCCAGCAACCCGATTATCCGTCTTCAATCCTGATTCCTTCTGAACTGAGCTAGAGGCAAGGGCGTCTATAGTCCTTTTGATTCTCCTAGAACTTCTTTTGCTATATTTTTGTATTTAGTTACTTTTTTTTTCATATTAAGTTGAGATCACTATCTATATCATAGTCATTACTCTTACTAACTTTTCTTTAAATAATTCTATTTTTTTCTTTTAAATTTCACTATTTAATTTTTAAATTAATAGTTTTATGTTTTACTCTATATTTCATTTTTATCCATATGTCTGCTACCATTATTCTATGTTGTGAAGTTAAACTTTCTCCTGAAATAACTTTACAGTTTTGCATGTTATTTTATCTATTTTTTTAGTTAAAAAAAAGTTTATTTAATTTTTATTAGATCCATTTTTAAATGTTATTCAAAAATATTTATACAATGATATAAATTTGATTTGAATATTTAAGGAACATCTATTTTCAATACGTTTGGGAACATGGATATGGCTACTCAACCTCTATATCGTATGCCGCGTTTAATGCAAAATTAATTCCAGTCCCTTAGAAAGACAACAGAAAAAAGGGTTCGAACTATTAGAGAGTATATCTAACAAATCAGAATCAGAGAACCACGGTTAAATACCAATGAAAAGAGTTAAGGTAATCCATATATTACAGTGCAATCACTAAATCCAACTCAATCAAAAGAACAAGGGAAGATTAAGAAGCAGTAAAAATAATATATAATCCAAAAGCACCAATATTAATAGAAGAAACACAAGTGAAAAATAAAGAACTAGCTTTTCACATCAATGCAAAAGCAATAAATAAATAAATAACAAAACAAATTTTGGATTAAAAAAAACTGATATGAACCAAATTCCCACATCATCGACCAACAAAAGCAAGATCTAATATTCAATTCTAACCATAAACATTATAATTATAGTGATAAAGAAAGCTCACCTGGGCAGGAATCCGACCACAGACTGTTAAAAGAAATCCGAACAGACTTTTCCTAGTTAGATTTCTAGCGAACCCTTTGGTTTTCCGGTGAACCGCAGGGGACTAGACCGATTGGGAATGAACCGGAACCAAGATACCCCTAGAACCTCTCCCCTTCCCGATCTCGCTTCCTTCTTCCTCCTTTCTGAATGCTCTCGGCTCTCCCCGTCCCTTCCTTACCCTGCGGACGACGCCGTCGCCAAAGAGGATTCCAGCAGCGGTCGAGGCGGGCGGCCAATCTCTCTTATCGTCTTTCAACGAGGTCCTCTCTCTGTCTCTCTCTCTCCCTCATTTAATTCGTTCTTCCTTATTTGAAATGATCTTAGTTTCTCACTTCCGTCCATTTCAATTTTCTAAGCTTCCTCTCTTCAGTATACTCGGTATATGTTCTGATCGTCAATTCATAGCCTGCTCGGTCTGTTCGATTGGAATATAGAGAATAATCGAAATGAACAGTTTTACTTTCTTGATCCCAGTGTAACTTTCTCCAACTAGTACTATTTTGATATCAACTAGAAGTAATTGGTTAGATACCATCTCATCTGGGTAGGTGGCAAGGCCTTTATTTTTTTTTTCCCCATTGGTACCTTGTGAAGATGAAATGTGGATGAGGTGAGGATTATACATGCGGCCAAATTGAGGTGCTCAAGATTCCAAACATATGACCTTCTAATTGGAGGGTAGGCTTTAAAATGCAACTCTATAGAGGGAACTTACAAATTGAATTGATTGAGGAAATAAACAGGGAAAAATATTTGACATGAGTCAGCCGGTTCGTCGAAGAAGCATTAGCATGTCTACTGTGTGCTTATTATTTGCATTGCTGCGTGCAAGACGATTCAAATTTCAAAAGGTTTTCTTGCTATATTAAAACAAGAAAGAAAAAAGGGATTGCTTTGATGGCATTAAAAGCAAATTAGGGTGATATTGGACAGAAAGCAGTGATTTGTAATCTTTTGAATTTTGGGCTTTGGAAATTAAGCATTCTTTAAAATAGTAAAAAAATAGCAAAAATGAGGGAAAAAAACCAATTATGTTGATCTGAATTTCTTACTAGTGCTGGTATCATTTCACTGATTTTAGGTTGGTTTCAGAGAAGCAAGGAAATAGGTCTGGAGACCATGCAAGTTGCAAAGGTATATCGCCAACTTCTCAAAGCTGTGGACAAACACTTCGCTAAAGATGGAGGCAAAAGACATTTCCAGGATTACGTAATTGAAGAGTTCCGAAAGAATGCCAATTTATCTGATCAAGCTGCTGTTCAGAATAAAGTGAAGCTTGCTCGTGATTATACTTTTCTACTTAACAGTGTCCATCATCATAAGGTTAATTTTCAATGTCTCCACAAATTCAAAGATGCCTTCTTTTTCTTGATCCATTAGATGAATAATGCATAAGAGTGGAAATTCATATTTTAGATAGATAATTTTAGAGTTTTTCTGTCCATTTAATTCGTAGCAATTCATGCCTTGAAAACTTAGGCTTATTTTCAATTTTATTTTAACTTTATATGTGTCCTTTCTAATGAAATATAGGACAACTATCTCTTTTTTCCCCCCAAGATTTCCTAGTAATTATCATTTTTCAGTGTGTGTTTGCCATAATTGCATATAAGTGGGATTTTCTATAAAATGAAGTTATTGGACTGATCAGCATGAAGAGATTGAAGCATGGAGCTTCAAAGCATCATCTAAACCTCAGGTTATGTGCTTGATATTTTTTATTCTGTATGGAACTTGAGAACATGATCTTGGCTAGTGGGTGCTTTATGGTCCCCATCCAGTTACCTAAACCTATTAAACATGGAAACTGCATACCTCCACTATATAAGCCTGAAGCTGCTAAGACACTGAAGTTGTAAATGCTCTATAATCAGAAAGCAACAGATTGATTCTTATAGTAACACATGACAGCGTGACTGATCCTGTAGCTGATAGTTATGATAGGTTGCATAAGTGGCTGGCTTTTTCTAATGTTAAAGCCTGGCTAACATCATATTGGCACAAAGGAACTGTAACCAAATGACTGAATGAATGTAGATAAATGAAATCAGTGCTCTTGGACAAGGAAAAATAAAAGCAAGAATAAACATAGCCAACAACTATTATTCCATCTTTTTCTTTATTAATTTATGAATCCTTCTTGTTTCTCTTGTGGGCTGTATATGCTTTGTTCATTTTAATATTTAAGGTTCTTGCACCTTCTGTGTAATCCATCTTTCATCTGACCTGCATGGAAGTCAGTTCTTTGAACTTATAATGCTAAGTTGACAAGGTTTCTCATGTGATATAGATGTTTTCAAGATGGTGATTTTGTTCTAGTTGGGTTCCTTTGGCTGATTTTGTGCTTTCAAAATGAATGAATTACAAATAAAAACACATTCAGTTTGGATTCAGAAAAGGAAAGAGAAAAAATGAAAATTAAACTACGGAAGATAGTGAAAAGCTACAACTAGGGAAGACAATATTGGGCAGTTGGCTAGAGAATTGCATGAAGAGGCCTGATACAGTTTGATTGCTTGTCATTGTGGCAAGAAGTCCAGTGTAAGGAAAGGTTGGCAGCAGTAGCAGCAGCTACTTCATCTGCATTTCTTGTAAGGGTATCAAAGGTATGATTATGTCACTCTTTCCAAAGGTGCCAGACGGTAGATTGTGCAAGAGAGTCTCATCCAGCATGAAGATATGCTGGCGTGTTGGCCAATTTCCTGTCTGCCCAGAGTATATGAGTCTTTGTTAGGCATGTTTGCATTGATATGTATATATTGGAGATGATTGTGCCACACTAATGAAGAATATAGACACTTCAGAAGGTTTGTGATGCTTTGAGGTTCTTAGGTACAGAAGGACAGCATATTTGTAGGCTATTCACACATGTTTCAGTAGGTTGTTTCCCAAGGATAGCAACCCAAGAGAAAATAACAACCTTTAGCATCATTGGAGTTTGCCAGATATGGGTAGCCTGGTTATACTTTCTTCTGGAGAGGTTGAGAAATCAATTAAGATTTAACTGTATATTTCAGGCTACAAGTCCATCTCCAGCAGATTCTGTCAGACTTGTCAGGTTATGGTGTTTGCTAAAATTTCACAAAGATCAACAAATGATTGTAGTAAATCTGGTCCAAGTTCAAGACATAATAAGGAGAGAGAGGATGGCAGCTTGAGCACCTTCTTGATAGTGATATTCGGATTTGAACTGATGGAAAAGAGAGGAGAATGTTCACTGAAGAGTGATAGGACCTGTGTTAAACTTTGGCTAGTTCTATCATCACCTTGTTGCTAAGTCTTGGGATCCAAAATTAGATGAATACATTACCAATTTGCAAAGGCTTCCATTTCTGTGCATCTTGATAACCAAGGAAAATGTTGTTTCTTTCCAAGTTGTCAAGTTTTCCATCGCTGATGTTCATTGATTTGCACTGGTTGATTGCTAGTTATTCTTCATGTCCTCGAATCATTTTCTTTTTGATTTTTGTCCAGCAAGATATTAATTTTCACAAATTACTTCCATGAGTTCTCATGTCTAAATTGATGAATGCTATTCAGGAGTTGCTCTTCTCTTACAATATAGCAGTGGATCGATCAGATGAAATGAAGAAGATACTAGACAAATCTGCTGCTAGCGTGGGTCTTCAGCTTCCTGATGTTTATTAACCTTAGACGGCAGGCTATGCAAGTAGGGAACTGACATTTTTTTAATTTGTTGAAAAGGTCAAGTATAGCTTGGTAAAAATAGACGTCTTTGAATCTGTTATGTTGCTGAAGAGAACGTATTCTATTCTAATCACCTATGAATGGATGCCATTGCTTAAATTAGGCCACTGCATTCCTTACTTTTGTTTCATCCACATCTTTTCACATACAGCTTCTCATATGAGGCCCATGGCTTAAACTTTAAATAATGCTCTTCATGCAGGCATTAATCAGCACTGACGCATGCGAATTACTCAACCATCACAGCATATTTACATCTCAAACATCATTTCACCTGCACCTTACCAAGACCAACATAATTGATACCTTTGAGTACTCTAAGATGTGTTGCATTTTGTATTATTACTGATCCAAGGTAGTCATTAATCGAATCTTTATTTAGGTGATGCTTCTTATGTGTTGTCTTTGGTCAATGTTTAATGGGTCCAGTTCAATTTGATATGAAGGGTACCTATGAGAACTTTTAGGCAACAAATGCTTCTCTCTCTTTGTAACATGGGTCTTGGATCAGACAATGCCTCAACAAAGTGGAAAAGGAATGTTACACTCATTGAAATGGACAGCTAGCTTCATGAAATTATACTTATAAAATATTAAAGAATGTCATGAGCCTGTTCTCTCTTGCACGCAAATGACTCTCTTTTTCCTTGCATCATCCAGTGGCACATGATCTGACAGTAACCTTGGCAATATGATTGGACTAACAAGGGGATGATAGGTGGAGCAGAGGCCTCCTTGATCTCATGATGGTCCCAACGACATGGAATGAGTCGATTGTTCATGGGTGTCCTGTAGCATTGTGGAGGATCCTCAAATTACCTGCTCAAAAGCACAGCAAACTTTACTAGTCCTTCATTCCTTTGGGATAGCATGCAGAAAATAAAGCTTCTTCCAGGCCATGCATCAAAATTTTGACCATATTTTCAAAAAGAATAGTGGAAGACAAAGCAAAGCTGGCAAACCATTTGCTTCACTGAACGAGAAAACTTACCGAGCTTGGTTACAAGGGAAAAAAAGAAAAGAAAAAGTAGCCAGCAGAATAAACATGCAGAATAGTTGTTCAATTTGATGACTACAGAATTTCCCCACACCTTTCACTTTTTGTTTCAATGTTCTCACTCTCTCCTTCAGCTTCTTGCTTTGTTGGGGTAAACAATCATGTTCATTAAATAAGTTCCTGACTTTTATGATTAAAGGTTAAGATACTCTAATAGTGCTAGTGGTAGGCGTAAAATTCAGTGACTCAAGACTTTGAGCCCATCTGTATCCAATAGGAGATGGCTAAGTGCATCCAGGTTGGTATAATTGTTAGCCTACTTACTGTACTTAATAAATTTTACAAGTAATTATATTGCCTCAGTTGAATCTTAGCTGCCTACAACCTTAATCAGGCTACCTTCAGTAATGTTTGGGATTAGTTTGGAAACTAGTCAAGCCTGGAATTAAAATTTATGCTTATTATTTTATTATTGAACAGTCCCTGGAAAGTTTGACTGGACCAAATTTGGCATGGCACATTAGCATCATCTCCATGGATGTCTAGTATTAATTTCTCAGTCCAATATTTTGACCATTAATAAATATTCAAGTACTTGTCATTTCCTGCAGACGGCCAAGATCCCCTCAACATGCTATTTCAAATTATCAAAATTCTTCTCATAAACTCCTAAAAAAAATATTGTCCTTATTGGCATTGCCGTGATCTTTAATTTCTTGTATTTATTTTAAAATTAGTTGAATGATTGTGATGATTACAGCTTAATGATTAGCAAGTCCAACTAAGAGTAGGGTGCATTGTGGAAGGCAAATTTGATCCCTGGAAGTATTAACAAAATGTTATGAACTAATACTAATCATAATAATAACTTTTCTTGATCTCAATTCCAATAATATTAACAATGACCATATGATGTTCCATCTTGGCATACTTGATTGAATATCAATAACAATGCTTCAATGACATTGAAACCAATTGGATATGTTTCTATTTTTTGTTTCTTTTCTAGATTGGTAGAGTAGTAGCAAGAATTTGATAATAATGATCTTATATGCTAATGAATGCTCTTCAAATTGCTATTTGCTGCTATAATAAAAAATAAGAAATCTATTCATCTAGGTGAGTTTTGACTTAAACTACATTGATAAGTAACAAATAATAATGATGCCATCAAATCATTTTCATCTTTTTTTTTTTTTTGTTGATAGAGAGATACATGTAATTGAAACGAGGAAGCTCTTATTGACCTTAATGGCTTACGAGAATGTGTTTTATTGATCACCTATTTAATATTTTGAGATGCACATCAATTGTAAAATATAGTGAATATGTTATCTAGAGCTAGGTTTGGTGATATTTGTAGTCAACAAAGTTTTATATTGTTGTTGCCAACATCTTTGAATTTCGTTTTGATTAATATTTACTAAAAATATTAAATAATAGCCATTATTTTGTCACGTCTATTTTTAGAAAATTAATGTCTATTTTTGTTATTAAAAGTAGAGATCATTATGCTAATATGGGAGGAAGCATCAAATATAATTGCTTTGTCTAGTTAATGGATTCATATTTAATTGATTTTCTTTCCTCATATCTTCTTATAAATAATCCCTTTTTTTCTTCTTCCATATCCTCTCTTTTGAGTTAAGATAGATTTGCGTAAAAGAAATAATTTATGAGGGTGTACATATAAAATAAAATAATTGAAATGATATACAAACAAACAATAAAATTACATGGATGTATATAAATAATTTTAAATATTTATAAGAAGATATATGTAAAAATAAATAATTATAAATATATATATAAATATTAAATCTGTGAGGGTATTTGTATAATTTTATATATTTATAAGGGTATGCACTAAGGTTCTATTTGAGATAGCTATTGAGAGGGATTAACGACAGTCATTCACTGTTAGCTATCTCAAATAACTGTTTTTCAATAACTATTCTAAATAAGACTTAAGTAGGGTTAGATATTAGGATATAAATTAGCAATTATTAATCTATATAAATATTTATTTATTTATTCTAAATAAATAAGACATAGATGAGAATATTTGTCAAATACCCAAATATGTATTTAATCTCATGCAATATTTATAAACTTTTTTAAAAAATAAATGATGGTTTAATATAACAACTATCTAACATGGCTAAAAAACATTCGTTTAAAGGCATCTCAACAACATGAGTGACCCTCCCCATAAGATTTTCAGGACTACTTTGTCACTCTCTGCTGAGTACTTGCTCCACCAGCCTCGCATTGATGCTGACAAACCTAGAATCTGGGATTCCCCTGCTGCCTCGGCAGCACACCGTCGTACGGTCTTTGTCTCCTGAAAACCCCTCCACTAGGATCTGTCAAAATCAATTTTGATGGCAGTGTTCAAAGTCGTCTGGCTGGGTCGGCTTTTGTGATCCGTGACTCGAGTGGTTCGATGATTGCGGTTGGTGGTTTTGGCTCTCTTGACCTATCAGTTCCGCTCGCTGAGTTATATGCCGCATGTGCTAGTATATCTTATGCTATCCGCACTCTGGGTACTCGTTGTTTTATTATTAAGGGGGATTCTACTACAGTGGTGCGCTGGCTCCGGCAGGAAATGGGCGACCCTAAGCCTACTAACCCTTTGTTATGTGACATCTCCATCAGGCTTTGGTGTCCAGGTCCGACATATCTACCAGGAAGCTAACTCAGTGGCTATTGGGTAGCTGCCCGGGTAGCTCATCATTCTGTTCCTTGGTCCTGGAAACTGGGTGACTTATGTCCTATGGATTTACTTCAGATCTTGTACTCTGATATATTGGACTTGACTCATAATAGACTAATGTGATCGCCCGTTTGTAACCAAAAAAAAAAAAATCTCAACAACTATTAAAATAGGATCTTATTTTATTTTTATAAAATAATAAATATGGTTTGATGATCATAAAATTTAATTTTTCAAAGGTATGATAAAACTATGCCCAGTATAAGGGGGCATAAATTAGTACTGTGAACCTGCATCAAGGTTGACATAGGGCCATATCAGCAAAATAACAAAATTATCACCAAAGTGCATGGAGAGGTTGGTGACTTTCTATGAAGTCACTCTAAAATCATGAAAATTCAGTAGATGATTTTGTTCTCATATGATAGAAATGTTGCGATAAATTTTTCATTTATAAGCCTAGAAAATCCGTTTTAATGCACCAGCCACTAACCCGGAACTTCTCTCATTTTTCCTTGAGAATTGGGATGGGTTGAAGCTTGGCTTAAAATCAACGCAAGGGTAGGATATAACCTGTGTCTCTTGCATCAACACAAGAGACTTTAACAAGTCAACCAGTCAGCATCCTCCAACTATGAAGAAATTTGTGCATAGAATGAAAGTAAAACATTAGACATAACTGTTGCATACAGGTTAGGCTGTTAGTTTAGGCCTAGTTTCAGAAAATATAAAATAGAATTTACAAATTCTTGTCTATAAAGTTATGGCCTGTCAAAAAAAATGCCAGCATTGTAGGAATACCTTTTTCCAGAAACTTTAATTCATGTGGAAATAAAGCTGATGCTGCAGCAATTGAGCAAAACAAACAAGCAACGACAACTTTGCCTAGACAAGATATTTAGAAAAGATCAACATACCTAAGAGGTTCAAGTGTACTTTCGCCCACATAAGCAATAGCTGCAAAGTGCATTACAGCATCAAATGCATTTTGTGCAAATATTTGGTTAACCTGATATTTGGTTAAAGAATGAACCTCAAAGTCCTTAACACAAAAAGCTCAACAACAAAGAAGTGTCAATTTGTAATTTTAAAAAGGTGACAAGGATACAGCTTTTGCATCACCCAAATCAGCATAAATGAACTGAAGTCTCCTAGGCTCAGGGAATAGCTCCTGGAGAACCTTAACTGCTCCAATATTCCCCCTAGAAAGATTATCCTGTAAAAATTATAGCAAAAAACTTAATTATTTCTACAACACTTTAAATTGCCGGTGTTGATGGTCATTAGAGTACAAAAAGATATGGGTCTATGTGGAGAAACAGTGAATTACCATAATTGTTACTCGATATGAATCCTTCAAGAGCCGAAGTGAAGCATGTGAACCAATATAGCCAGCACCTCCTGTTACTAAGACGTGGGTTACCCCAGGTTCATGACGAGAAAACTGTATGATGCAAGATATATCATAGTCAATAAAAGGAAAGCCAGAAGAGAAATGCAGCATCCCAGAATTGTAGCAGCCAGAACAAAGCAATTGTATTAACACATCTTGCAAGAAGTATATATGAGTACCAGTTCATAGAGGGAAGAAGATAGAGAGGTTCAATATTAGGAATGTAAAACTAAAACGTGTTTCATATGAGCTGCTGCTTGAAGAGACATTTGATATGCATATGCCACATTTTGTTATAAATACATAAGCCATGAATTATCAATCATGAGAACAACACTGCTTCAAAAAAGAAAAATGACAAAATAAAGCGCTGCAATATTCATCAATATATTCAACAAATCACTAATTCATAAGAGAAGATTTATAAGTATCATTTTGTTTAGCCAATGTCATAGATTACTAAAGGGGGAAAATAATAATAATCCCATGACATGTAGATTGCTGATCCAGTTGAAATGTAAAGACATAAACCCAACAGCAAGAAAAAAGTGTCTTTTTTTTGGCTTCTGCTGGAAATGTACATTTGACATCTCTCATACATTTTTGTATTATATATTAATGTCATGTGATGTCCTTGTGTTTCGCTTTATTGAGGTTGATGTGCTGTTCGCTTTAGGATGCTAGGGCACAAGGAATATGCCAGATATTTAGACAACACTACCTGAGTTAATATTAATAACAAGAATGAAGATTTTACAAAGGGGGACAGAAAACCTTGTCAACTGAAAGGAGATCACATGACCCAAAAAATAGCAAAACCTAGTGCTGTCTATAACCTACCACAAGGACTAACTATATCAAGGGAACATCTAGCTGATCATCAATGGTACATAATAAGGTAACATTTCTACCCAATGTTACCAAAAACTGCATTCGTCTCAATTTCACATATCAACAAATGAATCTTCTATCATTCTACTGGCTACCAGATTCATAACCCAAAAACGAATAATATACTTCACACTATAATAGACTTCATTGTCAAAGAACCTAGAGTTCATGTCCAGAAAAAAGCTGTGGCAATGTGGTGTGAGGAGAAATATGAGCCATATCAGTCTTATCAACAAAATTTCAAGTACTTCATTGAGCTAACTGAGGAGCACTAGAGAATAGCCGAATATAGGGGTTTTAAGACTATAACAAGGCACCATATTCCTAGACTGTATCAGTATATTTTGTCTTCACCACCAATTTCTTCTCTTCTTTCTTAAACATTTTTCCTTCGATCACTCTTTCTTTCTCCTTTTCTTGCCTCTTCTATTCCTTACTCTATTCTATTCTGCTATCTTGTTTTCCTGCACAGAGCTGATATGACTCACCCCTTTGAGGCAAAGCATAATTGGCTTTAGTTTGTATAACATTTGTTTTCTTGAAAAGAGAAATGATATGACTCACCCCCCAAATTCCTGTTCATAGCAACAAGTTTATTTTTTATACCATGTGCAGGTGCTATTCCAAAGAGGTCACTTTTACTGCACCTTATCTGACATTTTATCTGATAGGTACACTGTTCCCTCATGTAGCGTCCATCGAATACATGAGTGTTGGCTTAAAAAAGCTCTGCTTGGCATGTTAAAAGCACTAGCCTGGTGATGCTGCGTCTAAATTTTGCACTTCTAAATGGTCGATCATAATGATATTGTCAAGAGACTTCAGTTATACCAGAAGTTACTAAACTATTGGGTAGGGTGTGCAAGAATTTACAGCCCATGAGACATAAGTTCTGCATGTTTGAGAGGCACCCTATGGATTCTGGTATTTCTCTTATTTTTGTATAATTAATATTTAAGTGCCTTAGTTCATTGGCCTATCTTTATACTCTGCAACAGTGTTTCCTCCAAATACGAGCTTAACTAATGGGTACCAAAGATGAGTGTGGACTGTGCTAATGAGTCCCAAAGAAAACTAACAGTCATCCCAAACTCATGTATCTTGCTAGCCCCCTTAAATCTAAAACGAAAGTAGCTATACTTAGCAACGATGCATGCACCAATTTCCGCCTCATCTTGAAAGGAAGTTACCCAACTTAAGTTTCATTCGTCCACCCCATCGGTCATGTCCCACAATGGTTATGAATTCATCAAAGGCTAGTAGAACCTTCACATTGTCCTTCCATTGCATTCATCGAGCCACTTTCAACAATCAAATTGACCTTGAATACATCGAGTCACTTTCAACAATCAAATTTCATCTGGTCCTTTTTGTTTCGATGCAGGCAAGAAGTGAGATATCCTTTTTATCAGCTTTAAAATGTAGAAAAGGTGCTCTCATCTTTTTATTTATTTTTTTCTCTCCTTTTTTTTAAGAAAAATGGATGGCAGGTTAAAGGTTTATTTTTCTGGTAGGTTGTGTCACATGGTTTTAGCATGATAAAACCAATTTTTCTGAAGAAAAAAATGAAAAATAAAAAGGATCTGAATATTGAAGGCCCAAAATCCCTTTTTTTTATGGGTATTGATTGAATGCCCAAGACTACAAACTAGAAACGCATCCTACAAACAGCTGTAACTAACACTAGACTAAATTAATGGTACAAGGGAATGAAATCAGAGGAATGGTTGTCTTAATTCTCTAATTTCTGCAATACAAAAGGCTTTGCAAATATGAGAAGTTCGATGTATTAATAAATGCAAAACTCATTTTTTTTAAAAAAAAGTTGGAAAGTAAACCGAAGTCGATCAAATGCTCACTTGCTTCCATCTGGTGGCCGCTGGTGACAAAAGTCTTGTTGCAGGTGTCCAACCCTTCAGCCAAAGTTGATATCTGTGAATCAAACTGCAATTGCAGATACAAAAAAATATTAAATATCTAAGTAACATGTGAATTTTAGAAAGAATTTCATTCGGAATGGAAATTCAAAAATTTAAAAACTAAAATTTCTTGTTCCGTGGAAAATTAAGTGGAGATCTGAGGAGCCCAAAAACCCCCCATTTTAAAACCCACCCGATGAGGTAGGTGTCATTCTACAAATCCCATTTTTTATTATTTAGAAATGTAGATTAGTGCATGGATCCTCAGTTGCAGGGAGAAAACTCTGTAAGTGCCGATATCCATCAACGATTGCTCATACTCAAAATAGGCTTTTTCTAGCTTAGCACCACTATAAGAGGGAAATTGAGATCAAACAATATGATCTCATTTCAATGAGAAATATAAATTTGAGAAATAAAAACCGTAAACTCCTTACCTGTCCTTAGTGTTTGATACTAAAAGAACGATATTGGCAAAGAAAAGATTGAAAACATTTCCTCCATGATTACCAAAAATTATTTCCTACAACAATAAGCAACAAGAAATACATGTTTCACCGCATCAAACAACAAAAACAACAAGCCTCTAATACAATAATCCAACAATTCTTATTCAGAGAACAGGCAGTTCTCATCACCAATGTCTGCTGAAATACAGGGAGACGGTGTCTTCCCATCCTCAAACCAGCAAGAACGGTGTCTTCACATTGTCAAAGAGAGATGAAATTTCAAGAATCAAAAATCAAAAAAAAGAAAAGAAAAAGTTAAGATGCAACATATAGACGCCATGTGTTTTCCAACGCTTCTTGACAAGTCTGTCTGACAACTCATTTAATCACAAGACTTGGATCAAGCTAAACAATGATGAAAGCCTCCTAAGTTCTCCACTCCCATCTGTCCTAATCTTTCAAACAAAGAAGAAAAAAGGAGACTTACTGATACCTGGGCTTTCCTCGGGACTTAGGGCAGAGGCGGAACGCGGACCGGCGACGATGTGAGGCGAAACATGGCACCCGGCGATGATGCGAGGCGGAGGAGCGAACTCGGCACCCAGCAACGATGCAGGGCTTTCCTCGGGAGTTAGGGTCAAACTAGGGTTTTAGGGCACCGACGGAACTCGGCACCTGGCAATGATGCGACGCGGAGGAGTTAGGCCAGAGGCGAAACTCGGCACCCGGTCGGCGACGATGCGAGGCGGAGGAGTTAGGGCAGACGCGCAGGGTGGAGGAGCAGAGGAGCGGAGGAGTTAGGGAGTTTGGAAGGCTGCAAGCACAGTGACGAAATCGACCGGGGTCGGGAGCATTAATTTACAACAATCCTTTTCCTACGATTATTAAAAAATCGTAGGGAAACAATTTAATATTTTTATTTAAAAAAAATTTCCTACGATTTTAATAAAAATCGTTGGGAAAGGATTCTTATGAAAAAAATTTTGGCGGAAGTTTTGCCTCCAAAAAAAATTAAAATAAAATAAAATTTAATTTCCTAAGAATTGACTAGCCTTTCCCTGTGATTTTTAAAAATCATAGGGAAATAAATTATTTTTCAAAAAAATTTATGGCAAAATTTTTTGGATATTAAATAAATATCAAAACCTTTCCCTACGATTTGATCAATCCTTTTTTTATAGCTTGTTTTGAAAGAGTAAAGGTATAGCTTAATTCAAAAGAGTAAAGGTGTTTGGTTTCAAAAACACAAAATTGTTGATATGTTTTGAGCATATGGTGAAGGTTCAAATCCCCACGCATATATAGGTAAACGGGTTATTTATTCTCAAGGGGCCTTTTCTCTTAAGGTCTAATTTTCCCTTAGCCTACACTTTGTGACAAGTCATATCATGCCTATGCATGCTGCATTCCCAAAATTTTTCACCTTATATAAAATTGAATTCAAGGTATCCAATCCAGCTAATGTCAAGCATTGCAAATTGACTGCAAGAAGGGTGACTGTGCAACATGTGTACTTATGCAGGCATCAATAAAAGTAAATGCGTTCATACCAACACCACTGAAGAATTTTACTAACAAGGACCAGGCATACAGCATTATGGAATATGGATGCTACATGACCCTGTACTTTCATAGACCAAATCCACATCCTTTGGTATCAGCTAAGATGCATTATCATGATTACGATGATGTTTTTTAGAATGATCAAATCATCCAAGACATGACCAGGTAGAGAATAAAAACACATATCAAATGTTTCTCAGAACTGCAGCAAGTTGTACCTTACGAATTAGATATAAAAAATCCTCAGTCAACAGTTTCCCCCTCTTTGATGCTATGTCTTGAGCTTTATGCACCTAAGAGAAGTTACTGAAGTTGAAAGTTACATAAGAGAAGAGTGAAAGTATTCCCTTAAGCAGATAGGAAAATTCATAAATAAGCAAAGGAGCAGTCACAAATATGGAACTGGCAGGATTGATCAAATTAAATTTTTGAGCATGTTTATACATGAAGTATTGACAGGTCTTGGAGCTCCTACCGAATGTTGCCACCTGGACAATGGTGAGTTCCTTGTGCACATGAACCTGAGGGTGTGAAGGGCTCTCACAATTTGCAAGTGTAAATTCCATAAAGCTACCTTTTTTCTTAACAATAATGAAATGGCTTTCCTCTTAGAAAATTTACAACAGTAAATCCCTGGGTGCCCAATTGCTTGTGTTAACAATATGAAAATAAACCTCCAGAAAGAGGGTACATTGAGTTAAATTTATGGCATCTAACTGCACTTCTTGGAAACTTGTATCATAATTCAAGAAGCATGTGGCAAGGACTTTGACAGTAAGGACAAGGATTACAAACAAAATTGTAGGGTCCAGGAACACCTGGACATCTGGTTTTCATAACATGTGGCATCTGCCTTAATGTTTTCAAGCCAGGCATGCTTATCCGATTTGTTTTACTTCTAATCAATAGCTGATGTTTGGGGGCCAACAAGAATCAGTTCCTAAGGCCTCCTGAATTTTTTAAATGTTGCTCACTTATCTTAATTGGAGGTGCTCTAAAAGGCTTGACTCTCTAGGGGAAGAGGGAGTCCTACCATTCAAGTTTACCAATTATTCTTACAGATTAAGCATGTCCACTGGTGCCACAAGCTCTTCTACTGTAACCGGCTTTACAATCTTTCCATCTTTCCAAATTACATATGCATGCATGGGATTACCAGTTTGTAATGTCAAGTTTCCTGAATAAATACAAGCAGTTGAGGTTGCTTTTCTATTTCAGATGGCACTTGTAGACCTCATGCGTCACTGGTTTTCCGTAGAAAGTCCGTCATATGGCAAGGATCATTACCTCAAGATATCAAACATCAAAAGAAAAGTGATTGGATTCTTTTAAATGTGATCATTTTTTTAATAATATACTAAACGCCACATGGATTTCCATGATACTGATATTATTCAATTTTTAATTCATGAACGGATGACAGCCAAGAGTTTTACCTAATTTTCTTTCCATTTCTTTTAATTGATAAAAACAATTAAAAGTAAGTGGGAAGCATAATTACCAAATCAGTGATATACTCCATAACGATGTCCTCCACTAGTGCGACTGTTTCTGGAAGTGGCTGCAAAACAAACAGAAGGCAATAACGTGAATAACAGGGCACTAACCGCATAAAATCAGTTTTGAGAGCTACAAGAGCAAATTTATCAATATTTCGACCATGCTACTAAGAATTAACTATCAAATGCAACATCCTTTTAGAATGTTGCATCACTATCTATAAACCATATTAAGGTAATCAAATAATTTCTCTCCTCAACTAAGTTTGGGCGTGTAATGCATTATGAAAGTAGACAGAGTTATATCTTGAAAAGAAAAACTAAATAACTATAAATTGTTTAAACATGATGTTCTTCTGCAATAACGTGATACCAGGGCACTAACCACAATAAAATCAGTTTTGAGAGCTAAGCAAATTTATCAATATTTCGACCATGCTACTAAGAATTAACTATCAAATGCAACATCCTTTTAGAATGTTGCATCACTATCTATAAATCATATTAAGGTAATCAAATAATTTCTCTCCTCAACTAAGTTTGGGCGTGTAATGCATTATGAAAGTAGACAGAGTTATATCTTGAAAAGAAAAACTAAATAACTATAAATTGTTTAAACATGATGTTCTTCATACACAACATATAAATGACAAATATTTTTTATAAGTGAAAAAAAATCTTCTGAAAATCTGAAAAGTAGTTTGAAATAAATGCAGATTCATTTTGAGATGACTCCAAGACATGTCATGATGCAAATCAATGTTGTCAACCAAAGTAGAGTTATCCTTTTAATTCATCCTATATCAATTTTGGATGCCCCTAATGAATGATTTTGATAGCTTTTAACTCTTGAAAATGATAAATCAGTTCGAACGATGATCCGACGGTTGTGATCGATCCAAGCCCTGATCCTGATCGGCCACGACCGTTCTCGGACCGTGGCGATCGGTCCGATCGCCGACGATCTGACAGTTGCGATTGATCCAAGCCCTAATCTCGATCGGCTATGACCATCTCGGATAGTTGCGATCGGTCCGATTGGCGACGATCCGACGTTTGCGATCGATCCAAGCCCTGATCCCGATCGGTCACGATCGATCTCGGACCGTTGCGATAGGTCCGATCGCCAACGATCCGACGGTTGCGATCAATCCAAGCCCTGATCCCGATCGGCCATGACTGATCTTGGACCATGGTGATCGGTCAAATCGCTGACAATTCGACGGTTGCGATCGATCCAAGCCCTGATCCTTATCCTCCACGACCGATCTTGGACCGTGGCGATCGGTTCGATCGCCGACGATCCGACGGTTGCGATCGATCCAAGCCCTGATCTCGATCGGCCACGATCGATCTCGGACCATGGAGATCGGTTCGATCGCCGACGATCGACAGTTGCGATCGATCCAAGCCCTGATCCCGATCGGCCATGACCGATCTTAGACCATGGCGATCGGTCCGATCGCCGATGATCCGATGGTTGCAATCGATCCAAGCCCTGATCTCGATCGGCCACGATCGATCTCGGACCGTGGAGATCGGTTCGATCATCGATGATCCGACGGTTGCGATCGATCCAAGCCCTTATCCCGATCGGCCATGACCGATCTTGGAACGTGGCGATCGATCCGATCACCGACGATCCGACGGTTGTGATCGATCCAAGCCCTGATCCTGATCGGCCACGTCCTATCTCGGACCGTTGCAATCGGTACGACAGCCGATGATCCGACGGTTGCGATCGATCCAAGTCCTGATCCCGATTGGTCACGATCGATCTCGGACCGTTGCGATCGGTCCGATCACCGACGATCCGACGGTTGCAATCGATCCAAGCCCTAATCTTGATCGGCCACGACCGATCTCGGACCGTGGCGATCGGTCCGATCGCCGACGATCCGACGGTTGCGATCAATCCAAGCCGTGATCTAGATCGACCATGACCAATCTTGGACCGTTGCGATCGGTCCGATCGGCGATGATCCAATGGTTGCGATCGATCCAAGCCCTGATCCAGATCGACCATGACCAATCTCGGACCATTGCGATCGGTCCGATCGCCGATGATCCGATGGTTGCGATTGATCCAAGCCCTGATCCCGATTGACCACGACCGATCTCGGACCGTTGCGGTCGGTCCGATCGCCGACGATCCGATGGTTACGATCGATCCAAGCCCTAATCCCGATCGGCCAGACCGATCTCGGACCGTTGCGATCGGTCCGATCACTGATGATTCGATGGTTGCGATCGATCCAAGCCCTGATCCCGATCAGCCACGATCGATCTCGGACCATGGCGATCAGTCCGATCGCCGATGATCCGACGGTTGCGATCGATCCAAGCCCTGATCCCGATCGGCCATGACCAATCTTGGACCATGGCGATCGGTCCGATCGCGACGATCGATGGTTGCAATCGATCCAAGCCTTGATCCCGATCAGCCACGATCGATCTCGGACCGTGGAGATCGGTTCGATCGCCGATGATCCGATGGTTGCGATCGATCCAAGCCATGATCCCGATCGGC
Organism: Calamus simplicifolius; assembly: GCA_900491605.1. NCBI lineage: Eukaryota > Viridiplantae > Streptophyta > Magnoliopsida > Arecales > Arecaceae > Calamus > Calamus simplicifolius. Next base: position 51,932 of record UESW01004888.1, on the reverse strand, counting down.
CACGACCGATCTCAGATCATGGCGATCGGTCCGATCACCGATGATCCACGGTTGTAATCGATCCAAACCCTGATCCTGATCGGCCACGACCGATCTCGAATCTTGGTGATCGGTCCGATCGCCGATGATCCGATGGTTGCGATCGATCCAAGCCCTGATCCCGATCGGCCACGACCATTCTCGGACCATGGCGATCAGTCCGATCGCCGATGATCTGAGTTTCGATCGATCCAAGCCCTGATCTCGATCGGCCACGATCGATCTCGGACCGTTGCGATCGGTCCGATAGCCGACGATCCGACGGTTGCGATCGATCCAAGCCCTAATCCCGATCGGCCACGATCAATCTTGGACCGTGGAGATTGGTTCGATCGCCGATGATCCGATGGTTGCGATCGATCCAAGCCCTTATCCCGATCGGCCATGACCGATCTTGGACCATCGCGATCTGTCCGATCGCCGACGATCCGATGGTTGCGATCGATCCAAGCCCTGATCCTGATCGGCCACATCCTATCTCGGACCGTTGCAATCGGTCTGATCGCCGATGATCCGACGGTTGCGATCGATCCAAGCCCTGATCTGATTGGCCACGCTCGATCTCAGACCGTTGCGATCAGTCCAATCACCGACGATTCGAAGTTGCGATCGATCCAAGCCCTGATCTCGATCGGTCACGACCGATCTTGGACCGTGGCGATCATCCGATCGCCGATGATCCGACGGTTGCGATCGATCCAAGGCCTGATCCCGATCGGTCACGACCGATCTCGGACCATGACGATCGGTCTGATCGCCAACGATCTAACGGTTTCGATCGATCCAAGCCCTGATCCCGATCGGCCATGACCGATCTCGGACCATTGCGATCGGTCCAATCGACGATGATCCGACGGTTGCGATTGATCCAATCCCTGATCTTGATCGGCCACGATCGATCTCGGACCGTGGCGATCGGTCCGATCGCTGACGATCCGACGGTTGTGACGATCCAAGCCATGATCCAGATCGACCACAACCAATCTTGGACCGTTGCGATCGGTCTGATCATCGATGATCTGACTGTTGCGATCGATCCAAGCCCTGATCCCGATTGGCCACGACCGATCTCGGATTGTGGCGATCGGTCTGATCGCTGATGATCCGACGGTTGCGATCGATCCAAGCCCTGATCCTGATCGGCCACGATAGATCTTGAACTATGGGATTGGTCCGATCGTCGATGATCCGATGGTTGCGATCGATCCAAGACCTAATCCCGATCGGCCACGACCGATCTCGGACCATGGCGATCGAACCAATCACCGACGATCCGACGGTTGCGATCGATCCAATCCCTGATCCGATCGGCCACGACCGATCTCGAACTGTGGCGATCGTTTTGATCGCCAATGATCCGACGGTTGGGATCAATCCAAGCCCTGATCCCGATCAGCCACGACCGATCTCGACCGTCGTGATCAGTCCGATCGCCGATGATCCGACGGTTGCGATCGATCCAAGCCCTGATCCCGATCGGCCACGACCGATCTCGGACCGTGGCGATCGGTCCGATCGTCGATGATCTGACAGTTTCGATCGATCCAAGCCTTGATCCCGATCGACCACGACCGATCTCAGACCATTGCGATCGGTCGATCGCCGACGATCCAACGGTTGCAATCGATCCAAGCCCTAATCCCGATCGGCCACGATCGATCTCGGACCATTGTGATCGTCCGATCGCCGATGATCCGATGGTTGCGATCGATCCAAGCCCTGATCCCGATCGGCCACGACCGATCTCGGACCGTGGCGATCGGTCCGATCGCCAAGGATCCGACGGTTGTGATCGATCCAAGCCCTGATCCCGATCGGCCATGATAGATCTCGGATCGTGGCAATCGGTCTGATCACCGACGATCCGATGGTTGCGATCGATCCAAGACCTGATCCCGATCGGCCACGATCGATCTTGGACCATGGTGATCGGTCCGATCGCCGACGATCCAATGGTTACGATCAATACAAGCCCTGATCCCGATCGGCCACGATAGATCTCGGACCGTGGCGATCGGTCTGATTGCCGATGATCCGATGGTTGCGATTGATCCAAGACCTGATCCCGATCGGCCAAGACCGATCTCGGACCGTGGTGATAGGTCGATCGCCGACGATCCAACAGTTGCGATCGATCGAAGCCCTGATCTTGATCGGCCATGACCGATCTTGGACAGTGGCGATCGGTCCGATCGCTGACGATCCAACGGTTGCGATCGATCCAAGCCCTGATCCCGATCGATCACGACCGATCTCGACCGTTGGGATCGGTCCGATCGCAGACGATCCGACGATTGCGATCGATCCAAGCGTGATCCAGATCGATCACGACCAATCTCGGACCATTGCGATCGGTCCGATCGCTGACGATCCAATGGTTGCGATCGATCCAAGCCCTGATCCCGATCGACCACGATCGATCTCGGACCATTGCGATCGGTCTGATCGGCGACGATCTGACGGTTGCGATCGATCCTAGCCCTGATCCCGATTGGCCACGACTAATCTCGACCGTTGCGATCGGTCCGATCGCCGATGATCCGATCGATCCAAGACCTGATCCCGATCGGCCACGACCGATCTCGGACCATGGCGATCGAACCAATCACCGACGATCAGACGGTTGCGATCGTTCCAAGCCCTGATCCCGATCGGCCATGACCGATCTCGGACAGTGGCGATCGTTTCGATCGCCGACGATCCGACGGTTGGGATCAATCCAAGCCCTGATCCCGATCAGCCACGACCGATCTCGGACCATCGTGATCAGTCTGATCGCCGATGATTCGATGGTTGCGATCGATCCAAGCCCTGATCCCGATCGGCCACGACCGATCTCGGACCGTGGCAATCGGTCTGATCGCCGATGATCCGACGGTTGCGAACGATCCAAGCCCTGATCCTGATCGGCCACGTCCTATCTCGGACCGTTGTAATTGGTCCGATCGCTGATGATCCGACGGTTGTGATCGATCCAAGGCCTAATCCCGATTGGCCACGACCGATCTCGGACCGTTGTGATCGGTCCGATCGCCGACGATCTGACGGTTGTGATCGATCCAAGCCCTGATCTTGATCGGCCACGATCGATCTTGGACCATGGCGATCGGTCCGATCGCCGACGATCCGATGGTTGCAATCGATCCAAGACCTGATCCCGATCGGCCACGACCGATCTCGGACCGTGGCGATCGTCCGATCGCCGACGATCCGATGGTTCCGATCGATCGAATCCTTGATCTCGATCGGCCATGACCGATCTCGGACGGTGGCGATCGGTTCCGATCGCCGATTATCCAACGGTTGCGATTGATCCAAGCCCTGATCCCGATCGGCCACGACCAATCTCGGACTGTGGCGACGGACCGATCGTCGATGATCCGACGATTGCGATCGATCCAAGCCCTAATCCCGATCGGCCACGACCGATCTTGGACCGTTGCGATCGGTCCAATTGCCGACGATCTGATGGTTGCGATCGATCCAAGCCCTGATCCCGATCGGCCATGACCGATCTCGGACAGTGGCGATCGGTCCGATCGCCGACGATCCAATGGTTGCGATCGATCCAAGCCCTAATCCCGATCGTCATGACCGATCTCGGACCGTTGGGATCGGTCGATCATCGGTCGATCGCGATCCGATGGTTGAGATCAATTCAAGTCGTTATCCAGATCGACCACGACCAATCTCGAACTGTTGCGATCGGTCTGATCGCCGACGATCCGATGGTTGCGATAGATCCAAGCCCTGATCCCGATTGACCACGACCGATCTCCGACCATTGCGATCGGTCCGATTGGCGACGATCCGACGGTTGCGATCGATCCAAGCCCTGATCCCGATTGGCCACGACCGATCTCGGACCTTTGCGATCGGTCCGATCATCGACGATCCGCTCGATCCAAGCCCTAATCCCGATCGGCCACGACCGATCTTGGACCGTTGCGATCGGTCCGATCGCCGATGATCCAACGATTGCGATCGATCCAAGCCCTGATCCCGATCGGCCGATCCGATCGCCGATGATCGATCGATCCCGATCGGCCACGCGATCTTGGACCGTAGAGATCTCGATCGCCGATGATCCGACGGTTCGATCCGATCGGCCTCGACCAAGACCCGATCGATCCGATCCCGATCGATCCAAGCCCTGATCCTGATCGATCTCGGACCGATGGTGATTCCGATCGCCGATGATCCGACGTTGCGATCGATCCGAAGCCTTGATCCGATCGGCCACGACCGATCGTGGACCGTGGCGATCATCCGATCGCCGACGATCCGACATCGATCCAAGCCCTGATCCGATCGGCCACGACCGATCTCGGACCGTTGCGATCGGTCCGATCGCCGATCGATCCGACGGATGCGATCTCGATCCAACGATCCCTCCAATCCCTGATCTCGATCGGGCCGACGACCGATCGGTTCGGAGCCGTGATGGCGATCGATCGGTCCGATCGCCGATGACGATTGCGATTGATCCAAGGTTGCGATCGATCCAAGATCCCTGCGATCCTGATCGATTGACCACAACCATCTCGACCGATCGGTCCGATCGGACCGATGGGATCGATTCGGATCCGATCGATCAGTCGACGATCGATCCAAGCCCTGATCCCGATGATCTCGGATCGTGGTGATCGGTCGATCCGATAATCCGACCGATGATCCAAGCCCTGATCGGCCGGATCCACGATCGGTCCGATCGTCGGACCGATGCGATCATGGTCCGATCGCCGACGATCCGACGATCGATACAAGATCCCGATCCCGATCGGACCGATCTCGGACCGATCGGATCCGTTGCGCGATCTTGGATCCGATCTCGAACCGATCGATTGCGATCGATCCGAAGGATCCGATCGGCCATCGATCTCGGACCGATCGATTCCGATCGCCGATGATCCGACGGTTGCGATCGATCCAAGCCCTAGATCCCGATCGGCCACGATCCCGATCTCTGACCGATGGCGATCGGTCCGATCGCCGACGATGGATTCTCGATCGATCCAAGGATCCCGATCGGCCAGGACCGATCGATCGACGACCATTGCGATCGGCTACGATCGTTGCCAACGATCCGACGGTTGCGATCGATCCAAGCCCTGATCCCGATCGGCCACGATCGATCTCGGACCGATTGCGATCGGTCCGATCGCCGATGATCCGACGGTTGGATCGATCCAAGCCCTGATCCGATCGGCCACAACCGATCTCGGATCATGGCGATCGGTCCGATCACCGATGATCCGATGGTTGCGATCGATCCAATCCCTGATCCCGATCGGCCACGATCGGTCCGATCGCTGATGATCTGATGGTTGCGATCGATCCAAGCCCTAATCCCGATCGGCCATGACCGATCTCGGATAGTTGCGATTGGTCCGATCGGCGATGATCTGACATTTACGATCGATCCAAGCCCTGATCTCGATCGGCCACGACCGATCTCGGACCGTTGCGATCGGTCCGATCGCCAATGATCCGACGGTTGTGATCGATCCAAGCCCTGATCCCGATCGGCCATGACTGATCTCGGACCGTGGCGATCGGTCAAATCGCCGACGATTCGATGGTTGCTATCGATCCAAGCCCTAATCCTGATCCTCCACGACCGATCTCGGACTATGGCGATAGGTTTGATCGCCGACAATCCGACGGTTGCGATCGATCCAAGCCCTGATCTTGATCGGCCATGATCGATCTCGAACCGTGGAGAGCGGTTCGATCGCTGATGATCCGATGGTTGCGATCAATCCAAGCCCTTATCCCGATCGGCCACGACCGATCTTGGACCATGGCGATCGGTCCGATCGCCGACGATCCGATGGTTGCACTCGATCCAAGCCCTGATCCCGATCGGCCACGATCGATCTCGGACCGTGGAGATCGGTTCAATCGCCGATGATCCGACGGTTGCGATCGATCCAAGCCCTTATCCCGATCGGCCACGACCGATCTTGGACCGTAGAGATCGGTTCAATCGCCGACGATCTGACGGTTGCGATCGATCCAAGCCCTGATCCTGATCGGCCACGTCTTATCTCAGACCGTTGCAATCGGTACGATAGCCGATGATCCAACGGTTGCGATCGATCCAAGTCCTGATCCCGATTGGCCACGACCGATCTCGGACCATTGCGTTCGGTCCGATCGCCGACGATCCAACGGTTGCGATCGATCCAAGCCGTGATCCAGATCGACCACGACCAATCTCGGACCGTTGCGATTGGTTTGATCACCGATGATCCGATGGTTGCGATTGATCCAAGTCCTGATCCCGATCGACCATGATCGATCTCGGACCGTTGCGATCGGTCCGATCGACGACGATCCGACGGTTGCGATCGATCCAAGCCATGATCCAGATCGACCACGACCAATCTCAGACCGTTACGATCGGTCCGATTGCCGACAATCCGACGATTGCGATTGATCCAATCCCAGATCCCGATTGACCACGACCGATCTCGGACCGTTGATCGGTCCGATCGCCGATGATCCGATGGTTGCGATCGATCTAAGCCCTAATCCCGATCGGTCACGACCGATCTCAGACCGTTGCGATCGGTTCGATCACTGATGATCCGATGGTTATGATCGATCCAAGCCCTGATCCCGATCAACCACGACCGATCTCAGACCGTGTCGATCGGTCCGATCGCCGATGATCCGATGGTTGTGATCGATCCAAGCCCTGATCCCGATCGGCCATGATAGATCTCGAACTGTGGCGATCGGTTCGATCGTCGACGATCCGATGGTTACGATCGATCCAAGACCTGATCCCGATCGGCCGAGACCGATCTCGGACATGGCGATCGATCCAATCACCAACGATCCGACGGTTGCGATCGATCCAAGCGCTGATCCCGATCGGCCACGACCGATCTCAGACCGTGGCGATCGTTTCAATTGCCGACGATCCGATGGTTGTAATTGATCCAAGCCCTGATTCCGATCGGCCACGACCGATCTCGGACCATGGCGATCGGTCCGATCGCCGATGATCCGACGGTTGCGATCGATTCAAGCCCTGATCCCGATCGGCCACGACCGTTCTCGGACCGTGGCGATCGGTTCGATCACCGACGATCTGACGGTTTTGATCGATCCAAGCCCTGATCTCGATCGGCCATGACCGATCTTGGACCGTTGCGATTGGTTCGATCACCGACAATCTGACGGTTGTGATCGATCCAAGCCCTAATCCTGATCGGCCATGATAGATCTCGACCGTGGAGATCGGTTCGATCGCCGATGATTCGATGGTTGCGATCGATCCAAGCCCTTATCCCGATCGGCCATGACCGATCTCGGACCGTCGCGATCTGTTCGATCGCCGACGATCCGACGATTGCGATCGATTCGACGGTGCGATCGATCCAAGCCCTGATCCTGATCGGCCACATCCTATCTCGGACCATTGCAATCGGTCCGATCGCCGACGATCCGACGGTTGCGATCGATCCAAGCCCTGATCTCGATCGGCCACGACCGATCTAGGACCGTGGCGATCGGTTCGATCGCCAATGATCCGACGGTTGCGATCGATCCAAGCCTTGATCCCGATTGGCCACGATCGATCTCGAACTGTGACGATCGGTCTGATCGCTGATGATCTGACGGTTTCGATCGATCCAAGCCCTGATCCCGATCGACCACGACGGATCTCAGACCGTTGCGATCGATCCGATCGCTAATGATCCGACGGTTGCGATCGATCCAAGCCCTGATCCCGATCGGCCATGACCGATCTTGGACCATGGCGATCGGTCCGATCGCCGATGATCCAACGGTTGCGATAGATCCAAGCCCTGATCCCGATCGGCCATGATAGATCTCGGATCGTGGCGATTGGTTCGATCACCGACGATCCAAGCCCTAATCCCGATCGGCCATGACCGATCTCGGACCATTGCGATCGGTCCGATCACCGATGATCCGATGGTTGTGATCGATCCAAGCCCTGATCCCGATCGGCCACGACCGATCTCGGACCGTGGCGATCGGTCTGATCGCCGAGGATCCGACGGTTGCGATCGATCCAAGACCTAATCCCGATCGTCCATGATAGATCTCGGATGTGGCGATCGGTTCAATCACCGACGATCCGATGGTTCCGATCGATCCAAGACCTGATCCCGATCGGCCACGACCAATCTTGGACCATGGCGATCGGTCCGATCGCCGACGATCCAACGGTTGCGATCAATCCAAGCCCTGATCCTGATCGGCCATGATAGATCTTGGACCGTAGCGATCGGTCTGATTGCTGACGATCCGATGGTTACGATTGATCCAAACCTGATCCCGATCGGCCACGACCGATCTCGGACCGTGGCGATCGGTCCGATTGCCAACGATCTGACGGTTGCGATCGATCGAAGCCCTGATCCCGATCGGCCATGACCGATCTCGGACAGTGGCGATCGATCCGATCGCCGACGATCCAACGGTTGTGATCGATCCAATCCCTGAACCCGATCGATCATGACCGATCTCGGACCGTTGGGATCGGTCCGATCGCCGACGATCCAACGGTTGTGATTGATCCAAGCCGTGATCCAGATCGACCACGACCAATCTCGGACCATTGCGATCGGTCCGATCGCCACGATCCAATGGTTGCGATCGATCCAAGCCCTAATCCCGATCGACCATGATCGATCTCGGACCATTGCGATGGTCCGATCGGCGATGATCCGACGGTTGCGATCGATCCAAGCCCTGATAACGATTGGCCACGACTGATCTTGGACTGTTGCGATCGGTCCAATCACCGACGATCCGATCGATCCAAGCCCTAATCCCGATCGGCCACGACCGATCTCGGACCGTTGCGATCGGTCTGATCGCCGATGATCCGATGGTTGCGATCGATCCAAGCCCTAATCCCTATCGGCCACGATCGATCTCAGACCATGGCAATCGGTCCGATCGTCGATGATCGGATGGTTGCAATCGATCCAAGCCCTGATCCCGATCGGCCACGATCGATCTTGGACCGTGGAGATCGGTTCGATCGCCGATGATCCGACGGTTGTGATCGATCCAAGCCCTGATCCCGATCGGCCTCGACCGATCTCGGACCGTGGCGATCGGTCCGATCGCCGACGATCCGACGGTTGCGAACGATCCAAGCCCTGATCCTGATCGGCCACGTCCTATCTCGGACCGTTGCAATCGGTCCGATTGCCGATGATCCGACGGTTGCGATCGATCCAAGCCCTGATCCCGATTGGCCACGACCGATCTCGGACCGTTGCGATCGGTCCGATCGCCGACGATCCGATGGTTGCGATCGATCCAAGCCCTGATCTCGATCGGCCACGACCAATCTGGACCATGGCGATCGGTCCGATCGCCGACGATCCGATGGTTGCAATCGATCCAAGACCTGATCCCGATCGGCCACGATCGATCTCGGACTGTGGCGATCGGTCCGATCGCCGATGATCTGATGGTTGTGATCGATCGAAGCCTTGATCTCGATCGGCCATGACCGATCTCGGACAGTGGCGATCGGTCCGATCGCCGACGATCCAATGGTTACGATCGATCCAAGCCCTGATCCCGATCGGCCACGACCGATCTCGGACTGTGGCGATCGGTCCGATCGCCGATGATCCGACGGTTGCGATCAATCCAAGCCCTGATCTCGATCGGCCACGACCGATCTTGGACCATGGCGATCGGTCCGATCGCCGATGATCCAACGGTTGCGATCGATCCAAGCCCTGATCCCGATCGGCCATGACCGATCTCGGACCATTGCGATCGGTCAATCGCCGACGATCCGACGGTTGTGATCAATCCAAGCCCTGATCCCGATCGGCCACGATCGATCTCGGACAGTGGCGATCGGTCCGATCGCTGATGATGCAACAGTTGTGATCGATCCAAGCCCTGATCCCGATCGGTCACGACCGATCTCGGACCGTTGGGATCGGTCCGATCGCTGACGATCTGACGTTGCGATCAATCCAAGCCGTGATCCAGATCGACCACGACTAATCTCAGACCGTTGCGGTCGGTCTGATCGCCGATGATCCGATGGTTGCGATCGATCCAAGGACTGATCCCGATCGACCACAACCGATCTCAGACCATTGCGATCAGTCTGATCAGCGATGATCCGATGGTTGCGATCGATCCAAGCCCTGATCCCGATTGGCCACGACCGATCTCGGATCGTTGCGATCGGTTCGATCGACGACGATCAGATCGATCCAAGCCCTAATCCCGATCGGCCACGACAATCTCGGACTGTTTCGATCGGTCGATCGCCGATAATCCAACGGTTGCAATCGATCCAAGCCCTGATCCCGATCGGCCACGACCGATCTCGGACCATGGCGATCGGTCCAATCGCCGATGATCCGACGGTTGCAATCGATCCAAGCCCTGATCTCGATCGGCCACTGTTGCGGCCGAATCACGTCTGATGAACGTCGGGCAGGCTAGGGCCACTGTGTGAGTAGAGAGACCGCCGTCTTCCTTCCGGAGCCTGCAAAAAGTCCCGGGCCGGTAGTTCCGGCGGGGACCCTCCGACGCCCAAGTTAGTGAGTCGTCGAACAGGGATATGATTTTTGAATTATTCTAGTGGAAGTTTTTCTGGAAGAGAGTCCCCCTTCGCATGGAGCTCGGGTCCTCCCTTTATACCTGTTGGGAATCCCGTATATTTTGGCCTGTTGGAACCGTCGAATCTGCTTCATCGAACGGTAAGTTGTTGGACTGTTGCGGGATAGGGGGCCGCTTGTAGCGGTAACTGCTGATCGGGCTGAGACCTGCCCGCGATTTGGGTAAACAGGCTGTTCGGCAGTAGACCTTAAATCGCGGGGTCCTAGCCGCTGGTGCCAACGCGTAGTGGGCCTTTGGTGATGACGCGGAGGGCCGACGCTGAGGGCCGACGCTGAGGGCCGACGCTGGGGGGCCTACGCTGAGGGCCGACGCTGGGGGCGGTGCTAGAGACCGACGCTGGTGGCTTTGGGTTTCGTTGTCACATCATTGCTTTCGAAAGTCGTGCGGAAGATAATACTACCCCGGGGAAACCGCCAGCCGTATCAGATGCCCCCCCACCCCTGAGATTGGTGAGCGTTTACTTACCTGCGAAAGGGGGTGTGAATATCTTCTAGGGGGCCGGTTTCCACGTTATCATCTTGCTTTTGTTGGGATTAGGGAAGATTTTCCTCGGGCAGTGCTACGAAAAGGCGGACGGCATCATTGCGGTGAGGTTAGCACCCCCCCCCCTTTTACATTTGTGGTCTTTTCGACCTTTTCGTATCGGCGGGTCGTCGAAACGCCTCCCAACTGAAGACGGACGCGTGGTTGAATCGGACGGTTAGAGGGTGTTCCGAGATGGTGTAATGATGGCGAATTGCCCTTATCTTCCTATCTTCCCTCTTTCTTCCGCCATTGCCCCCTTTTGAGCCCGCCCGCGTTTCCGTCTTCTGTTCATTCTCCCCGTGCTCTGCCCTTGCTCGCGTTTTTCTTCTCAGGTCAGTTCCCATGGCTTCTTCTCCTTCTTGCTCTATTTCCGGTTCTTGGGGGGGTTCTCACCATCCTTCCCAGTCTGAGTCCCAGTCCATCCAATGGTCCACCTCATCTTCTGATCACTCACCAGAGCCACGACCAGCCGATCGTCCCTCCGCCGGGATTCGTCCGTCCGGCGGACAAACTTCCGTTAAAACCCGTCCGACGGTTGCCGGCCCTTCTAGGGTTACCAAGGAGTCCCCCGAAGGGACTGCGTCGACCATGTCTGCCCAGGACATCGCGAACTTAAGGGCCAGGTACGGCTTCCCTCCGGACCTTCACCTGTTCGTCCCACCTCCAACGATAGGGCAACCTCCTCCCGTTCCGGGAGGGTTGCCCTGTACGGGGCCTTTTTTAAGGCCGGGCTTAGGTTACCGATTCACCCCTTTATCCTTAATCTTCTGGATAGGTATTCCTTGACCCCGTCTCAACTAGTTCCCAATTCCTTCCGAACCATAGTTGGTTTTTTGGTACTTTGCCATCTGCAGGGTATAGAGGCTAGCATTTCCTTGTTCCGCAGCTTCTATACCTTGCGCAAACAGTCGGGGTGGTGGTCTTTCACTCCTAGATCCAATAGGATCCTTAGGTTGTGCCTTCCTTCCTCCGTTAAGGGATGGAAGGACAAGTTCTTCTTCGCGGACGTCAGCGGGGTTCGTGGAAGCTGGGGGGTACCCAATATCGATGCCAACAGGGACGCCTCCATCCTTCCACGAGACCAGATGGCATTTGGGCAGCTCCTAACTGCTGAGATTCCTAAGTGTAATAAGCTGATTGCCGAAGAGAACCTTCAACGTGCCGGCTTAATTCCCTCGAGGGGTGAGCATTAGTCCACTTGCCTCCCTTCTCTCTTCTTTCTCTCCTTTTTTCTTCTCTTTTTTTTTTTTTTTTTAACTATCCCTTGCTTGCGTAGGGATGGCGCCGTCATTGCACAAGCTCAAGCAGGTGGCCGCTAAGAAGAGGAAGGCCACGGGGACTGTATCCCCTGCTGAAGGGAGGGCTGCCACTAAGGTTCCCAGGAGGGCCGACGCCGGGAGGGTTAGTGGCAGAGAGACCGGCGCTGGGATGGCCGATACTGGAGGAACTATGGTCTTGAAGCCCCTACGCGCCAAAGTCCCGAAGAAGGGCGGCCCCAAAAGGGCCGTCACTAAAGGAGTCGACGCCCAGGAAGCCAAAGCAGTGGGGCCCGTGTGCATAGGTGAGGCAATCCGACCCCAAGCCGAAGAACCCGTCCTGGAAGACGCGGCGAAGGCCAAGGCTGGCAAGGAGGTAGAGCAAAGCCCGCCGGCAGAAGAATCTCCAGCCCCGGCTCCTCCAATTATTTTACTTGATTTATCTCCTGAGGGGAAGATACCGTCTCCCGCGCCTACGGAGGCGGGTAAAGCTCCGGCGGCAATAGCGGCAACTCCCGCCGCTGCCTTGCCCCCAGCTGAAGCGCCTCTACCGGCTAAAGAGCCGGGGACGGCAGGTTCTGAGGCAGAATCAGCCTCCGTGGGCCCGTCGTCCAGGGAAGGGAGGACTATCGATCCTTCCTTCCAGTCACTGCTGGCGAATCATAGCCGCTGGGCTATGCGGGTTATAGAGGAGGCTTCAGTAGAGGAGATGCAAGAATATCTCCGAAGTCGAAAGTGTGCTACCTTCTTTCGTGAAGCTTCGGTGGCGCACCTCTGGGTGAGTTTTTGTGCCACTATTGTCCTTTTCTTTTCCCTTTTTCTGGATATCATATATATATATACATTCTCTTTTTTTTTTTTTCAGGCCTTGAACTCCCTTGTCGCCCTCAAAGATCTCTGGACTTTGAGCGACACCGCCCTTGAGCAAGCACGGGAGGAGATGGTCTCCCTTCAAGTGAAAGCTGAAAAGTCGGCGATGGCCCTAGAGGACACCCGGGCCACCCTGACGGGCGAGGTAGAGGCTATTCGGCTTAGAGCCGAAAAAGCTGAATACGCGCTGGAAGTTGCCCAGCGCCGTGCTGCCAACGAGCTGGACAACGCTCAGGTGGCGGAAGAGAAGCAAAAAGCGGCCGAGGAGAAGCTGACGGCGGCCGAGGAGAAGCTGATGGCAGCAGAGCTGGAGGTATGCGTTCTAAAGACTCAGATGAGCTCTGCCTTTGCCGAGACCAATGCGGCTAAGGAGGCCACCCGCCAACACATACTTAAAATCGCGGATCTGGAGGCGGTTGTGGCGGAGGCCCAGAGAAGAGCCACCGAGGCGGAAGAGAAAGGGGCCAATGCCATAGAGGATTATAAGAAATCCGCAGCCTTCGATGACGAGGTAGCTGAGTCGGCGGCGTTAGCTTATGACGCCGGCTTCCAAGATTGCAAAAAGAAAATACAGGAGCTTTATGACTTGGAAGATATCGAGGAGCTGCAGCCTGACGACGTCCCTGAAGATGACACCCCGCCTTCGGATGCCCATTAACTGCTTTTTGTTTTTCTTCCTGTTGGCAATTTTGTAAACTTCATCATCAATGAATATGTTTAATTTCTTGAGCTTCATTTGTTCGAGCCGCTGTGAACTGCCAGTTGATAGGAATATGTATAGTAGGTTACGCTAGATAGGACCGTGAGCCATGATGCCGTCCTAAGCATTGGCAAGGCCGATATTCAGTGGCCCTTAGTGCCAGCACAGTTGGTCTCTACGGCTGACGCTAGGCGCCGGTCTTTTGCGCCGACGCACAATTGTTGCCGACGCTAGGCGCCAACGCGGAGTTGGTCTTTTGCCGGAGCGGACGCTAGGCGCCAACGCGGAGTTGGTCTTTAGCTGCCGGAGCGGATCCGGTCTTCTGTTGCCGACGCTGGGCGCCGGTCTTAGAGTGCCGGAGCGGATCCGGTCTTTTGTTGCCGACGCTGGGCGCCGGTCTTAGGTGCCAACGTGGAGTTGGTCTTTAGTTGCCGACGCTGGGCGCCGGTCTTAGGTGCCAACGTGGAGTTGGTCTTTAGTTGCCGGCGCTGGGCGCCGGTCTTAGAGTGCCGGAGCGGATCCGGTCTTTTGTTGCCGACGCTGGGCGCCGGTCTTAGGTGCCAACGTGGAGTTGGTCTTTAGTGCCGGAGCGGATCCGGTCTTCGCCGACGCTGGGCGCCGGTCTGGAATTGGTCTTTGCCGGAGCGGATCCGGTCTTGGCGCCGGTCCGGATCCGAACTCCGGTCCGCTGGGCGCCGGTCTTAGGGTGCCGGAGCGGATCCGGTCTTTTGATGCCGACGCTGGGCGCCGGTCTTAGGTGCCAACGTGGAGTTGGTCTTTAGTTGCCGGAGCGGATCCGGTCTTTTGATGCCGACGCTGGGCGCCGGTCTTAGGTGCCAACGTGGAGTTGGTCTTTAGTTGCCGGAGCGGATCCGGTCTTTTGATGCCGACGCTGGGCGCCGGTCTTAGGTGCCAACGTGGAGTTGGTCTTTAGTTGCCGGAGCGGATCCGGTCTTCTGTTGCCGACGCTGGGCGCCGGTCTTAGGTGCCAACGTGGAGTTGGTCTTTAGTTGCCGGAGCGGATCCGGTCTTCTGTTGCCGACGCTGGGCGCCGGTCTTAGAGTGCCGGAGCGGATCCGGTCTTTTGTTGCCGACGCTGGGCGCCGGTCTTGGTGCCGGAGCGGATCCGGTCTTTTGTTGCCGACGCCGCCGGTCTTGGAATGCCGGAGCGGATCCGGTCTTTAGCTAAACATACTCATTAGAAAATAAGAACAGGTCTATTATTCATGCATCAGACAGATTCAGGTTAGTAACGATAGAATTCTATTGATAGTACCGTCGTAAATTGTCAGCATTCCAAGTTCGAGGGCAGCTTCCCGTTCAGCTCTTCAACTTTATATGCTCCATGATGGAGTACCTCTTTGACACGGTATGGTCCTTCCCATTTTGGTGCCAGCTTGCCCCCTTCCGTTGGCTTCGATACTTCAGCTCTTCGTAGGACCAGGTCTCCTGGCCGGAATGTCTTGGGCCGCACCCGAGAGTTGTAGTGTTTGGCCACTCGCTGACGGAACGCTGCCATCCGAAGATGCGCCTGATCCCGCAATTCTTCCACCAAGTCCAGATCAGCCCTTAGCTGGTTGGAGTTGCTTTCTTCGTGGTATAACTCCGTCCGGGGACTAGGAGCCCCTATTTCTACGGGGATGACCGCCTCGGTCCCAAAGACCAGGCTGAAGGGAGTTTCCCCTGTGGGTGCTCGCGGCGTAGTATGGTAGGCCCACAACACACTGGAAAGTTCTTCTACCCAGCGCCCTTTACAGCTATCTAGCCGAGCCCGGAGCCCTTGTAGGATGATGCGATTGGTCACCTCAGCTGCGCCGTTGGTTTGGGGATGCCCTACGGAAGTGAATCGGTGACGGATTCCTAGGCCCTCGCAGAATTCTCGGAAAGCCGTGTTATCAAACTGTCGGCCGTTGTCTGTAACCAGGGTGTGTGGTAATCCGAACCGACACACCACAGACTTCCAGAAGAAAGACTTCACTTTGGCTTCCGTGATCTTAGCAAGAGCTTCCGCTTCGATCCACTTAGTGAAATGATCGACGGCTACAACTAGGAACTTACGTTGTCCAGAGGCCGGGGGGAAAGGTCCTAGGATGTCCATGCCCCATTGTGCGAAGGGCCACGGTGCAGCTAGAGGGGTTAGCTGGGACGCAGGTTGATGTTGGACGTTAGCGTGACGCTGGCAGCTGTCACACTTTTTAACGAGTTCAGACGCGTCTTCTTTCATTGTCAACCAGTAATACCCTTGACGTAGAGCTTTATATGCAAGAGCCCTGCCCCCCAGATGGCTTCCGCATATCCCCTCGTGTATCTCTCGCAAAATATAATTGGCGTCGGTAGGACCGACGCACCTGAGGATAGGGTACGAGAATGACCTTCGGTAGAGCCTTCCTTCCATAAGGAAGAACTTCGGGGCCCGTCTCTTAAGCTTCCTGGCTTCGGCAGGGTCTTCGGGGAGGATACCTTCAGTAAAGTATTGAACATAGGCGTCCATCCAGGAAGGTTCCTGCTCCACTGGTAAAGTTTCTATCGGTGCATCAATGCTTGGGGCTTCTAAGTGCTCCACGTAAGCTTTTCCCAACATCCCATCAGCTGAGGCAGCGAGGTGGGATAGGGCATCGGCTCTAGCGTTCTCTTGTCGAGGAATGTAGCTGACGCTGAAGTGAGCGAATGGAGAAGTCATTGAGAACACCGCGTCCAGGTAACGGGCCATGATAGGATCCTTTGCCTCGTACTCCTTGGTGATCTGGCCAGCAACCAATTGGGAGTCGGTAAAAGCTCTAAGGCGTTTCACCCCAAGTTCCCGAGCCAGTCTTACTCCGGATAACAAAGCCTCATATTCCGCCTGGTTATTAGTGGCTGGGAAGAGGAAGCGAAGTGCACACTCAGTAACCACCCCATCCGGGTTAGCCAAGATGAGGCCTGCTCCACTCCCTTGAGAGTTTGATGCCCCATCTACGTGGAGGACCCACTCATCGTCACCGGCTTCCAAGGGTTGAGTGTCCGTCGAAAGTTCTTTGGATAACTCGGTTCCCCAAGTACACTCGACCAAGAAGTCTGCCAAGACTTGAGACTTCATGGCCGGACGAGGGCGGAAAGATAAATCAAACTCCCCCAGCTTGAGGGCCCACCTGGCCAGCCGGCCAGAAGTATCCGGACGAGCTAGAATTGTCTTTAGAGGCTGGTCAGTGACTACTACGATCGGGTGGGCTTGGAAGTATGGCCGCAGACGCTGGGCCGACACGATTAACGCAAAGATGATCTTTTCCATGTTTGAGTATCGAGTTTCAGCATCATGAAGCACCTTACTTGTATAGTATACTGGCCTTTGTGTGCCATCAGTGTCCACACGGGCTAGCACGGAGCTAACAGCCTCAGGAGAGGCTGCAAGGTACAGAAGGAGCTCCTCTCCGCCCGTCGGCTTGGCTAGCAGTGGCGGGGTGGATAGGAACGTCTTTAACCCTTCGAACGCCTCCTGGCATTCTTTGGTCCACTCGAACTTATTGATTCTGCGAAGAGCCTTGAAGAAAGGCAAACACCTTTCCGCGGACTTGGATAGGAAGCGGCTTAAGGCGGCTATTCTTCCTGTCAGTCGTTGTACTTCCTTCTTATTGGCGGGAGGCCTCATGTCCAAGATGGCTTGGACTTTGTCCGGGTTAGCTTCAATTCCTCTCCGGGTCACCATGAAACCCAAGAACTTCCCAGCTGTTACTCCGAATGCACATTTGCGAGGGTTCAGCTTCATCTGATATCGACGAAGATTGTCAAAAGTTTCTGCCAGATCCGTGATGTGGTCAAGGGCACGAACGCTTTTCGTCAGCATGTCGTCCACATAGACTTCCATATTACGCCCTATCTGTCCTTCAAAGACTTTGTTCATCAGCCTCTGATAAGTAGCCCCCGCGTTCTTTAACCCGAAAGGCATCACCTTGTAGCAATATAGCCCCTTTTCGGTTATGAAGGAAGTAGCTTCTTCATCCTCCGGATTCATCCGGATCTGGTTGTATCCGGAGAAAGCGTCCATGAAGCTGAGGACCTCATGGCCGGATGTAGCATCCACTAATTGATCGATTCGAGGTAGTGGAAAGCTATCTTTGGGGCACGCCTTGTTGAGGTCGGTGAAATCTACACACATTCTCCAGCTCCCGTTGGCCTTGCGGACTAACACCACATTAGCTAGCCATTCAGGGTAGTGGACTTCCCGAATGTGGCCCGCAGCCATAAGTTTGCGGATCTCCTCGTCGATAGCTTTCTGTCTATCTGGAGCGAAGTTTCTCTTCTTCTGTCGGATTGGCCGACACTCTGGCTTGAGGTTAAGCCGATGGGTAATTACTTCTTCAGGGACGCCTGGCATGTCGGAAGAAGACCATGCGAAGACGTCAGCGTTGGACCGCAGGAATGCGAGGAGTTGACGACGTGCCTCTTCCGGGAGTGATGCCCCCATCTGAACAGTCCTTGCCGGGTTATCGTCCAAGGGGAGGGTTAGAAGATGCTCTGCCGGCTCTCCCCTTCTTCCCAACTCCCTAGGATCGAGCGA
This sequence comes from Calamus simplicifolius, assembly GCA_900491605.1. Classification (NCBI taxonomy): domain Eukaryota; kingdom Viridiplantae; phylum Streptophyta; class Magnoliopsida; order Arecales; family Arecaceae; genus Calamus; species Calamus simplicifolius. Next base: position 33,358 of record UESW01004888.1, on the reverse strand, counting down.
CTCAGAGGCTGTCGCTGACTCTGCACTCAGCGGACTGGGCGACAGATGATAGCAGGGCGGCAGTGGGCTTTGCTCCCCCTTCATTTCTCCGATCCCTTCATTGGTAGGGAACCTTACTAACAATCTCTTGGTGGAGATCACGGCATCCAGCAGGTTCAGCCCCGGTCTTCCCAAGATGGCGTTATAAGCCAGCGGGACCCGGACCACCAGGAAGTTTAGACCACTGTACTCTGACATGGAGGAGTTCCAGCCGTGACCGGGAGAGCAATTTCGCCTTCGACGTTCACTGAGTCTCCCGTGAAGCCCATTAGTGGTGTGGCAACAGGTCGAAGCAAGGACCTTGATAAGTTCATCCGAACAAAAGCCTCGTAACTCAAGACATCCACAGAGCTCCCACTATCAATTAAAATTCTTTTTACAGGGTGTTTAGCTATAGTCATAGAAACTACGACGCTGTCGTCGTGCTTGTTAACTACCCCGTCTAGATCCTTTCCGAAGAAAGGTATTACAGAGTCTATTCCCTCGCGTGGCCTTTTCGAACCACCATCCGTTCCCCAAGAGATCATAGCTATGGTTTTTTCAGTCGGGGCATTATCCACGCCAGCCGGATGACTTGGGGGCGCCATGGGGCCCACCGCGGGGAGATTCCCCCTTCGAACAAACTTGCCCAGGTGGCCCTGCTGAACCAGCTCCTCGATGGCCTTTTTAAATTGCGGCAGTCTTCGGTGTCGTGGCCGTAGTCCCGATGGTACCGGCAGTAAAACTCCTTGTTGCGGGGGGCTCCAGACTTCAAGGGAGCCGGTCGCTTGAAATATGGTTCCTCCTCAATCTCCAGTAGGATGTGGGAGATGGGGGCCATGAGGGGAGTGAACTGCTCTTTAGGAACCAGCGCTTGTGGCCGGCGATCCGAGCGTCGTGGAGGCTCGGGCTTCCTAGGTTGTGCACCAGCGCGGTCAGAAGGCGGCGGTTTTGTTACCGGGGTTCTTGTCAATGTCTCTCCGGGAAGAATCTGCCTCGTCAGCGCGGATGTATTTCTGTGCCCGGCTCAGAAGCTCGGCGTAGGAACGCGGAGGCTTCTTATCCAGAGAGTAAGCGAATCTGGACGGGCGAAGTCCTCTCTTCAGGGCCAAGGTGGCGACAGAGTCTTCCAGGTTGTACACCTCCAGCGCTGCCTCCTTAAATCGAGCGACGAAATCCTTTAAGGTCTCGCCACTTTTCTGCTGGACAGCAAAGAGGCTATCGGCAACTCGTGGGATCTTTCGACAGGCATCAAAATGAGCCAGGAAGGACCGCTCAAGTTGCCGAAAGGAGTTGATGCTGCGTGGAAGTAAACGGGAGTACCACGCACGTGCCGCCTTACGGAGCGTAGCCGGGAAGGCGACGCATAACAAGGAATCCGTCGCTCCCTGGACCTGCATGAGGACTTTGTAGCTTTCCAGATGGTCCAGGGGGTCCGTCGTTCCATCATATGGATCCAATTGAGGGAGACGAAACCGGGGGGGAACCGGTTCCTTCATGATACGGCGAGAAAGCGGAGGGCGACGTTCATACTCCGCTGCATAGGGATCGGCGATCTGACGGCTGAGTTCGTCCAACCGCCGATGGTATTCGTCAAGCCTTTGCTCGGCCCGCCTAGTGGTTTTCCGGGGAGTGTTACCTCGAGATGAGTCGGAAGAAGAAGATTGCCGGCGCAAAGAATGCGCCCGTTTGGACTCTTTTCCTTCCGGTCGGTGGCGGGGGCGACTGGAGCGACGGGAAGGAGACCGTCGTCGCTTCGAGGTCCCTTGGGATGAGTCGGAGGAGGAAGATCGACGGTGCAAAGAAGGTGCCCGCTTGGACTCCTTTTCTTCCGGTCGGTGGTGGGGGCGACTGGAGCGACGGAAAGGAGACCGTCGTCGCTTCGAGGTCCCTTGACGATGAGGTTCGGGGGGTGAGCGGTGAGAGACCTCAGGCGGGGTCCCTCCTTGGTGAGACTGTACTGTTCCTCGCACCCCTTCGCCCGTCACAGGGGGTTGAGTTACAGCAGCCACATAGCGCTCTTGCAGCCCTCGGACCATCGTCGTCAGATCCTGGACCTGATGGGCTAGATCATCAAGCCGGTCAGGTTGGCTCGTTGGTGCCAGGGGTGGAGCATGAGGGTTGGCCTCCGAATGCTCCACTCGCGGGATGTGCCCGGCTGCCTGGCTAGAGGAAGCCTCTTGTGCTCGCGTGGTCACCATCGCTTCCTTTGCAGAATCGGAGAGATTTCAGGGGAGAGTCTCGACTTGGTCTGTCTTCTGCCTAGCCCCTACCTGGCGCGCCAATCTGTTGCGGCCGAATCACGTCTGATGAACGTCGGGCAGGCTAGGGCCACTGTGTGAGTAGAGAGACCGCCGTCTTCCTTCCGGAGCCTGCAAAAAGTCCCGGGCCGGTAGTTCCGGCGGGGACCCTCCGACGCCCAAGTTAGTGAGTCGTCGAACAGGGATATGATTTTTGAATTATTCTAGTGGAAGTTTTTCTGAAAGAGAGTCCCCTTCGCATGGAGCTCGGGTCCTCCCTTTATACCTGTTGGGAATCCCGTATATTTTGGCCTGTTGGAACCGTCGAATCTGCTTCATCGAACGGTAAGTTGTTGGACTGTTGCGGGATAGGGGGCCGCTTGTAGCGGTAACTGCTGATCGGGCTGAGACCTGCCCGTGATTTGGGTAAACAGGCTGTTCGGCAGTAGACCTTAAATCGGGGTCCTAGCCACTGGTGCCAACGCGTAGGCCTTTGGTGATGACGCGGAGGGCCGACGCTGAGGGCCGACGCTGAGGGCCGACGCTGGGGGGCCTACGCTGAGGGCCGACGCTGAAAGCCACGCTGAAAGCTGACGCTGGGGGCGGTGCTAGAGACCGATGCTGGTGGCTTTGGGTTTCGTTGTCACATCATTGCTTTCGAAAGTCGTGCGGAAGATAATACTACCCCGGGGAAACCGCCAGCCGTATCAGCCACGATCGATCTTGGACCATGGAGATCGGTTCAATTGCCGATGATCGACGGTTGCGATCGATCCAAGCCCTGATCCCGATCGGCCTAGACCGATCTCGGACCGTGGCGATCGGTCCGATAGCTGACGATCCGATGGTTGCGAACGATCCAAGCCCTGATCCTGATCGGCCACATCCTATCTTGGACCGTTGTAATCAGTCCGATAGCCGATGATCCGACGGTTGCGATCGATCCAAGCCCTAATCCTGATTGGCCACGATCGATCTCGGACCATTGCGATCGGTCCGATCGCCGACGATCCGACGGTTGCGATCAATCCAAGCCCTGATCTCGATCGGCCACGACCGATCTTGGACCGTGGTGATCATTCTGATCGCCTACGATCCGATGGTTGCAATCGATCCAAGACCTAATCCCGATCGGCCAAGATCGATCTCGGACTGTGGCGATCGGTCTGATCGTCGATGATCCGACGGTTGTGATCGATCGAAGCCTTGATCTCGATCGGCCATGACAGATCTCGGACAGTGGCAATCGGTCCGATCGCCGACGATCCAATGGTTGCGATCGATCCAAGCCCTGATCCCAATCGGCAACAACCGATCTCGGACCGTGGCGATCGGTCCGATCACCGATGATCTGATGGTTGCGATCGATCCAAGCCCTGATCCCGATCGGCCATGACCGATCTCGGACCATGGCGATCGATTCGATTGCCGACGATCTGACGGTTTCGATCGATCCAAGCCCTAATCTCGATCGGCCACGACCGATCTCGGACCGTTGCGATCGGTCCAACCGCCGATGATCCGACGGTTGCGATCGATCCAAGCCCTGAAATCAATCGGCCACGATCGATCTTGGACAGTAGCGATCGGTCCGATCGCAGACGATCTGACGGTTGCGACCAATCCAAGTCGTGATCCAGATCGACCACGATCAATCTCGGACCATTGCGATCGGTCCGATCGCCGACGATCCAACGATTGCGATTGATCCAAGCCCTGATCCCGATCGACCACGATCGATCTCGGACCGTTGCGATCGGTCCGATCGGTGATGATCCGACGGTTACGATCGATCCAAGCCTTGATCCCGATCGACCACAACCGATCTCGGACCGTTGCGATCAGTCCGATCGCCGACGATCCGATGGTTACGATCGATCCAAGCCCTAATCCCGATCGGCCACGACCGATCTCGGACCGTTTCGATCGGTTCGATCACCGATGATCCGACTATTGCGATCGATCCAAGCCCTGATCCCGATCGGCCACGACCGATCTCGGACCGTGGCGATCAGTCCGATCATCGATGATCCGACGGTTGCGATCGATCCAAGCCCTGATCTTGATCGGCCCGATAGATCTCGAACTATGGCGATCGGTCCGATCGTCGATGATCCAATGGTTGCGATCAATCCAAGACCTGATCCCGATCGGCCATGACCGATCTTGGATCATGGCGATCGAACCAATCACCGACGATCCGACCGTTGCGATCGATCCAAGCCCTGATCCCGATCATCCACGATCAATCTCGACCATGGCGATCATTACGATCGCCGACGATCCGACGGTTGGGATCGATCCAAGCCCTGATCCCGATCGGCCATGACCGATCTCGGACCGTGGCGATAATCCGATCACCGATGATCCGACGGTTGCGATCGATCCAAGCCCTGATCCCGATCGGCCACGATCGATCTCGGATCGTAGCGATCGGTCCGATCGTAGACAATCTGATGGTTTCGATCGATCCAAGCCCTGATCCCGATCAGCTACGACCGATCTTGGACCGTTGCGATCGGTCCGATCACGGACGATCCGATAGTTACGATCGATCCAAGCCCTCATCTCGATCGGCCACGACCGATCTCGGACCGTTGCGATCGTTCTGATTGCCGATGATCCGATGGTTGCGATCGATCCAAGCCCTGATCCTGATCGGCCATGACCGATCTCGGATTCTGGCGATCGGTCCGATCGCCGAGGATCCGACGGTTGCGATCGATCCAAGCCCTGATCCTGATCGGCCATGATAGATCTAGAATCTTGGCGATCGGTCCAATCGCCGACGATCCAATGGTTGCGATCGATCCAAGACCTGATCCCGATCGGCCACGACTGATCTTGGACCATGGCGATCGGTACGATTGCCGACGATCCGACTGTTGCGATCGATCTAAGCCCTGATCCCGATCGGCCACGACCGATCTCGGACCGTGGCGATCGAACCAATCGCCGACGATCCGACCGTTGCGATCGATCCAAGCCCTGATCCCGATCAGCCACGATCAATCTCGGACCATGGCGATCATTACGATCACGATGATCTGACGGTTGGGATCGATCCAAGCCCTGATCCCAATCGGCCATGACCGATCTCGACCGTGGCGGTCAATCCGATCACCGATGATCCAACGGTTGCGATCGATCCAAGCCCTGATCCCGATCGGCCACGACCGATCTCGGATCGTGGCGATCGGTTCGATCGCCGACAATCTGACAGTTTCGATCGATCCAAGCCCTGATCCGATCGGCTACGACCGATCTTGGACCGTTGCGATCGGTCCGATCACGGACGATCCGATAGTTGCGATCGATCCAAGCCCTCATCTCGATCGGCCACGACCGATCTCGGACCGTTGCGATCATTCTGATTGCCGATGATCCGATGGTTGCGATCGATCCAAGCCCTGATCCTGATCGGCCATGACCGATCTCGGATTCTGGCGATCGGTCCGATCGCCGAGGATCCGACGGTTGCGATCGATCCAAGCCCTGATCCTGATCGACCATGATAGATCTAGAATCTTGGCGATCAGTCCAATCGCCGACGATCCAATGGTTGTGATCGATCCAAGACCTGATCCCGATCGGCCACGACTGATCTTGGACCATGGCGATCGGTCTGATTGCCGACGATCCGATGGTTGCGATCGATCCAAGCCCTGATCCCTATCGGCCACGACCGATCTCGGACCGTGGCGATCGGCCCGATCGCCGATGATCCGATGGTTGCAATGATCCAAGCCCTAATCCCGATCGGCCACGATCGATCTTGACCGTGGAGATCGGTCCGATCGCCGAAGATCCAACGGTTGCGATCAATCCAAGCCCTGATCCCGATCGACCATGATAGATCTTGGACCGTGGCGATCGGTCCGATTGCCGATGATCCGATGGTTGTGATTGATCCAGAACTGATCCTGATCGGCCACGACCAATTTCGGACCGTGGCGATCGGTCCGATCGCCGATGATCCGACGGTTGCGATCGATCGAAGCCCTGATCCCGATCAGCCATGATCGATCTCGGACAGTGGCGATCGGTCCGATCGCCGACGATCCAACGGTTGCGATCGATCCAAGCCCTTATCTCGATCCGTTACGACCGATCTCGGACCGTTCGGATTGGTCCGATCACCGACGATTTGACGGTTGCGATCGATCCAAGCCGTGATCCATATCGACCACGACCAATCTCGGACCGTTGCGATCGGTCCGATCGTCGACGATCATATGGTTGCGATGATCCAAGCCCTGATCCCGATCGACCACGACCGATCTTGGACTGTTGCGATCGGTCCGATCGGCGATGATTCGGCGGTTGCGATCGATCCAAGCCCTGATCCCGATTGGCCACGGATCTCGGACCGTTGCGATCTGATCGTCCAAGCCCTGATCCCGATTGGCCACGACTGATCTCGGATGCGATCGGTCCGATCGCCGACGATCGATCGATCCAAGCCCTAATCCCGATCGGCCACGACCGATCTTGGACCATTGCGATCGGTCCGATCGCCGATGATCCGATGGTTGCGATCGATCCAAGCCCTGATCCTCGATCGGCCACGACCGATCTTGGATCGTGGCGATCGGTCCGATCGCCGATGATCCAACGGTTGCAATCGATCCAAGCCCTGATCCCGATCGGCCACGATCGATATTGGACCGTGGAGATCGGTTCGATCACCGATGATCCGACGGTTGCGATCGATCCAAGCCCTGATCCCGATCGGCCTCGACCGATCTCGGACCATGGCGATCGGTCCAATCGCGACGATCCGATGGTTGCGAACGATCCAAGCCCTGATCCTGATCGGCCACGACTGATCTCGGACCGTTGCGATCGGTCCGATCGCTGACGATCCGATCGATCCAAGCCCTAATCCCGATTGGCCACGACCGATCTCGGACCGTTGCGATCGGTCGATCGCTGACGATCAGAGTGTTGCGATCGATCCAAGCCCTGATCTCGATCGGCCACGACCGATCTTGTACCGTGGCGATCGATCCGATCGCCGATGATCCGATGGTTGC